>JAHQIW010003186.1:0-13143 GCA_019055375.1 Parelaphostrongylus tenuis
TGTGGCAGATGTAGTGAACAGAGCAGTTCTAATGTTGACATCTGGTTCGTTTGGATTGAATTTCTTCTCGGCCTAGTCACTGTCGGCGGGAGTTGAACTGTGATGTGTTTGAGGCAAACAATTCCAGCTACCAATGTTTACACAGCATTAGAGCGACAGTAAATTTGCAAATCACATGAATGCTGACTGCTAAGTTCAATGAGGAATCACATTGAAGTGTTCAATTTGATTAGTTTGTAATTATTGTTTTCCTTGATTAAATGATAGAAAATTTTCGTTAAAAAATCGCAGGATGAAACTGTGTTTGCCTGAAATCTAAGAAACGTCTATATCCTTGCTTGACTACTGACCATAAAGATTTATGTGAAAAAGGATTGCAAGCCTCAAGCCAATAAAAAATTTAGACTCTTTCAAGTATTCACGGCCTCAGTGCTCACTAATTACCAAGGCAAGTCTGTAGCACAATGGAGATGTTCGAGGTCGCTTGCTTAAAATGGAATTGAAGGACATTTGAATCTTTCAACTAGCGATTTTTTGGTGGAGCTGAGGTATATCTCGTGAAAAAACTTGAAAGTGTTGAGGTAAAACAAGTAGTCCCTTCGAACCTCTTTGAACGTTCTCGTCATAACTTCCGCAATCAATAGATGTAGCCGTACCTTTTGCTGCATATATTATGTAAAACACCTTTTCTTGAGAAAATCTGTGCAGCTGACAACTTTTGAATTATTTTCACGTTATCTTTGCTCATTCTGCTGACTCTGAGAGACCTCGCTACTGGCCAATGGGAAGGGCGATTACGGAGAGGCTGCTAAAATCTCAGGGTTATGCTAGGCTGCCAGAATTGCAATGGCCTACCATACATGCATCTTGATCGCAACAAAACTAGTATTAATCGCGCTTCACCCTTCGTTCTTCTTGATGATTTCTTCATTTTCTTGATAATGATAACCCTTCGTTGATCTTTGGAAGTACAATCAAATGAGTATAGTCATTTCATACCATCTTCCTTCGATAACCGCGGGCTTCATGCATTAGTGATTTGAAAAATGTAAATATATGAAGATGTGACGTGGGAATCTGCAAATACAGTTCCCTTCAGTTCAACATTATCAGCATTCATCTGAAATTTTTCCAGGACAACAACCAAACTTGCTGAAGATCGTGGAAAGTTGGTTCAATAAACAAATCTTTCTTGTTTCATTAGAATTCATACGAAATCGAGAACGAAAACAAAACAAACTTTACATTACTTACTAGTTGTAAACACCTCTTAGCAAATGCCAGATGCTAAAAAAAAAGATTCGGCGTTGATCAAATCTTGAGGAAAGTGCCTTTTATTTCACTACATCAATTACCGTTAGAGGTGATTGAGTCCACATATGGCTTTTATAATGACTCACAGTGGCCTACCGATGTACTAATTTAGTGCTGTTACCCTCCCAAAAAATCTGGCACGACTCTACTAAACCTACGCGGATGAAAGACTTGGTAAGCCTCAAGCGGACATCGAACTACCGACCATGGATTGATCGATTATGTGTGTCGCAGAGCACCTCCTACCACTGCGCTAAAACGCGCTCTTATACTATATGTACCAAAAAAAATTCGTTTTTGAGGATTGAACAAGAAGGTTAGATTCAAAGCGCATAATGTGGTATTTCTTTTTTTCTTCATTGCATACATAGGCCAGCGACCAAATGGAAGAATAGGCGAATATACCTAAACTATGAGGATTGGATATTGTGAAGTAAAGAAGCAACGAGGCGCGCTTACCACTTGTTTGTCCTCCTGATGTCATGAGCAGTGCGCAACCATCTGGTTGGTGAAGTCGACATACTCCTTTCTTTTGTTATAACTCACATTCGCCTTGAACTTTCTTGTCGCTCGATCTATGAAAGAGCTTTGTGGTGTTAAGTATCACTTCTTTCTTCTAAATGATCTAAGCAACTTTGCGCCGCTTTTATTCTGCACAGGAAACTGACGCTCGTTGTCTACTTCCTGCTTCATGAACTCCCTTGGCAATCTCTGGCTAGTCTTTCTGCATGTTCCAGTCAAGTACGGGTTCTTCTGCAAGTTTCTCAGCACAAGCTACACTGGTGTACCAGTTGTCAGTAGGAAGGTGTCTTCCTTCATTTAGTAACTCATCAATGAGCTCCATCACAGCACCATCTGCAAACACTTCCAGTCAAAGTGCTAGTTGTGCTAGCACCTTGATATAAATTTTCCTGAAAGTTTGCACTCCTGGACTGCACAGTTTGAAGAGTTTAAGCCCTACTTGTGCCTTTCTAGCAAAAGTTATTGGCGGGACACAATTCTTCCTTTGAAGGGTATCAACGACACATCGCTGTATATGTCCCTCACAGGCTTGTACAGATCCTTGCAATTGTTGTTGACAAGCTCTAGCAGTGTGTGAAGTCTGTTTTCGTCCGTCTCGCCTCGCATTGTTGGCGAAATGCAAGCGTCGCATAAGCTGAAGAAATTTGTTCCTTGACATGAGAGCTGGCCCCAAATAGGGTTTATTGAAAGTTGGATCTGTGCTCCAGAATCTTCTAAACGCAGGAACTTCGCCCTGGCCATCTGCATACATAAAGCTAAGAACTGCTTCATGCCCTCAATGTTCGTGTTTTCCCAGCGAATGTCCATCTGCTTGCCCTAGATATTTGTCTGTTGCACAATCAGCTGCCAAATACCTCGCATGAACAGCTCGTAGTCGACTGGTTCTCGGCAGTCGAGCACGACGCCGCCTTCGAAGACCTGTCAAACTTTCTTCAGATGTCAGCAAAGTGGGTATTCGCAAATCCGTGGTCCATTCACCCATTACACGAGCAATATTCAAATTTGCTTGCTGTGCATCGTCCGGCCGTTGATCGCACCACCATCTTCAACGCCGCCATTCGGGGGTGTTTAAGTTTCTTTTCATGATCGCATCTGATTCCTCACCAGAGCCCACATCGGCGCTTATTGCCAAGCTATCAAACATGGTTTACCAGTTTTCATCTCCAGACGACATAATGGCTCTAAAAGACACTTTTAAAAATTGCAAACAGCAATCAAAATTGTATTGTCAAGCAACAATAAACTTACATTGAAAGCAAGCCAAATTGGGAAAGGAATCAGAACACTAAGCTTCGAAAATGCCAACAACTGTAACAGTTAGGTGGTGAAACCGCTGGCGATCGATGAGACCGAATAAAATATGTGCAGCTTCTTACACATAACTAATTCATAATATGATCTACTTTGCCCATGTATTTGATCTAAACATCTGGTGGAAGATTTGACGAAGTCAGTGTGTTTGCAAATTTCATGTTATGTTGATGTCCAAATGCTCTGGAAATATTTATTTCAGCATAATTTTTCGCACAACATCTTCGACTAACAATTTCACCTCCTTATGCAGAAAGTTGGTCTATCGTATATACAATCATAACTATTCGCAATAATATAAAGGAAACATATCAAAAATTTGATCTGCAGCCATTGTCAGCGACTTCACAATGCCAACACTAATACACAATGCAGAATTGCATTATAGAAGCTCAATTGCATTATTTCTAACTATATCCATCTTCTAAAATATCATTGACTATTGTTGCAAAGTGACTGCAGCATATTACTGAGCTCGACACAACTGTCGATCTAACGATTTCTTTGAATGTTGGGCTTTGACTTCTTAGGAAAAACAGATGTGAATCTATACTTTGGATAGAAGTTGACATGCCGATACAATGATTAAGCGGGGAAATATGCATTACTTGCTTGTTCTCATAAAACGCAATTGTCTCTCTACGCTCAGAATTGTTCCACTATCCATAATCTCTTACTTTTTCTCACATATGTCAACTCTGAATAAATGGAAATAAGCGAATGATTGGTATAAACTCAGTAATAGTGAAAGTTATCGATGAACAGTACTGAACACAGTATGCATTAACATTTTTTGTTGTAAAATTCTCCTTGTTATCCAATTTTTCTTTACTATGATAGTTTTTCGGTCCTTCATAGAACTGATGACTCTGTGCTCAAGAGCGCATGTGGCGCAGTGATTAGAGATGCTTCGCATCGCACACGAGATCATTGGTTCGATCTCGCACTCATGGCGTACCAAACCTTCCAATCCTCCGATGTTAGTAAATCTGTGCCATACATGCCTGGGAGCATAAGCAGCACTGGCTCAGTATATCGGTAGACCACCGCAAGTCGTTGTAAAAGCCGGATATGCATTCAATCACCTCAAACGAAAATATGATTTGAAGACGATTGCTTGGCGCATCCTTTGAGATTCTTCGGCGCCAAGAACTTTATCGTTCTAAACTTTTTGCCCTAGGGGGACGTTGTTTCAGCTTCACGAAAACCTTGTTCAATTTTATAAATGAAATGGAATTTGAATTGACGCCAAAAAACGAAGAGCCTGCCCACTTCTGACGACGCTGCCAAGGCCGAAATACGTGTATTGGCTTGTACAAGTGCCCATCACAGACCACATGCATCGCTCAAAAAATCATCAGGCATATTGGAATTTTAAATCTTGAGCATATTTCATCGCTAAGGAAGGATTGATTTTATGGAAATGAGTTCTACAAGCGGATTTTCGTTGTAAGGAAAATCCACGTCCCAAACAATTGCACTTTGCAAAAGCTGCATATTTGATAAGTTAATAACTTGTCTGGCTCCTTGCATGTGGGCATAATGCAGCTTGATATCCTGGGTGACTCGGTTTTGGTAGGAGATGAAGAATCATTTCCGTAATACCTACTGTGTTGCGACCCCCTAGAAGAAATGCATTTCCAAATCATGCATTTGCATATGCAGAAATGCATAGGCTAAGAGTTCAGGTGGTCATTCGATAGCTTGAATCACAAGAATTTCAGTGGAGTAATGTTTTTTGAAGTAACCTATTTAGTTGCTTGCTATGGTATAAGTAACATCGTGTTTCACACTCAAGCACTTTTCGCTTGATAAAGCTTTTTTTTGTTTCAATACACATACGATGGTTTTGAATATTGCCTAGTTAATTAAGTAATCGCTTTTAAAAGAAGATGTCATTGTGTTGTAGCAGCCAAAAGAGCACTGGGCTTCGTGAAGCTGAATAATTTACACTTTTCGCACTCAGTTTCGAACTCTTGGGATAAACGCGTCTTCTAAATTTTTCTGAATTTCAGCAGCCATGTAATCGCTTAAATGCCGAAAATTTTGGAACTCTATTTGATTTTCGAAATGGCTTCTTTATTGCGCTGCAACGGCCAAAATAAAATTATGTTTCACACTCAACATTTCTCTCTAAGCAAAACTTTTCTTTCATATCTTCAATAATCAATCAAAAGGCCTAAATTTTGACAATTACAGTCAACTACTTAGCTTTTGAAAAAGGCTGCATAGTGCAATGCAGTATTCAAAAAATTATTGGGTTTCGCACTCGTCGCGCGTTCTTTGCTTCGGTATATAGATGGAATCGACCGCGCACATTGCGACTTGAAGGAAGATTTCAAGAAATCAATCACATCAAAATTTTTTGTGATTTGAGCTATCGAAGGACTACCAAAGCTTTCGTTTCAAGTCAGCTCAACAATATGCCCTGCATTTTTGAGTCACGCATGTCAGTGGTCTGTCAAACAGGGCTGACTTATAAAGCCCGATGCACGTGTTTCGATCTTGCGATCTCGTCAGTCGGGCATTTACCCTTTCGCGTTTTTTCCTAATCTCTGTGGGTGCTCCAGTCTCCACACTAAGAGTTAGCGACGACGAACGCTTTACACTCCGATGTCCTGTGAAAAACTCACCGAACACAGAGTGTACCAAGCTCTATAAGTCAGTCCTGTTCGACAGACCACTGACATGCGTGGCTTAAAATGATTGCAAGGTATATTGAAATTTGAGCTGTGGTCTTAAGAAAACGCTCGAAACGAAAGTTATGATATATTGGATATACTAGCGACGAGCATTCGAGTGTACAACACTATGTGTTTGGTGAGTCTTCACTGGACAGAGTTTGTCGTAGTAAATCGCCACACGTTTCGGTGACCTACCTTCTTCAGAGACTGGGCGTATGTAATATTAATCTTTGAATCATTCGGAAGATCTTATTTACGTGCTGCCTAGGTCAGGTTATAAGATCAAACGTAGAAAGGGAGAGAGATCTCGCATGATGGTGACGCATTCGTCCTTTTGGTTCATTTCGGGATTTTCGCGTTTGTCCAAAATGCTTCAAGAGTTTTGCACGTGGATGTTTTTCATTCTTGCGCTAGGATCGTGAAAGTCACATCGAAATCTTTGTTGCTGGTGTTTTTGTGCCTTACGTAAACCTAAGGTTTGGTTTTCTGTATTTTAGATTTGCAATCTAAATGTTCCACGGACCTCCCCTTTTTGAGGGATCCCGCCCGGTTGGTGGCGAGGGTCCATGTGCGCGTCCTCAGGTGGTGGATAGAGGAATAAACGCGAGCCAAAAGCGACCGTGTGCCTCCTAGAGACGCAGGTGGATTCAGGGGACGAGTTCCCTGCTTCTGCAGTGCCGACTTGACAAAACTCTATTTCAACGAGTCAAGACGGTAATCAAGCGGCTGGAAAGTGCATGGGAGGCGGTTGAGGAGTCGTCTCCAACAAAATAAGCTCCTCCCGCTCCTTCGAGAGAGAGTGACAAGCTGCTCGTTAGTACCCAGCCACCCACGTTATAGAGCCTGGCAAGCTATACGTTGGGTATCAAAATGCCAAAAACAGTAACAGAATATGGGCCTCATTCCCTGACCCGAAAGAGTCCTTCGTACGGCAGTGCCAGGTAGGACAAGTACGGAGAGGCTGCTAAAATCTCAGGGTCTAAACTAGGCTGCCACAATCGAAACGGACTAAAATGACGAATCTGTACCTGCAATGCAAGAAACCTTGCCTCACGAGTACACGCTGTAGAAGATCTATTGATTCGAGCAAAAATTATAAGGTACGACGTCATCTGGCCTGCCTGAAACAAGAATGTGCCATCCTCTTCATGCTGTTTATGACACCGCAGAAGAACTTTTCTTGGGACATGTGATCGCAGAGGTGTCGACGGCGTTGGCGTCCTCGTCAAATCGAATTTGACAGTGAGCATTGATTCGTTTTGAACAATTAACAACCCGTATAGGACGATTACGGTTGAAACGACGTGGTTCTATGCCGGCTTTGCACCATCTTCGTTGCTTACGCACCAACATCAAGCTATGACGAAGACGAAGTCGAGAGCGTTCTATATGGACCTCGAAATATTCTTCAGAGAAGATCATACATTCTTCAAGGTCAATGTCGGAGATTTTAACGCAAAAATTGGACCTAGAACAACGTCTGAAGAACGTCACATAGGAACCCACGGACTGAATGGAATGACCATGGTGAGAGGCTATCTGAATTTATCATGACGACCCAAATCATCCATGGAACTCACAATTCCAAGAGCCTCACTCTCAACGATGGACGTGGAAGTCTCTTAATGGAGAGTACCACAACGAAATAGACCACATCTTAATGAATCGAAAGATTTTGCCTGACCGACGTCGCTGTTGCTTCTAAGTTCTACACGGGACTCACACCATCGCCTCCTTCGCGCAACGTTCCGATTTTCGAGGAGAGGAGAGAAAGCCGCTAAATTCAAACAACGAAGTCCCAGAACTACCATAAACTGGGATGTATTCATATCAGTAGTCGGCTCTTGGGAAGATACCGTTGTCGACAACATCGACGAAGATTACGATCGACTCGTTGGATATATTCACGTTAGCGCTATGAAAGCCGAGTGTACTAAGGTCACGAACAGACGCTTATCTCCACAGATACTCGAGCTGATACGTCAACGTGGAATCGCACGAGCTGCAGGCAACGGAAACCTTACGTCCGAACTTGCGAAACGCTGCAGAGAAGCGATAACAGAAGACTCAGAGAGAGACGAGCAGCAGTCATGGCAGAAGCTGCAGATGCTGGGAAGAGCATTCGCAAAGCCCAGCGAGGCTTCGCCAACTGTAAGACCAAGATGACTGCACTCCGATACCCTGACGGAGACACTTACAGCTTCCAGAAGGGCTATGGAAAAATCATCCACCAATACTATTCTGATCTCTTCGCTAGCCATGTCCCCTTTCCGACATATAAATTGAAAGAGGATGAATATGTGTTTCGCCGGTCCTACCTTCCAAATTCGACATGCTATATCGTCGGTGATGAACAGAACAACACCCGGTCCAGACAGGATTAGACCAGAACACCTGAAGAACCTGCCGCCAGTTCTCATCAACACCCTGGCTCGGCTCTTCACTCGCTACCTGTCAGAATGCAAGGTCCCTATTCAATGGAAAGCCAGCAACGACCGTATTGTTGTTCAGAAAAGGAAGACCTTCACGACATAGGCAATTATCGTCCCAATCTGCTTACTGTCCGTTATCTATAAACTCTTTACTCGAGTCATCCTAAACAGGATTGACAGAACATTGGACGAAGGACAGCTATGCGAACAAGCAAAGTTGCGAAAAGGATTTAGTACCATAGACCACATCCACTCTATTACAAGACTCATTGAAGTTTCACGAGAGTGCAAACAACCACTCTGTCTCACTTTATCATCTGAAAGCCTTTGATTCAGCGGAGACAGAAGCGGTTATAGAGGCTCTGGATAAGCAGGGCGTCCCTACTCGATACTAATGATCCTTCGTGAGCTTTATAAAGATTTTACGACCAAATATCTCCATTCTACAACAATACCATTGACGTAAGAAAAGGGGTTAGACAAGGCGGTACAATTTCGCCAAAACTGTTCACTGCCACTCTACAAAACGTCATGCGAACATCAGAATAGGACGATATGGGAGTGAATATTGACGATCGACGCTTAAACCGTCTTTGCTTTGCTGACGATATCGTCCTCATAACACCAAACATCAGCCAAGCGGAGCGAATGTTGACCAAATTCGATAACGCCTGTGGAAAGATTGGTCTTCAACTAAATCTAACGAAAACGATGTTCATGAGGATCGGATGGGTTATGAATTCCTTATTCACGCTCAACGGAACGACAATCTCTGAATGCTCCAGTTACGTCTATCTAGGCAGTGATATGAATATGATGAACGACCTAGCACCAGAGATTGAGCAGGAGGAAACGAGCGGCTTGGGGAACGTTTGAGAGCATCGAAGATGTAGTGAAGAAGACTAAGAGCATCTGACTCCGTGCCCACCTTTTCGACTCGACGTTATCTCTGCCCTAACGTATGTAGCAGATACCTGATCACTACGTAAGCAGAACGAAACATCACTCGGCGTTATTGAACGAGCAGTCGAAAGGTCGATGCTAGGAGTATCCCATATCTCGCAAATGAAAGGATTGGAAGTTTCGACCTATGTCAACGATCGAAAATCAGAGAGACCCGTTTTACACGTCAGAATATCGAAAATAAGGTGGGCCGGACACGTGATGCGCTATAACGACAACCGATGGACGAGAGCCGTTACCGACTGGATTCCTCGGGACATCAAGCGCTTTACAGGAAAGACCACCGACCCATTGGTCCGATTTTTTACGAAAACGATAGAAGAAAGATATGATGCTCAGCGAATCCTAGGGCGAGGAGGATCCACTAATCTGCTCTTGTACGCGATAGGGAAAAGTGGAAGAGTTGCTGGTACCCGCCCAATTCACTCGGTGAGCAACGAGACGACAGGTGATACAGGTGATCTAGATGTTCTTTTATGCGGATGAAAAGTGGTCTACCCGTTTCGCCTATATATTTTCCCTGCATGCCTTACATGTTTGCAAATTAATTGTGCTCGATCTCATACAATCTCTCTACTTTCCGTTAGGGCAGATTAGACAGTTTTTGGTGTTACACAATCGGTCGTATTGCGGAGCAGCTGCTGGCGTAGGGTAGTGGAGGGAAGGGGAGTGGGATTCAATAACTACCAAGGAATTTTTAAAATCGCACCTATTTAGGCTCAAAAAACCCGCGCTGCTGATTTTTTTCCTACTTCTTTGAATACTGGGCTCTGCCTGCTCAGGAAGCACAGTTGTGCACCTGAACATTGAATAAAAGTTGGCATGCTGACACGATACATTGACTAAACGGGAAATATGCAATACTCGCTGGTTCTCCTAAAACACAATCGTCTCTCTACGTTCAGAATTTTTCCACTATCCATAATCTTTTAACTTTCCTCACACATGTCAACTCTGAATAAATGGAAATAAATGAATGATTGATATAAACTCAGTAATAGTGCGAATTATGAACAGGTAACGAATAAACTATGCATTATCGTTTTTCTTATAAACTACTTTTTGTTATCCAATTTTAATTTTCGCGAGAGTACAAGCAGCCACTCTGTCTCACTTTCATCGATCTGAAGAAAGCCTTTGATTCAGTGGATACAGAAGCGGTTCTAGAGGCTCTGGATAAGCAGGGCATCCCTACTCGGTACATAATGATCCTTCGTGAGCTTTATAAAGATTTCACGACAAAATTATCTCCATTCTACAACAATATCACCATTGACGTAAGAAGAGGGGTTCGACAAGGCGATACAATTTTTGCCCAAAACTATTCACTGCCAACCTTACAAAACGTCATGCAAACATTAGAGTGGGGCGAAATGGGAGTTTCTATTGACGGTCGACAATCAAAACCATCTTCGCCTTTGCTGGCGATATCGTGCTCATAACACCAAACATCAGCCAAGCGGAAAGAATGTTGACGGATTTCGATGAACGCCTGGGGAAAGATTGGTCTTCAACTGAATCTAACGAAAACAATGTTCGTGAGGAACGGATAAGTTTCTAATGCCGCCATTTCACGCTCAACGTACGACAATCTCCGAATGCTCCAGTTACGTCTATCTAGGTCGTGAAAACAACATGATGGACGACCTAGCTCCAGAGTTGAGCAAGAGGAAACGGGCGGATTGGGGAACGTTCAAGAGCATCGAAGATGTAGTAAAGAGGATAAAGAACATCCGAAAGCGAGAAGAAAGATATGTTGCTCAGTGAATCCCTAGAGCGAGGAGGACCCACTGAGCTACTCTTGCACGCGATAGGGAAAATGGAAGAGCTGCAGATACCCGCTCGAGTCACTCCACGATCAACGGGATGACAGGTGAGGTGATACAGGTGATGATGGCTCTTCGATCTTGAATAAAACTTGAGAAGGTCAAAACCAGAGTTTTTTCTACAATGATATCCTTTTCACTATTCAAACACCATTGATTGATTGTCAAATTCAGTATAATACAGTGATAAACCAACGTTTTCGTCTATAACAAGGCGCATATTCTAAACCAAATACATATGAGCGAGTAGAGGAATCTGTTCTATCAAAGTATTATAAGGATTTCGAAGTTTGTTTAAAATTAGACAAAAAGCGTTAATCAGATAGCAAAATAGCGTAATTCGCTCTGCGCGCATCGGTTTCAATAGCGCCCGTTAAGGGTTAATCCTTTTTATGATCAATATTCGTAAAATCTCACCTTCATCACGCCATAACGATTTGAATCGAATGTGCACAGTAATTAGTCTTTTTTCGATGCTTGCCCTCACATCTGTCACAATAAAATAATCAGTAGAGTGAAGCCAGCTCAAGAATAAAGTAATCCTTCAGTTATCCTTCCTTGCGGACTGCGGAAGCGCTGAATTGATCTATGGGTGCTGTTCTACACAAAAGAACGGTAATTTTTCCTCTTGGTAACGAAGGATGAAAAATCCACCCTTTTCGGTGGACAAAAGATTTTCATATGATTGACAGTATTTATTCTGAAGCTTAAATCGCTGGCTAATATGCTACATGGCCGTTTTTTCAAGTTTTTTTCTATAATGCTTCACCAAAAGGAAAATTGTTGTGTTCCACAGGCGTATATTTCTCGCAGGACAGAGTTCTTTCTTTAGACTATCAATAATCAATTGATATATGAAAATGGAGAAAACTTATCTTGATTAGCTGACGCGAGGTTGATAAAACAGTTGTAGAAATTCGGCTGACGTTTCGGCGACCCGCCTTCTTCAGAGCCTGGACGATATATGGTAGACTAATACTATATACGTCCAGGCTCTGAAGAAGGCGGGTCGCCGAAACGTCGCCGAATTTCTACAACTGTTTTATCAACCTCGCGTCAGCTAATCAAGATAAGTTTTCTCCATTTTCATATTATCAATTGATTATGCCGAGGTTTATAGAAAGTCGAACTTTTGAATTGATCAATAATCATTCTATAACGTAACATTTGTCGATCCCAACACTGTGCTTATTTCTGGAAAGACTTTTTCGCCGTAATGCAGCAAAGAGCAAAGAGGTTTCTCTGTAGGGAGAGGAATTCACCATCACGAGGGGGTAAACCGGAGACTATGCGAGAATCGGTGGCAGAAAAAGCAAATGGATGGAAGCTTTACTACTTTTCGTGTGACACAAGAATATCACAATCTATGAGAATATATTAGATTGGGAAGTATGGCGAACGGTTATAGATGCGATCGACGTTACGCTGCGTAGGGGCTTCCTTACCTTTTCAAACGTTGTAAGTCTCTCATTAGCTATATATTTGTGGAATGCCCTCAATTAAGCAAATTCTGTGTGAAGTAAAAACAAAACAGATTTTTCCTCTGCACATTTTGCATAGTGAAATTTCCATCGGTTCTTGTAACTGTGGCAAACTGCTGAACAATCTATGTCATTCAGCGAATTTTTTAAAAGAGAGTCAATTGGTGGACATTTTTCTATTTCTGACGGTTAGGTAGTGAGTAACCTTTTATTAGAAAAACGGCCAACATGGTCATACCATTTGAGCAGATTTATATTTTGGCAAAGATGTGTTTAGGAATATGACCTCTAAACTAAGATTTTATGCATTTGAGGATTTTCCCAAAACTACTCTCAGGAAAATATCATTGCTTGTTGTATAATGAGAGAGTGCAGAGCATTTGCTTTCGTCACTTTGTGGTTACAATTCAACGATCGCAGCTGTGTGATCTTGGTCTATGATTATGGTATTGCGTCGTGCGTCCGGTGTGGCGTGGTAGTGTGGTATGCGTATACACATGACGTAAGGATACCCTGCTCGCTCGATCTGACAGCTAGAAGCAAGTAAGGGATCGTCACTCGCTTCGTGAAACGTGGTGCGCGCACAGCGCTGATCGTGACTCTAAAGGGC
>JAHQIW010003187.1:0-28203 GCA_019055375.1 Parelaphostrongylus tenuis
AGCAAATCTGTTGTCTTGATTCCGACTTTTTCGAACAAATAGGCAAGTTTACTATATGTTCCTCCAAAATCAACGCTGAGCCTCTTATTTCAGCAGCTCATATGTATCAACCATACAATTTTCCTTCGATTTATGATTTCTCATACCTCACCTCATAGAATCGTATACCCACTTTTGGAAGAGAAAACTTATTTTCATGAGAGTGTTTATGAAGCTTTTACCTGCACATTCAATAAGCCAGCCAGTGACTTCCTCTACACTGCAAGTTTAGAAATCTCTCGAATTTTGAAATTGTTTCTTCTGGATACGAGTTTTTATCAGTTTAAATCAATAACACCTTTATATTCTGCAGTTTTCTAGGACATAGCTTGAAATTAATACATCAGGCAGCATATTTTACTTCTTAATTTATTGCTAATCTCCTTAGTATCTTTGTGATCCTGTGATTAACCAACCATATTCATCAATGTAACCAACAATCTATGAATGTACAATAAGTACAAGAATATCGTAGTATCGCACCTTTCGTTTTGAGTGATTCTTAACAAACTTAATATGCCTGATTATTATTTTATGAGCCATGCATGTGGTCTGTTGAGGGCACTCATACAGTACAATACACGTGTTTCGGCCTTGCAGACTCATTAGTTACCCAGTGCCTTTCGCCTGAGCCAATTCCTCCACATGCATACTCAGAATTATATATCAGGCATAGTGAAAATATGAGCGTGCTAGTGAGAAACACTTGAATCGAGTAATTTGAATGGTGAATTCTTATAATGACTCCATTATTATGCTGAAACAGCAAAAAATGTGATTTTGTTCCACATTTAAGCATTTCCTACTGAACAAAGCTGATTCTCCAGATTTCTATACTTAATGGATAGATCAAATCACAAAGATTCCATTGATGTATTTAGTTTCTGAAAAGAACTTCTTATAGCTCTGTACAACCAAATAATAATTGGGCTTCGCAAATTTAGATCGCTTTCGTCATCCGCACCGTTTCAATCTCTTGAGATGAACGCGCGTTTTGCTTTTTTCTCAAGTTTAAAAAATATTTGATAGCTCAGATCTCAAAAATTTTCAGTATGCAAATTATTTTCGATATTGCTCTAACAGCACTTAAACGCACCTGCCTACTTTCCAACAAATGCCGTTCATACAGCGTAATAAACGCCACTGACTGCACTAAAAAATTATGTTTCTCATTCAGACAATTCACGATAAACAAAGATTTTCCCCCAAACTTTCGGAAGTCATTCAGCAACTTAAATCTCGTCGATTCCGCTGTTTTAAAGGACTATTTAATGCTCTGTGACTTTTAGCGCTTTTTCTCAATTTTGAATCTTGTGGGTTACTGGATGGGAGCGTCTCCTTGCAATTTCGAAGATAGCCTAGCTGTATCTTTCCATGAGACGTCAGTTGTTGGCTGCCGAAAAGTGTAGGAGGCGAGGATTGACCGACACCCACCGCAGCGAGCATTACAACCACTCGGTCACGACTTCCTCCCGCTACAGGCCTTTAACACACCTGAAAAACAGAGGAAGGTAGCAAACTTCACCGAAATTTGCACTAAAATCATGAGCGCATGCATTCATTACTATGGATGCTAGTTACACAGCAGCTGAGCGGATAAAAGCCCTAACTGTTACATCTTACATGAGGCCTTGATAAAGAACTTGCTTTGATGCTTTGTAGAAATGTATCACCTGTATCACCTGTCGTCCCGTTGATCGTCGAGTGACTCGAGCGGGTACCAGCAACTCTTCCATTTTTCCCTATCGCGTGCAAGAGTAGCCCAGTGGGTCCTCCTCGCTCTAGGAATTCGCTGAGCATCATATCTTTCTTCCATCGCTTTCGTGAAGAAATCGGACCAACGGGTCAGTGGTCTTCCTTTAGAGCGCTTGACGTCCCGAGGAATCCAGTCGGTAACGGCTCTCGTCCATCGGTTGTCGTTGAAGCGCATCACGTGTCCGGCCCACCTTATTTTCGATATCCTGGCGTGTAGAACGGCGTCTTTGATTTTCGATCGTTGACGTAGGTCGGAAGTACGGACCCTTTGTCTCATTTGCGAAATACAGATATTCCTAGCATCGACCTTTCGACTGCGCGTTCGATAACGGCAAGTGATCTTTCATCCTGCTTACGTAGCGACCAGGTTTCTGCTGCATACGTTAGGGCAGGGATAATCGTCGAGTCGAAAAGGTGGGCACGGAGTCGGATGTTCTTTGTCCTCTTCACTACATCTTCGATGCTCTTAAACGTTCCCCAAGCCGCTCGTTTCCTCCTTCTCAACTCTGGGGCTAGGTCGTTCATCATGTTGATTTCACGACCTAGATAGATGTAACTGGAGCATTCGGAAATTGTCGTTCCGTTGAGCGTGAATGGGGCATTAGAAACCCATCCGTTCCTCATGAACATTGTTTTCGTTAGATTCAGTTGAAGACCGATCTTTTCACAGGCGTTATCGAAATCAGTCAACATTCGTTCCGCTTGGCTGATGTTTGGTGTTATGAGAGCGATATCGTCAGCAAAGCGAAGATGGTTTAATTGTGTAGAAATGTACGGGCAATTATTTCATAAGCGATTTTCGATTCATTTCATATTCCATTGTTTTCCTAAACTTCACTGCTATGTTTTGAAACACCTTATATGTAAAAAGCCTCGCATTCTTCCTGAATTTTCAGATTTTATAGAAGTTATGGTATGAGAACGTTTGACGTAAAAACTAACTTCAAAAAACTCTCGATAAATTATGGGGAAGGGGAAGAACTCTTACGTATGTCAAGACAACAAATATGAACCTTTATTGTTCGAATTTTCAAATGTGTGTTCTAAAATGCTGTCGAAAATGCTATCAACTACTGTGAAAGACGATTTTCAGATGGCAAACTCAAAAACACTGAACTTCGATGTGCGCATGTGATCTGCCACGATCATTCTTTCTCTAAATTACAAGTACTATACGTTTACAAGCGATGTTAGCTTTTTTAATTAGGGACCACATATACCGTACTCCATTGTTTGTAACTGAAAGCCATTATGGATTGAGATTTAGTGGTTACATGGGAGACTCCATCATTCGGCGCCATGAAAACTATTGTCGAACTGGTGACGACTGTACTGTTTTCCCAAATTCAAGTTGTGAAGGCAGACCTCTGCGTCCGGCCGGAAGAGCAGTCAGGTAAAAAGACAGTAGGGCTGCACGGCTGTGTTTCACAATAAGGTTCAATAATGCAAATAGGGCATATGGATAAAGCTTTCCTGATAACTATTTCATATTTATTTCTCTACTTTTAATGATCTGATGAAGACTTTCAGACAATGGAGCGTCTCAGATTTGTAGAACGGCGAAATGATCGATGCTAAGCGAGATGCCTTCTTGGACATGCACAGTTTTTATAGGTCCGTGTTAAGTTGGCACATGGCTCGATATAAAGTGATTTTTGACTCACCACTTTTTCATCGATTCGTCTTCTTAATATCCATCAATGACGAAGTCGTCCAGAGTTTCCAGCATATTTTGGGCTATAATTTTCAAGAATGCGTAACGCAATTAGCACGGTGCACTAAAGTCGTTCAACAGTGATAGTCCCAATATTGAGGCGCACTGGACCTGTCAAGACTAAGATCTTTTGTTGTGCATCTCCATGAAATAAAAGCTGAAAGAGGCTAGCATTCAGTGATATTCATTAGATTAAATACTCCTCAGCGTGTTACCGCTCCGACATAACAATCCAGATAACTTTCGCATGATGAATTCGGTAATAACGATCAAGTGAAAAAGTTGTTGACTCTAATGTTTGGTCATGTGAAAAAGAAATGGCGAAAATATGTGCCTGATATAATTCATGCAATCGCTGCCAACAAACATATTTCAGCCCATTGTACACGTTATCAACTGAAATAGATGCTTCTGAAATTCTAACTCAGCGCATGTAAGCCAGTTCCTATATTATTCCCTGGTAAAGAGATTTATCTATCCACTTCTCTTGTAGATTGCGTGATTTAGAGATAGAACTTTATTTATTAACGCGACAATGCTCGTAAGAGAGCACATTAGTAGAGTGATTAGAGGTGCTCTACGTCGCACACAAGGTCGATGTTTCGATCTCACGCTTAAGGCTTCCGGTTTCACCGTCCTTTGGGACTTAGTGGACTGGTATCAGGTTTGTTTAGGAGGATAAGCAGCACTGACTTGGTACAAAGTCATTCTAAAGGTCAGATATGCATTCAATCATCCTGAGCTAATCTAAATACTAAAGACGAATGCATGGCGCATCTCCTCGGGATCGATCAACACTGAAGCTTTATCCTTTACCCTTAAATGTCCGAAAATGCACTATCTTTATGTATCCGCTCTTACACTTTCAGTAAGCTCCGTGATCCATTTGTGCAAAATGACAATATAAGAAAGACTCTTTCTCATTTTTGTAAACTTGGAAAATATCAGCAATTATCACTGAATTAGCATCATATAGTTTCAATAAATCCTGCCGTATAAAAACTACAAAAGTTATTTTGCACTGATCAAGTTAGTTTTTTGCTTTATAATGAGAATAACGTCGACGAAATGAAAGCTAAATTAGTAAATATATATAACCACTACAAAGCCCATCGTAGCGAAAAAATTTTGCTGTGCTAACCTCTTTTCTTCTTTCTCCGTGATGCCATTGGAGCGAAAGTAGAGGACTGCGTATTTGTATTTGTCCTCCAGATCCGTTGTAGCGATAAGCCGAGCTGTGGATGAAATTAACAAATGGGCTCCATAAGTCGCAATGCCAAAGCGGGTGTGAAGTTTGTTCCATTCTTTCCATACCCAACTTGTTCGCTGTATTACTTATAGGAAAAACTTCTTTTCATCGAATTCCGTTTAGAGGTATAGTTGGGAACTCAAGCAGTCAGTCACGTATCATGCCGGATTCTGTCAGTTCTCGCATTCAGAAGGCAACAATGTTGGCAAAACTCTACATTGTCTACACACCTGGTTTTGACAAGCGCGTTATAGCTGGAATGATAAGATGACTTCGCTAATTTCTTATCATAACTGTAGAATAACTGCGCAGCGGTTTGTAGACGAGAAGAACGGTTGAGAAGCATTATCAGGAAAAGAAATATCAATTTCACACATCGTGATTATCTCAAGAGTACAGAAACGTGGTTCGAAGAGCCAGAGGATTACGAAGTTGGAAGAGCGAAGTTCTTACCCAGCAATTGTTCTACCGTCCAAGTCAAATTGGTCATTATACCAGGTGGGGAATTTCGTGCAATTGCCTCATATTATTTTTTATCTCTCAAATGATACTCAGACAATAAGTGTGCAATGTGAATGCTACTCCAAGTTTTTTAATCGTCCTATCATCTATTCACCAGTTTATTACCAAAGGAAAAGATAAAAACGTCGGAAGATTGTCAGACATTGATGCTCATTAATCAAAAGCAGAGCTTCTTTTATATGTTGCTTAAGTGATGTACAACATGTAAGCGCATTCAAAGCGTTCCGATTATTCTCAAGCATGTCTATATGCGTTCTGCTAGACATTTTCGTGTGCGTACGGGAAATTGCAACCTTTGACAGAGAACCGGCGAAGAGCTTTCTCTAGACATGCCCAAGTTCAAGGACATGCTGACAAGCGGCACTTTTCCGTTTGTTAGCACGGATTTCAGTGTCTATAACTTCGTGGACAAGAGTTTTCTTAGGAGTGTTAGTAATCATTCGAAAAGCTAAATTCTGGTTAGCGCGGTAAGTAGCCATTTTTGAAAAGACCCATTTATAACATTCCAGTGAAAAAAAAACGCGATTATTCCTCGCAGTACAGAACACTTTTGGTACTTTTCCTTCAGACGGCACTAGAAGTAGAAACGATCCTTCTCTCTGGACAGGATTCATGTATAAGAGTGATAACAATCATTCAAAAGCTTATGTCTCTGCCTAGCACGCTATGTAGCCAATTTTTGAAGGAAGTCCTTGTTCTCACTCTGCAACAAAAAAAAGCATCTTTGTCTCACGCGAACTGTTATCAATCATTTGGAGAGTTGGATTCCAACGTAGTGCTTGATTTTTGATGTGACCATTGCTGTGCAAATTACCAAAAAAATAAGACTGATTCAGGTATGTGAGCAAAAGTACCTTGGTCAATTCATGGTGTGCCGGCTGAAGTTTCAGGGGCGATTGGCGCGATTATCAAGCATTGGCACCCTGTGTAGAATGCGACTTCTGCTGTTTCATTAGCGCTTTGAAAAACTCATAGCGAGCACAAAGGGTAGTGGTGGTTCAAGAAGTTTTGTAAAGGAGACGAAGCTTTGAAGATGAGCGACGTAGTGGCCAACCACGGGAATTTGACAATGAGCAATGGAGAGCAATCATCGAAACTGACTCTCTTAACACTACACGAGCTGTTGCAGAAAAACTCAACGTCGAGCATACCACGGTTGTTCACCTTTCTTGGAAAGTAAAACAGAAGTAATTGCGGATTCGCCGCCAAAAATGCCGATTACTTTTGCATTACTTTGATAGTTTGTTATTTTGGCCTGTTTGTCTTCCTCTCTTATCAAAATTCATTAAGCAGTTCTTTAATTAAGCAGCATGTTTCTTTTAAATTTCTGCTTACAAATCCAAACAAAGCTTAAAAATCGACTGAAGAATGGTCTAATTTGGTGGTTACTCTTGATGAACCCAATTCAGGATCACCAGTTGTAATCGCTACGCGCAGTGCAAACTGCAAACGGCGTGCGAGTTTTGTTATTTAGTTAAGGTTTTCTACCGTTTCGGGAATAGATCTGAGTTACTTGTAATTTTTCGATAGTTCACGATTTTCTCTATACAGCCTTTTTCCGTCTCACTTGAGATGAATGTCTGATTTATGAGAAATCTCGGCATGCGCATTACAGAGTGTCCCGAGACCGGAACTTCAGGCATATGATATCTCCTGTGAGTTTGGGGGACAATAGGAAGAAAGATCATGCAATTTAGTTTTTCTCAAAGTGGAGTGATTCTGACACCAAAATTCACTCACCATTGTCGTGTGCGACAAAATTAGAGCACTGTTTAGTTTGCTTGGCTTGGCTGGGTTAACAGACGAATATCTTGCACTTCTTCAAGAAATTCGGTGCCCTAAGTGCTAGCTGCATTCACTCACTTTGAATCCTAAAAATAACACACAAATGCGATGAGGCTCATTAACCGTTGTTGAGTCTTTTTCACTGTAATACTACATATTCCCACACCTTCATTGATATGAACGGAAAAAAACGTTGACATTTTCCAGTTACAAGCGAGGAGAGTTTGAATATAAGGTAAACGTATTATGTTGATAAAAGCGATTTGCGGTTCATGTCTTGTTGAAATGCATCGATTGCCCCAGCAATTTTTTACTATGTGTGATTATATTATACATAATTTGAATGCCCATTTCTCTCTCTATATATTTCTTTGATAATGACATATCACTTTCTCTTGATTTTATTATTATTTTTGGCCATGGAAAGGATGTTAGAGTGAATTACGTCTGGGAATTTGTCTTAATGAAGTTCAGAAATAAGTCGTAAAGAGGCAATTCGCAAAATTAACGACGCATTTAGCCTACGTACTGCTAACGAACAAACAGAGCAGTTGTGATTCAGAACGTTTCGCAAAGGAAACGAGAGTTTTGAAGAATAGGAATGTAGTGAGGCCATGGGAAAAATGAGAAAATGGAGTATTTTCGTAACTTGCTCTAAGTGGCGATGATGGCAGAATCGTCGACGCTGAGTTTTTCCGCAACATCTCTGTTGCCTTAAAAGTATCAGTTTTGATTATTGCTTTTCCCGTAACTTCTGATGAGGTCGATACAGAAGAAATTGCGGTTAATGTACTGTTGAGAAGCGTCTCTTTCACAAACTTCTTGAATCACCACCGCACTTTATGTTCGCCAGCAGTTTCTCGGCGAAATGTTTGTTGATGTTGTAGGTTGTCTCTGCTGTTTTATGACCCATTCCACTCACGGTCTGATATATCATTTACTATGGACCAACCAACATCCTTTTTAAAGTTTGAGGTAAATACAATATAAGCAGCTAGTATTATATCATTAGCAGCAAGATATAAAGCGAGAAATGCGCAGTGAAATGTTACATAACATACCATACTCATTTGAGAGTATAGTCCAAGATCAAACGGCGCATTTTGGCAATGCGTGAACCGCAATACTTTTTCACCATTGAGGTAATATTCAGTTCTATCCTATTCTCAAACAAATCCGGTAACGATTTGTCAATAGAGGAAAGGTCGAAAGCTATGTGAGGCGGAGGAGCACGATCGAATCAACTAATACGTGTGCATTACAGATCTATAAGAATTGCTTCACACGCATACTACGTTGTCTGGGTCCCCTAAAATCGTGTTGATTAACAGTACTGAGCTCAAACCAGATAACAATGAATTCGAGCCATACCTGTTGGATAAATAAGCTGCACAATAAGCACCCGTTTCTTTGAGAGACGTGAGGACCATCATATGGCTCTCAATGTAATGTTGACTTTCCAATACGTGAATTCTGATATTCATCAAATCCAAGGTATCTAGTACGAAAATACTGATCGCTTTAGATTTTCAACCAACATTACTTTTGGAGTTAAAGAAGCGTATTTGCATTTTTATATGAAGGCTTGTATTTTATATAAAAATCTTACGAAAAGGCTGTAAATTCATAGAAAGTCTTGAGTAGTACGTATCACAGTGGCAGCCAGCTTAACTGGGTTTACAAAGCAATACGTATTCACCCAACCAAACCTGTCAACGGCTGGTTGCTGATAGCTAGGGTAGAGGCAATGAAGAACGAGTGATAGCGAAACAGTGCCTTCGTGGTGTAGTGATTTCACGTGTCCTCGGTTTGCGTGATACGTGGGTTCAACTCCCGTATGATGTCGAGTTTTTGCTCACCATTCAATTCTCTTAGATACATTTCTATCGTCTTAGGATGTACTGAAGTAGAATGCAGGTGTAACATTCAACTCAGTGCTCTAGTGTCGTAGTAATTGATCTTTACTATCAAACTAAAACGGTAAATATTACAGCAGGATCAGGTACTACAATGGCAGTGATTTTGTTCAATATTGTAAGAGCTCAAGATTCCCATTCGCTCACTTGACTAGTCCCCGACCCATTAAGCCTCTCATCCTGCGGGGTCTTGAAAATGTTATCAGACTTGCCTACGAGCTGACCACTTCCTCTTTTGAGTGAGAACGCCTAAGCGGAACAATTCCGTAACTCGAAGAGAGCAAACTGGACTAGCAATCAGCCATATCGTAACGAGGAAGCGACTCCTCAAGCAACAATCGAGCCATGTGCTGAAGATGCGTTACTCCTTTACGCCGGTAGTTGGTTGGAAGCGACATCGCATTGTTCGCTCTCGCAACAGTCGGCGCAATAGACTTTGCAGATTGAGCACGTTATTTTTAAAATGTCGTAGTTTCCTTAAGTATTTGGACTTTTATCGTCATCAGAGAAATTCATGATCAGTAAATGATGAAATATAATAATAGATACAACGAAAGACCATTTTTGTTAAAATCATCAAAACAATCACAGGAGCAAATGAATACTTTTGACTCATTCAAAACGATATAATCGGGCACTACATTTCTTTCTGAGCCTTTCATAAAATTTTTTATCCCTTCACAACGATGCTGAAATCGTGCACGGCTCTCGACGCCGCCCGCGGCAGATTACAAATGCAATGAGGTAATTTGCGATGAAATCACAAAGTAATCGCAAGTATAGACACATTGAAGCTACCGAGTGGTCATCAAAATTTTGGAGGAGTCAGCCTTGGTAAGCGAAAAATGTTTGAATAAGAATCAAGATTCAAATCTAGGTTCATGATGCACTAGTGAAGGCATTTTGGACACAAAACACACCACACAGTTGCTTTGATTTCAGCTATCTAATGACTGATGTTTCTGCTGCGCTTTAGCTGGAGTCGAAGGATGGCTAAGCGAGGGGAAAGAATTTCAAGAGAATCGACGTGACGGGCTGTAGATGGGTGAACGACAGAGCCTACGCCGCCGACATTTCGTGGCGTAAAATTTTCTTCTCGAATTTCTAGCATCTCGATGCTGAGTTGACGTATGTTGGTCTTTTTGAATTTCGCTTCTTTTACAGCAATCACATGATATTTTATGCAGTGTGCTGCTTCAAGAAATGTTTGAAGATCGATGTCAGTGGAGAGCGTTCTTGCATTGTACGTGCAGAATAAAAAACAGACTGCATGGCGCGTCGCTTGCGTCGTCAACAGATACGGTTCCAGATACGTCCTCTGTATCCCGAGATTACCTGTTTTCTCACTATGTCTCACTAACGGACGCCATAGACTGGAGAACTCAGTGTGCCGGGTACTGAGGCTGGTCTATTGCTGGTTGTGCAAATAGTTTTCCTAGAATTCTGACTTTACCTTGCAAGGGCTATTCAGGTCTCCACGATGTTGATTCCAAGGAATTAGCTTTTGGCGACAGATTCTTGGCCATTAGTAAAGTGGTTCGAAAGAGCGATACGATGATAATTAGATGACTGTTTGGTTATCTGCTCCAATCAAGAGGAGCTAGATAATTGTTTTAGATTGTTGAATGAACAGTCAGAGTATATAAAGTTTACCCGTGAGATACCAAAGATCATTGGCTTCCTTTCTTGAACGTGCAAATAAGCTAAAGCGAGAGCGGCTACATCACAAAGTGGTACCGGAAGCCAAATAGTAAAAATATCCTGGTTCATTATCTCTCTTCTCATCCCTCACATACGAAAAAGGCGCTAGTAAAGAACATGTTTCGAACAGCAGCCAGCGTATGTACTGGGGAGGAGCAGAGAGAAGAATCCGTGAAATTGGCTCGGGAATTAGCCACTTCTAATGGATATAAATTTGTAGCTCCTCGGCTTAGGAGGTTTAGAGGAAATAGTGCGCCTCCGAACGAAAACTCGAATGAAAGGAAAATCCCGTTTATACTTCCGTTCTTTTCAAATGAGATTAGTACAGCTATAAAACGCTGTTTGAAAAGAGCGGGTTTAGAGCAATCGGTGGCTCTTATTGAAATACCACCGAATACTCTAAAACGCCAACTAGTTCGCAACCGCTTATATGACCGTCTCTGTATAATGAAAGATTGTAAAATATGTCCTCACGGCAGAGACGGTGATTGCACGAGCGGTACAGTCTACCTAATCTCTTGCAAAGCGTGTAGCCATAAATATATTGGCGAAACGGGTAGGCCGCTCTATGCCCGCATTGAAGAACACCTAGCTGATAAGCGTCTCAAAAGACGGAACACCCCGCTAGGGACGCATAGAGAACAGAAACACGACGGAGCTGATTTTGAGACTGAAGTCACCATCCTTGCGCAGGAACAAAAAACATCAGCGCGAAAACTTCTTGAAGCACTTTGGATTAATACCACCAATCCAACTGTGAACCGCAGGGAGGAATGCCTTGTTATCACACGTGATATTAGTAAGTATATAAGACTGTTATTTTGATGGGTAAGGTGCATCACGTTACGAGCCTATGTGATCTCCTTGCGGTTGTCTCCACTTGAATCATTCAGTGGAACACATATAAAAAGCGGTGAGTATGTTGAGAGTTGATTTTGTGCTTGATGCGATTGAAATCTAGGTCTGGTGATTTTTTCTAAAAGAGTATTGGAGGTGTTTGGCTTATTGGATTGCGGACAATTTGACCTTTAAAGGCTCTGAAGAAGGGGAACTGCCAAAACGTCAGCTGTGAATAAATTTTATTGTAACACCTCGTGTTTTGCTTAAAGAAGAAAAACACAAATTGGTTACTTGTTAAGATTAAGTGTCGTGCGTAAGGCTCATTGTCTATTTGTGAAAATGCATTGAGAGCACGTAATACTGGTTGTTCACCACGTAGAACCGTATTGTGAAAACGGCATATTGGCTGATTGCCACGTGGAAGTGCGTCTTGATCACGGGATATTAGTTGCTCACTGCAAGAAAGTGCTCTGAGCGCGGTCTATTGCCTGTACGTGAAAATGCGCTAAGCACATCACACATTGGCTGTTTACCACGAGTAAGTGCGCCGCGATCACGGCAGATTGGCTCAATTGTTATGAGCAGAGCGCAATGTCTGCACGTAAAAGTGCTTAAGATAAGGCATAGTAGCTGTTCAACACGAGCATATTTTCCGAGAATGAATCATTGAGTATACGTGAAAGTGTGTTGATAACGCCGAATATTGTCTGCTTGTCCATGAAGAAGTGCGCCCTGAGTACGACAAATTAGCTGCATACCAAGATGAGTAGGGCGCAATGTCTCTTCGTGAAAGCTCGTTGAGAACACGACGCACTGGTGGCTCACCGAGTCGAAGTGTGTTGAGTACGGCATATTGGGCGCTCACCATGCGGATGTGTTCTGTGAGCACGGCACATTTACTGCTTACCAGGCGAAAGGGCGTTGGGAACACGCCACATTGGCTACCTATCACGACGAAATCTGTTGAGGGCATGGCACATTGGTTGTTTATGGAAGTGCGATTAGAACATGCCACTTGACTGCATACGACCGTACTCGCGCTGAGAGCACAACCATGTTGACTGTTAAGCACGTGAAAGCGCGTATAAAGCACGGTACTTTAGTGGTTACCAAAAGGAGGTATTCTTTGAGCACGCCACATTTTCTGTACGTGATGAGCACTTCATGAGGTACCTGAGAGGAGGAGCTGTTGTGAACGCGACAAGTTTGGAGCTCATCTACGAGCAGCTTGATGTGAGTACTATAAGTATATTCTGTGTCACCGCACTTTATGCCCTTTTGAGCAGAGTGCAGTGGTTGTTTTGCAGCGGTTCAGTAAGCCGAAAGCATAGTGCTTTCATTGCTCAACTTTAAGGGAGCGTGCCGTCAGTGCCATGTTATGCGCTGCTTACGAGCCAGTGGGTTGTGAATAAAACACACGCACATTGACTGGTTGACCGCGCGGAAGCGAGTACTTCACCAAGAACATTGGATGGTTAAAAGTGAGTCAGTGAGCTATGAGCACTTCACATTCGCTGCCTGCCTATGTGGCAGTTTTTTGTTAGCGCAACACAGTAGCTTTTTATTCACAAGGCAGCCTGCTGTGGTCACTGCTCATTAGCTGCTCGACTACGAGTCGTTGTGCCGTGAACACTCTACTGTCGGGTCAACGTGTTTCATGACACACTGAGTATTAATTTTAGTCATCAAGATTGTGCTGCTCATAGCGTAATGCATTGTTGTCAGGCTGTCAGATGCCCTGTGCAATGCACTTTCGCTACTAGAAGTGAAGAATGTCTTTTTCACATACCGCCAGTTATGTAAAAAATCTCAAGCAGATTCAAAGTCCTTGCATAAATTTAGGCGCTGGAGCAATAAACATCAGATTTAATATCGAGAAATAATTCAAACTACATGATCCTGCTATCGTGCAATTGTGCATGTTTACAAACATTTTAGTATACAAGGTGCAAGAGTTGCTTTGAGATATAGCTGTCGTGGAAACAAACTCGCTCGCTACTCATGCACAAATAGCGCGAAAGGGAATATGCTAGTGAAAGCGGCGTGTAAGAGTTTCTTGTGGATGGCCCGAGCGTGACTGTTCCTTCTCGGCTTTGAACTTTGCGAAGCACTTCCTAGCCGTACTTCTCGCAACCGTATCATTGCTCCAAGCTCAATATCTTGCGCGTCGCTTCACTAGCTGTTTCCTTCTACGCGCCATTGGTGTAAGAGTAGCATGCGAATTTGATCCTAAACACCTCCATTTCAGAACAAAGATAGGCGACTCGTTAACCAATTGTTTGCAGGAAAATGCTCAAGTGAGCAATAACAAACTCATGTAATTTAATTGAATTCTCGTTAATGAATTTGGTGTTCATTGCGCTAATTCCATAACTCATAAATCCACCTAATATCAGAACTAGGATGCTATATTACGTTGATGCTTTAAGAGCGGCGAGATTATAGCGACGTCAGTCATCAATGTGAGGAGAACTTCCAGCTTTTGGCCTGCTGTTCGTAAGGAAGAAGACGAATCTACTACATACAACACTTGTCTTGTCATTGATATTTTACCATTCACTCTATTTTACTAAATTGAGAGTTCACTCCGCGTGTTTTCTTTACAGGACAAAAGCTGCTTATACTGCATCTGACACTTAGTGAAGTTTCTTAATGACATCTCAGCCCTCAGCTATGATAAGAATCACCAGTTTTAAGAATACAATATCAGTTTTGATAAAACACTGCAAAATTATCAATGGGGCGAGCCCTGCTCTGCCAACGCCTGCTCTGCCTGCCACGCGAAAAGTAAACATGATACTTCCAGAGATTAATGTGTTCTGATCTGTTTTCAACATATACTGAAGGATACTTTTTCAACAGTTGGTGAGTTGTTAGCACATTATGTTAATTGCTCGGGCGTGAGCCAGTGTGCTGCTAACAAGTTACACCTAGCTGTATTACTACGATAAAGTGTATTGTGAGCACAGCAGATGGTTGCGCATCTGGCGGCCATACTATTGTGGGTACAACCAGATTAGCTTCTTGACTATGTGCCAGCCAGTAATAAGCACATGACATTTACTGATTAGCCGCCATTCAATGATTTGTGAGCATTAATATCAGCTCCTTGAAGAGGGGAAAGCGTGTCGTGAACGCGACCTGGTATGAGCACAAGAGGATGTCAATTTACCTATGTACCAGCCTGTTGTGAGCATTTCACATTGGCTAGTTGATTGCGGTGGAACGAGTTGTTAACAAGGCACACTGGATGCTTGAGAGCGGGTCAGTGAGTTGAGAGCACTACAGATCTGCTGCATACCTGCGAGGCAGTATGCTGTGATTACGGCTCATTGGCTACTTAAATACGAAATGCTGTCTTGTGAACACGACATCAAGGCTGTCTGACCGCCTGTCGATGTGTTACTATTGTAGTGTACCTACTTACTTCTTTTTCTAATGTCCATTATTCAAGTTATTTCTTATTTTTATCCGTTTATTTAGTGGTCTGCTGAATGTAGAGATAATGGCAGAATCTAGGTGAACAGAAAGGATGATCTGTGTATCACACGTCCTGGACAGGGAGTGACTCTATTCAGAAAACCTTTTCCTCGTATACAGACTTGATTGAAAAAGTTACATATCCTCTTAGCCATTGTTTCCTGAATGTGTAGGTGTTGAAGCAGATTGTCTCACTCGTCGTATACCATCTAATCTGTGTTCTTTGAATTAAGAGACTGATCCAATGTGTGGAAAATGATTTACTGCTGTCTCAATCTAACCACAAATTCACAAATCTTCTATTGAGTAAAACTTTTTTCAATATAAACTCGTAGTAAGAGGCGTACCGTGAAGTTTTCTCATAAGAACTATTCAGTTATGACTGGATAGCATAATAAAATTGTCAACTAAGACGGAAAGCACATCATTAGTGGTCAAACCCAACAAAGCCTTCTTGCGTGAAAGAGATCCTCATTCATTGTACGCTTCATGACTTCTTGCGCATTAAAACACTCTTAGTAATTTTCCATCCATTTGTTCAAAAGATGAAATGATCAACAACATTTGGCAAGTCGGCTTTGTAATGTATGATTTGCTCTCTTCCAGAGAAGAGCGGTACTAAGTCATTTCGAAGTTCTCGCTCTGCTGCTGCCAACCTCCAAAGTTGTCCATCGCTAACCTGGCATTGATTGTCTCCTTGATGTTGAACACGATCCTTGACGGCATCCCCTGCCAATCCCAGAATGTCATGAGCATAATCTTCTGAGCATGCATGAGTTGCCGACGCGTAGGGTGTCCAACCGAGCATCATCTTGCGTCGCTGATTTGATGTGAATGGAAAGCATTGGTATGAAGTTGCACCTGTCATAGTAGAGCATTTTCTAACATGCCATAGCTTTTCGCAGACACTCAACTCTAAATTGAAAGAAAATGAATCAAAGCTTAGGCGAAAAAAGTTTTGGGGCAAACATATATTAAGTATCTCTTAGACAGAGCCGATGTCGAAAACGTTAGAAAAAATGAAAAAAATAGTTTTTCTGATTAGAAGGGACACAAATGAAAAACCGATCTTATTCGCTGGAGAGGAACTTTTCTAGGAGTAGTAGTAATGATTCGAAAGCTGAGACTTGAAACTACAGCCGCTCTTCGCCGTTTCTCAAAATACCCTTTTATAACGTTGTATCATCCAGTTAAAAATTCTGTTTCACACTCGCTTTGCCTTCAATTTTATCACGCGTATAATTCACTGGACGCCGGAAATAATATCAATGCGTAGAGAAATTTTCGTATTGAACTTAGTCAGCTGTTTCATCTAGAGCTTCTGTCGAAGCAGAGAAAAAATCCCCAACTGAACAAGAAAATAGCGATTGTCCCGCTTTGCCTCGCCTCTGCCACGCCCCTACTACGGCCTTCGTCCTGTCAGATAGCCTGTAAACAAGATTACCAAAAATTTGATACTCTATCTTACTTTCCCTGCTAGACCGTATTTCCAGAAAATAAGCAGATAGCTAGAATCAGAAAACATTATCCTATCAGATAATAACTAGTAATTTAAAGGAGGAGCTCCGTCAAGCAAGGTTCAAGCACAATCAAAACCAGAGAAGATCAAAAAATCAAAGGAGGTTTTCGAAAAGCAAACACATTTTAAGTTCTTTGGAGCTTGAACTGTAGTATGGTATTGAAATTTTAAAAAAGGAGTAAGTAAGGAGAGAAATATAAGAGCGACAGATGGGAGAAAACGCGTGGTTTTATGAAACAGATTTTTTTTGAATGTTACAGTGTCATAAAGGCGTGTTCTGGAAAACCGGCGGAGGAGCTGTAGCTACAAGTTTCAGATTTCGATGGTTACTAACACCCTTATGAACAGTTCTTCTTCAGCGAATGAGATCGGTTATTCATTTGTTCCCTCCTTATAAGAAAAAAAAAACCGAAAAAATACACATGCTACTAATCGACGTTAAATTCATCTCGTATGAAAGTCACTCCCTGAGCCAGTTCAGACCGTTGTTTTTCGTTCAAAGTATGGCATCCTTCAGTTATTTGCATCACGAAATATAACCCGAATTTTCAAGGGAACTTTGAAGCCTCATAATATCAGTTGAATCTGATAGCGATCCTGAAGGATTTCTCAGATACATATTTATGTGTAATCATCCTTCTTGCAGTTCCACACTATGGACGACGATAATACGAGGAAAAATTGAGAGGAAAGTATATTATCATTCTATGACTGCTGTGAAGTACTCAGACTTCAAGACCAAGACATATTGAAATAATCCAATTATGAATCTTCTTCAATATGAGGAAATGCTTCTCTTCAATTTTGTTGCTATTGAAATGCGATCCAATAAGTCTGAGAAGTTGCATCTTTATCAATTATTCACAATTTTTCACGCACGACCAATACAGAGTCCTTCAGCCGGAGAGCACTGCTCTTCTGCTGCACACTTTGAGCACGGTTGACCAATTTCGTAAATCTTATTTCCGAATCGATTTCCTCTAAAAAGTGCAGTTTGGAGTCTTTTTTTAGATAAAGCAGCAAATATGTGGAAAGGTAAACATTATGGCAAACTTACGCGTTCTTGTATTGACACACGACAAGCGTGCTTGAATAGCAGTCCCGAATACCACAGCCAACATATCTTGTTCCCTGCCATACCAACTAAAACGAATACAGTGAAAAATCATTGAGACCGATCTCTGCGCCCACATCAAGTGTGTATTTGCAAAACGAGAAGCACTTTCACTTACCTTTCGTTTTGAGTGTTTTCCTAAGACCCAGGTCAAAGTTCAACATGCCTAATAATGATTTTTGAGTCACGCAAGTGGCCTGCTATAGAGCAGCTAATAAGGCCCGATACACGTGTTTCAACTTTGACGGTCTTGGAATACCGAGTGAAAGACTCACAAAGAGTGCTGATTATGTGAAAACTGTTTTTTGCTTGCATGGTATCGATTCTTAAGGATGCAGCTTTCTGGCATGCTGAAGCAACTTTAATGATTCAATAAGTCACTTTGTTGGCGCGCTTTGAAATCGATTATTTCTCGCCCTACCCTTCTAACTGACCGGTCAGGCGAGGATTTCACTGGTGCGAAAGACCATGCTAAATCAGAAGATGGGTAATCAGGTGGCGGAAGTAGAATTGTAGGAAGAGAAACTCGTCTACTTGCCATCGAACACAGAAGTGTTAAGAAGACAATCTTCTTCGCTGCTCTGGTCATTGTTGCACTTTTGACTACACACACGAGTATATGCTCAACACATACGCAGATATGCTAGTGTGTGAGCGGCACGCTTCCTACCCTACGAATAAGTTCACAATTTGGGCCATTTGAGACTATCTATCTTGAGTATGATGTCATATTATCGATCGTCCTTATTTATCAAATTTTCCATTTTCATATTTGGCGATGATTAGGTGAAAGACAAAAAATGGTTGAGATAAGTAAATAACTTATATCGGAACTTTTACGAGCACCAGTGATGTCCTCATCAAATGAATTATATATGAGAGATTAGCGATAATCAAACGAAATCATTCACCTGAGTATAATGTCCAATTTGACCTGGACGATTGAATAATTGCTGGGTGAGGATGTTCGCTCTTCCAACACCGTAATCCTCTAGTTCTTCGAACCAACCTTCTGTGGCCTCAAAATAATCACAGTGAATAGATATAGTTTTCTTTCTCAATGATTCTCTCTTCTCAAACTGCTGTTCGGCTGTTTTCCAGCTATAATAATATGGATGGTAGAGTACAGCTTACCATCTCAGCTATAACGCGCTTGTCAAAACCCGGTGTATAGACAATGTAAAGATTTTCGCCAACACTATTTCCTTGTGAATGTGAGAATTGGCAGAATCCTGCATGATATGCTGCCGACTGTTCAAGCTCGCAACTGTATTTCTGAATGGAATTCATTAGCGAAAGTCAGTCTCATTCATGATACAGCAACTACTGGAACAAATAAAATCCAAATTTCACACCAATTTAGGCATTGCAGCGGCTTTCGGCGCCCGTTTATCGATTTTATCCACGGCGCGACCAGTCGCCACAACGGACCTGAAGAGTGGATTCAAACTCTCATTTATTTTGCGTTCATTTCACGATCGTCATACCGATTATACGAAGAAAAAACCGTTTAGTAAAAACATTTTTTCGAATTTTTTGTATTGCGGAATTTATTGCAGTAACGATTTATAGGAACTCAATCTCGCTCTATCGTCATTTATCCAGAAAATAATGCCCATAAGTTCACTGAAGGCCTGAATGACGAAATACAAGAGTAGGGTGAACATTATTCTGATTATGAAATCGATAATCCGTGCGGAAAAAATTTTTACTACTACGGAGGAATGCGGAAACCAACTCCCACTGGTTCAGATTTGTGAAGTTTGATAAAACCCCACATCATATGTTGTACTAATTTCAAGTTTCCTGCTTTCGATCGTTTCTCTGAATCCATTAGGCACAAAAGTTGGACCTCGTATGCGTAAAAGCCTTCCATGTGAGCAATGATTTTGAGGTTCACTGGGTGCAGCTGCTGAAGAAAAGTTCGATTCTTAGCAGATACTGTGCTTGCCATTTCAGGAACTTGACGAATTTACGACTATGTTAATCGTGCTAACCGTGCTACACTGAAATGTGCACAAACTTTGAAGCTCATAGTCACTGACGGATATAAATGGAATATGCAAATGAAATAAGTGAGGGATCATAAAATGCTCTTCATTAGTCTACATATCAATTCAACACAAACCTATAAAAGTTGTGCATATCAAGGAAGGCATTTCGTACTGCATCGGTCATTCCTCCGTTACTTCCACAAATCTGAGATGCTCCACTATCTAAAAACTTTCGTCAAACTAACACGAGAAGCAAAAGTAAAATAATCATGGCATAGCATCTAACAACGCTTTAACCATATGGCTCATTTGAAATATTGAACGCTGATGTCATACATAGCATTGATTCGTCTTCACTAGATTGTAGAAGCTTCGCAGCTTCACTATCACCTAACTCTGCTTGTGTGCAGTTCTATTGTATTCTTACCTGGTTGCTCTTTAGGCCGGACGCATAGTCCGTCTTCACATCTTGAATTGGGGAAAATAGTACAATCGCTTTCAACTCGACAGTACTTTCCGTTACGCCACATGATAGAGTCGCCCATGTAACCTCTAAATATCAGTTCATGATGGTTCTGAATTACAAAAATGGATTACGGTATATGAGCGCATTGAGAATAAATACTAACAGTCTCTTGTAGACGCATAGTACTTGTAATTTAGAGAAAGAAGGATCCGGGCAGATTACATGTGCACATCCAAGTTCAGTGTTTTTATAGTGGGCCATCTGAAAACCGTCATTCAGAGTGCTTGATAACAGATTCAACGCCAATTTAGAACTCACATTTGAAAATTCAAACAATGAAGGATCGTATTTGTTGTCTTGACGTACGTAAGAGTTCTTCACTTTCTTCCACCATTTATCAAGTGCTTCTTTGATGTGCTTTTTCACGTTAAATGTTTTTACTCCATAACTACCATAGAATCTGAAAATTCAGAAATTGAGAGAGACGCGCGCATGATCAGTTATTCAAAAATGGCGCTAAAGTTTGAAAACATAATATAAGACTGAAACTGAGCTGAAAATCGCGATTAAAATGATTACGAGAGCTCTCTGTCAAAGCGTTCGAATAGCTCAGTACCGGGCCCTCATGTAAGTAAATCTTGCGCTTTTGCTTGTTTTCACAAAATTACCATAGATCTCCGTCGTTTGAGATGACATTGCAGGAACCGTTGCTTAATCGCAGTTTTTCTCACTAATTTTGAGCAACGAAAAAAAAGTGCTAACAGTCACTGCATTTTTTATCCATTCAAGGTCATTAGTTTGCTAGTACTAATTCTTGATTGTTCTATAGATCACTCACGTCTCTCTGTTCTGTCCATACGATCGGTGTCGTGTAAAGTCGTAACCACAACCTTGTGCAAGCTCTTTTGCTATCTTTTCCAACTCACAACTCCAGCTCTGAAAAAAAGTCACATCTATGAGAAGTTGTAGGATCAAAGGCTGAAGCGACCTACCAATTTGTAGATATTTTTTGCTGGTCCAAGTCGGCGATTAAGATCGCGCTCTTTCCCTTTTGCCAGTCGTGATCGCGCATCATTATGGTACTTCAAATATAAGTTACGCATTTCATCGGTGTTATCTCTATCCGGCACACTAAAGGGAATCTCAGTGCTGAGAACCTTTTTTACAATGATTGTTTGAATGAAACTCACTTGATGCATCCAGGACTACGAAGGCGTAGGTCTGAAAGTAGTTACTGTTATTGAGATTGTCATTTCTCAGATAAATAAATGAAAAAAGTTCATCTTCAGTGAAATAGTTTGATTCGAACGTACTGAGTTTCCGTCAGCCATCTATAAATGATATAAATGACAAAAGCTTTTGGAAGAGTTATGTTATCGGGGAATTTTGATTGATATCGAAATTGGTGAATTTTAGGTGCGAGTCGAATCCACACTCGGCATTCCTAAATACGCAGTTATAAGAACGTAGCACTGCTATAATGAAGAGCTGTGAAAAACTGAGCCAGAATTTTGCTTCAGTATGCATTCACGTTTGAGCCAATGTAAGGTATAATAGCCGTCATAGGAAGAACTTAGTTTCGAAACATTGAGTCTTTAGAAGATGCCAGGTCATATTCTGTCTACCTGGAACGGTCTTTGAATTTGTACAGTTACGATAAAGCTATCACATTTGTTAGAAGTAGGTTTGCGAACATGTGGGTGTACGAATAAATGAGAATATAATTTTGGAACATACCGTAATTAGAAGCCAGAACGGTATCATTTTCGGGTGATATTTTCTTGCATCAACTGTCCCTTTTATGCGACTTTCAACTGCACTTTTGCTACACTTTTTAATCAAACTAATTATTGAGCCAACAAAGAATAGGTTTGGTCTGTTTGGTTGAAAATATTTCATATTTTCCACATAGTCGTATTATTGCGTGAATGCGCACTGCATGCACTTTCGGGATACACACCGATCGATATCGGTTGGCGTAAAATTCTCTACAGCCCACTAAACTGGCCAGAATTATTTGTTAACCTTAGCATCATTTTGATCTCAATTCATGCTACAGAAAAGCAACAATATCTCACTGTGTGAAGCTTTACCGATTCCTGATAGCAAGACATTCAAGAGTCTCAGTGGAGAAGCTGTGTGGTTTTCAAATTTCTCTGCTTATGCAGATTCATATCAATCATTCGCTTTTGCTGGCGTTGCAACATTCACTTCTTTCCACAGCTCCAGCTCAGAACTTAAGTGGTAATTTTTTTGCCAAGGCAACTTTTGCTGATGCTTGCTGCTGATACTTGCGTGGTTTAGTCTATGAAATGGCAATATAATTCATGCTCATAGTCATCCGTGCCAGCAATGCACTATTGTCATTACGTTTTTGAGACAGTCATCTTCTTCACTTCAAGCAGTTTTATATTTTGTCACTGATTGAAACTCTTCGTTCGACATCTCTTTTATAGACCTTGCTCAAACAATAATCTATTTCTCATTATTTATTGCTCAGCGTCGATCCTTTATAGAGTAGTATAAACTCAAGGGATCGCCTGAACCGACGACGGAGCTATTGATGAATCCCGTGTGGGACGAATTAGGCGCCTGTATAGCACTAAGCCCTTGATGGCTCAAAACATATTATTTCCTAAAATGATTAAAGCTTGCAAAAAAAGAAGCTAACAATCCAGCAAATGCAGCTTGGATGTCTTCACATGCAGGTCATTGTGAGTCTGTAACTTGCCTTGATGTATTTTGGCTTCTCTGTTTCCACCGCTCACTCAGTCGAACACCGTAACGCTACAGCCATTTGCGCCTTCTTACATGTAGTTACGTTGCGAATGCATTTCCTCATGCGTTAGTATCAAAGAACAATCACAAATGTTTTTGGTGGTGTGTTTCATATGCCGTTTCTATTGTTACCTAAAAGAGTGTTGAACGATCTATCGATACACATATCCCTCGATCATTATGGATTCGCTCGCTTGCCAATAAAGTTTACGCCGACGTCACCATGATACGTACGTGTACTTTAAGCCCAATTCATTTTGTATCGGGATCACACTCCTCTCTTAATCAACATTAGTACTTAGTAAGGTCAAAATCTCAATGCTTTTCTCTTCGCTCAGCTCCTAGAAAAAGACTTCAACATATCAGCTGCTTACGTTATCTGAGCACAAAAGTTTCAATGACTTACAACAACAACAAATCATAAAACACAAGCTTCAGCGAAGAAAGTATCAAATTTGATCAAAACATTGCACAACATATTCCAAATGCTTGAAATGCTTGAGTCTTACAAGGCGGAGTAATCTAAATTTATAAACGACTTTTCGGAGGCCTTTCTTGCTAGAAAAAAGTGGCCCTCTACACTTTTGGTAGCTATGGAAAGGGAGGGTTAGAAGGTTTGGTGAGCCTTAAGCATGGGATCGAGCCATCGATCACATGTGTCACAGAGCACTGTTAACCATTCCATCACAAGCGCTCTTGCAGTGCAGAAAATTTTCTTGAAAACTAAATTAGTGCTTGTATGCTTCAGGCACGACTTGGTTTATCTCCTAATGGAGAAGCAATACATATTGATGTGGATAGCTGGTGTTCTAATGTGGTCACTGAGTTACATGCTGATCGCATTCTACTGTTTTGCTGCCAGCGATGAGTATATGAATTACGTACGACTAACGGTTTGGGACACATTAAATAGAAGCATCGACAACATGTCATTCACTTGCGTATTTCCACTTGTGAGTATTCACGCTCCGTATTCTTTTTCTATCATAGACTTTAATTGTGCTTTAGATTGTGTGTGCTGCTTTCAGTGTATGTTTGAAAAATTAAGGAGCACATCGGTGGACAAACCATTATACATTGGAAATCAACTATTGGAGTGGTTCTTGTTCTGTCGATGATGTTGTCATCACTCATTTTTATGCTAATCTACGGTGTTAAAACCATTAAAACGTTGCATAACGTGACGATGAGTGAGAAAACAAGAGCATTGCAGATGCAGCTGATGAGGGCCCTCGTATTTCAGGTCAGATATGAATCTTGAAATCCTTTTCATATCACTCAAAACACTAGATGTCGGAGGGCTCTTCACAGGTTCAGGCGATCACTGTTGAAAACCACTTGTATGGATGGCTTACGTTCCACCAACCTGGAAATTGACGTAAAGCAAACGTCTTGGAAATGCTCCTTCGTTGCATATAACGTGAAATGCGATTAGTTGAGATATCATTCTCGTGAACGTAAGTTAGTGATTCAGAGTAACACTAACTCATCTGTGGTTTCTAAGAGACTAGTGAGCGATTAATAATAATTGATCATGATATCAGGGGCTGTTTACAATGTCATCCGATAATTACAGCCGACTAAAGATGATCCATCTCCCATGTATCTACCAGCCGCAATCCATCAATTTTTTAGGGGTAATAACACAATTTCATTGTACGTTGTGCTATCACATTCATCTCCCCTTCCTGCTACTAAGTAGGGCTCAATGTCGAAATTGGGCCACTAATGAAAAGGTCGATACCTCCGAAACACGTGAATGGCTCTGACTTAACAACCTCGTCAAGCCTTCAAACATTCCAACGGGCAATTAAAGATGGTTCTTTGGAAAGTAGATTACCAGGACTATCAAACGATAGAGAGGTGAGGAATGCCATATGCTTGAAAGTAGATGATGGCTGCACTACGATGCGGCATAGGTTAGGTGCAGCCTGTCTCCTGTTCCAGACTAACGCAACTAAAAGTCCTCTGAACTGTTGGTCCGCTATTGGCCCGCGATGCCATAGCACTTAGGGTGCAAATCACCGGTGGTGTATAAGTATTGGCATAAAGTTATCCGATTGCTAAAGTGGTGCTTGATGGATGGTAAACGCATAAGCAATGTTTTTCTCATCGGCTGTTCATGAAACCTCACTCAAAGCAGCATAATCTGATAGCATATTATTTTCCATTTCCAATCTCATTTTCAGTTTCATAAAGGTTATAAATTAATACCTTGGAAGGCTTCACATACGTTCACAAGTTAACTTGATAGGCAGCATTGCTCCAGAAAACAGCGTCTGAATAGTTTTTGTAGCATAGTGAACAATAATAAGAACTCTGGACTACGTGTTGTAATGTCCAATTGCGCCATTCTTCATGCTTTCTGATGCGCGTCTAAGCCCTGCTATAGTTCTAAGACAACAGTGCGTTTCTAATGTACTTTTGGCAGAGTCATACTACGAGGTTTTACATCATACAAATGGGTCAAAGTTGCGACTACGAAGTTTCGATTTGTGCTGTCAACAGTTAGTGGACTAAGCAGACAGATTCTGCTGGGCAACTCTACCACGCAGCGAAAGGAATGAAAAATTATACTAGTGCTTAATTGAGTTACTATGTGGTTGATAGAGAAACATCTTGTGCAAGAGTTTTCAAACAATTTTATTTATTTTATTGATGCGATAATACCGGAGGTAGTAGACTCTAATATAATCACTTGATTTGACTACTATGAATTATTGATTTCTTATATCAAATGTTTATTACAAACCTTTTTAAAAAATCTACACGCAAATTGAAAATCTTTTCAGCAGTATTTTTCAAGGTTTGGTATTTTCAAAGTATACATGAATTTGATTATCCAACACCCATTATTCGTCAGCATGACTGAGTTCTTGTCTATAGCGACTACCTGAGCCAAAAAAAATCGCGTACGCTTGGTTGCTGACAGATAGATGCGTAGTAGCATAGTAAGAGTGGTGTCAAAACAGACATCGGTGGTGCAAGGGATAGAGCACAAGCTCCTGGACTGGGTGAAATGCTGGATCAAGTCACGCTTGCCACAAAGGTTTCGCACATCACTTTACATCAGCGGATATATCTGGAACATCATACCACCACTGGAAGAGGTTGAATCAAAAGTAATTCTATTTGTCATCTTTACATAATTTGTTAGATTTCATTTCACTTCAGGCAGCGGTTCCTTTTTTTTCTAACGTATATGCCCAGGTTTGCGTTATTTGGAGTGGTTGTTTTCGGTTACCGCAATCGCACGTGAGTTTATTGATGCATTGCTGATAGTTTACTCTAGCTAATCTTATTCTCATTTGACAAGAAATGATGTCAGACATTTGGTTGTAGAGATGATTTCAGTTTTTGTCACACTAATCTGAACAGCTCCTTAATTCAATGAATCAGTCTACTTTTGTGTTAGTCGAAGTGTATTCAAAAAAGGTGCCATTGAGGTCCACATTTCTTGTGTGCTGCGCGCGAGATGAATTAATCAAGTAGTGTACGCTTTCTCAATTTCTCATGCGTCACAATTTGCTGTTATGCTTATTTAATTAACTCTGACCATTGAAAAATGTCTTATTAATTGCCCTTTTTCTGAAATATGCTTGCACAAGGTTGGTATTTTTCCTTGCAAATTCGGTGGCTACCGTTTCGGACATTTTGCTTTCCTCAGAGCTTGCCATATCCATCTCTGTAAAAATTGTAGATCCACCTAGGACATACATCGCCATTTGGTTCAGAACTGCCTGCACGACCGTCAGTTTAAAACAAAGGATTGCCTGTGTGGTCTAATGGTAGGAAGAGAGGCGGTACGAGTTCGGATACGATACGTAATCTCGTCTAACTTATGTGATGAAGAATAAGAATGAAAGAGTAGGCGAAACTATTGACCACGTAGTAATCGCACCAAAAATTCCAATCGGAAAGTCGAAAAATCGTCAAAGTAGTCTTTTAGGTGTACTTGAGACAGAAAGACATAACGGTGGCGACTTGAGGTGGTAGTGAGAGCCTTGGAGCCGAAGAAAAATCATTGGCGCATTTGACATTGAGGCTTCTTGTATAAACTCCAAAAGTCAAGAAATGAACAGAAGGGAGCGTGTTTGAATACCACAAATAATCTGAGAAATCATCTCGATTTTTTTAATTCGAGTAAAGTTTCCTTTCTCATAGTGTGGAACGTCAAATGCATTTTAGAGCGATATCGTAAATTTTAATACGACCAGCGACATTAGCAAGAGCACGGAGGTAGGCGTCTGTGGAGTGCGTAAGAGCAAAGCAGGAATCAGTCTCTAAGCTATGTCGCTTGGATGTTCGCCTGGCCCGCCTCAAATGACATCCAATTTAACCAGAGATTTGATCACCTCGCGCCGGTTGTCTCACTGCCCGGCGGTGCAGGCAAGAGCAAGCAGTGTGCGAGTGTGCGAAGTGTTGAGACCGAAATTGGCTTTGTAATTGTTACCATATAGAGTTCTGCAGTAAATGCGGTCTTCCTTAGGTTGCCACCACTAGGTAATCACGTACTCATAAGTTCATGCGGATAAGAAGAGATTTTCCACCATACTTCTATCTGGTATCATGACAAGGGTGTTTCCTGGCAAAGTATACTCCCATCTGGGCTTCCGGCCATCACCACTTTTTCAGGCGCGGTAGACTCTGATTCTTACCTCCGCGCCGCACATTGCAGTCCGACATCCAGGAACACCTAATAGCCGCGATGTACCTAGTGTGTTTCCGCAAGTATACTCTCCCACTCTTTGGTGGCGTTGCAACAGGAGACCAATATAATCCCCTCCACTCCCGAAGAGTTTCAACTTATTTCGTAGTACGCTGAGTTTAGTAGTCCAGTGCCCTTTCTGATCTTACCTTCCGCGCCGCACGCATTTGTTGCCCAATGCATCAAGCACTCTGCGCGCTAACGTGCAGAACTCTTCTTTGCGCCCGCAACATCCCCCCCAATCGCGCAATCCCACTGAAAAACACTAAGTACAAAAGTTGTAGCTCAATCAACTTGCAGTCTACGAGTTCTTTTGCGGGCTCGCCTTCGCTGCGACTTCCTATCCTCGTTAGACGCGGGGATTTCTGCACCAATACTGTGTGGGTGGGTTTGTGTGTTCGTTACTTTTCGTCGCCACAAATCTAATCTTCAAAACGTTTGAAAATAAGATTTTGTTGCTGATAAGAACTGAGGTGCTTTCCTTGGTCAACTATAAATAGTGCCGCCAGTCATAAAATGACAATTTTCTTTTTACAATTACACTTTCCAATGTCTTACTGTTTGTTTCTTCTTGTCTATGAAATCTTTCCGCACCACTCCGATCTTCCTTCTTCCAATTCTAA
>JAHQIW010003188.1:0-26448 GCA_019055375.1 Parelaphostrongylus tenuis
TAACTCTGACTTCTTTGCTCTCAGGAACCGATGTCAGCTCTTAAGGGCAATTTTTCTTATCCTTTTTGAGGCAATGATTGGAGCAAAAATTGCACTTTGCATCACAAATCATGCTGGCCATTTAGTGGGCTGTAGAGGAAAATTTTACGCCGATCCATACTGTGAGGTGAGCATTAAAAAAGTGCATTTGAGGTTATATTTGCTTAATAATATGACTATGTAGAAAATAGGGATTCTTTAGTCAAGCCGATCAGGATGAAATCGTTATTGTTGGTTTGATATTGAAATTGATTGAAAAACAAGCGTAGCTGGCAAAAGTGCAACTCAGAGTCCAGGACAATTGATGTAGTAAATGTTATTCTAAAAATAGTACCGCTCAGGCTTCTGATTACAGTATGTTACAAAACTATTGTTCATAATTAATCGACTCATGCATCTTCGCGAACCTATTTTTCACCAAAACTATTAGCTTCATCGAGACTCGATAATACTGAGGACTGCTACAGATACATAGAATATGAACTGGCCTTCCCTGGACATCGTGAGATTAACCTTTGCCCTTGACGACGATTAGGTCTCGTTTTATTTATACGTGAGTGAATACCAAAGAGAAAGTTCTCGCAGAATTCTGCAACATCTCTTCATTGTACACTTTTATAGGAATGTAACCTTCATTTAGCTACGTATTCAAATGCACTAAGTATTATCCAAAACGTTAATCTGAGCGGATTTTCATGAGTATAAAGTTGCAACGTCATAACATTGCTATATGACCTGTAAAACAAAGATTTTTTGCAGTTTATATATACTATATATATATATATATATATATATGTATATACACGTATGCACACACATATTCATTGTGCGGAAAAAGTTCGCTTTGTCCTCCCTCAGACAAACCAGCATCAGCAATAAAACGAATCATTCGGAGAGCCATTGGAATCCGTTCTTCATTCATATCTCCAGAAAGTGAACAAGAGAGGCGTAACTTCGAAATTTTCGGCAATGTATTCGGTGCTTCACTCGCTGATATCGAGTCATTGACAGTTTGCGCCTCAAACGCTCCGGATTTTGTTGAATCTGGCAACGGAAATTCCGAATGCTTTCAGACGCAGTGGATGGACGTTATTTTGAGAAGATTTTCAGATCTTTCGTTTCGAGCGTTTTTCTAAGACCACGCTCAAGTTCTAACATATCGCGTAAATATTATTGGAGCCCACATGTCATGTGGTCTGTTAGATGGACTGACTTATAGAGCCCGATACACGTGTTACGACCTTGACGGTCTCATCAGTCGGGCGGTACATTTCGTCTTTAGTCAATCCTCTTAGGGCGCTCATCACTATACAAGAGTAAGAGGCGACAAACATTTTACACTGTCTGTGAAGTGAAATTATCCCCGATTAGACAGTGTTGCTCACTTGACTGCTCTTGGCTGGTGTCGTCACTATATCATACCTTTTCTCGAGTGTTCTCTTGAAACCACGCTGAAATCTCAACATTTCTTGTAATTATTATTTGGGTTCACAGACCCCCCAGTCTCTATGAAGCGTTTCACGGCTATTGAACAAAGAGTTTGTTAAAAGTATCAAAATTGATGGGAAGATGCTATGTTATTGAGAAAATTGACAAATTACAAAATTGACAGTTTTTCCCACGTCCTGAATATATATAATTTATCACTAAGTAGGGACAATTCACCCGAATGAAACTATTTCATTCTACATAAATAAATTTTATATCTATTTACTAACAAATGCTTTAAGATTCACGTCAGAAGAAACAGTGTTAACGAAAATCTCTACAATGTCTACGGGTTGCGTAGAAGCTTCTGTCGATTTTGTCGATTTCTATTATGTTAGTATTAGCACTGATATTTCTTTTATTTATACTGATCATTTTATTGAATTCTTTGTTCAACTTTAGTCCAGAAACAGCTTTTTTTGTTTGTCTCTTTTCAGGTGTGCTCAAGTTATGATTTATAGAAATCAACGCGTCGCAGTATTTAATTTGCACAAGATTATGTTTTCATATACCTAAGCGAATTGAGTGGTGATCAAAAATACGACCTCAGACGAGAATCGAACTCGCGTTTCATTCATATCGGGTACGCATCTACCACTGCATCACCGAGGCACATTTGCATCACCACTCATTTATCAACATCTCCATGTTAGCTATCAGCCCCACACGGCCCAAATTGCTCAAATGTGCCTCGGTGGTGTAGTGGTAGCACGCGTCTCCGGTATGGATGAAACGCCGGTTCGACTCCCGTCTGAGGTCGTACTTTTGCTCACCACTCAATTCGCTTAGGTATATATGAGACATCATAACTCTGCGAAAAAGCAATAAAAGCATTAGAGTTCTCGAGTGCTTTGTTTTTCGTCGTTATTATTGATCTCATAAACGTAATTATTCCTTTAATTGAATCGATGCATTTGTTTATTCAGTATTTTTTCATGTTGGACATCTAAAAAAATGGCCAAGCTATTACGCACGCTCAATACATGACGTTTTACAAGCGCGATATCGCTGAGATGGTAAGATGGCTCTGCCATCCATTTTATGACTGAAAAAAAAGTCGATCGCGGTTTGAGAAGGTAGCATGATTAAGAATAGGAAAGTGGAGCTGTCCTTTGTGTGATATCAAAATTATAGGAGGTTTGTTGGAGAGCTAGAGGATAGCAGTGTTGGGAGAGCGAAACTTCTCATCCAATACTTATTCATCCATAAGATCGACTGTTTTAGAACTCGTAATAACATTCAATCTAATTCCAAAAAGAATGTTGTAAGCTTAACGAGTTGGCACGTCAGTGGCATACACCGGTGTTTCGGAGGTTTGGCCTCCTCGTCAGTGACCCCACATTAGCCTGCATTGTAGCAGTAGGAAGCAATGTGGTGATGGCATAGTGTACTGTGACACTGGTCCATCACCACTTTCAGTCGATGGATTTCAGCTGGCAGACCAAATTATCCATAGATCGACTGTTTTATGTGGGGCGAGGGTCACTGACGAGGAGGCCGAAACCTCCGAAAACCGAAGTGTGGCCCTGGCGTACCAACCTCGTTTAGGCTTAAAACATTCTTCTTTGGAATTATATTCAATACTTATCAAATCGTCCAGGTCAAACAACATCATACACAAGAGTAATTTCGTATATTCGCTTATATCTCAAGTATGATCCATGCAATCAGTACATGATGGATACTCGTACAAGTTCCAGTGAAGCTTGTTCACTTCTTTCACCCGCTTTTTTGTCTTTACTAACTCAATGCCATAAAATATAATAGACTGGGGAAGAAGTTCTGAGAAAATGCTTGTAACTTTTTCGAGTGCGGGCCGTTTTTTTGTGTTTTTGGGCTCATTTGAAAGCCCGTCTTCTCCCGCGTTGATTGATGTATAATTAATCTACTTATTTCAGGGTGGAGCTAACAAGCGAGCAAATTAGGTCGCTGATGTTACACGAATGGCTGTTGGGTTCAAAGGAAACGGTGGCCAGTGAACGCATCAATCCGGCTTGGAGCGAATCAGAATTTTATACTCGCGGAATGGATCTTTTGCCAAAGAAGTGGCGGGAAGTGCTTAAAGTTGAAGGGGAGTACTTTGGCTATTAGTTTTCTCTTTGTTCGGATGTAATAGGTGTATGAATAAATGTTTGACATGCATTTTCTCAAAACTTTTTCTCCAACCTTTTAGCAATGAACGTGTGAACTCTGTTACATCTACTAAAGGAGAGCGTCAGTTAGCTTAAATATGTGAACTCGTTCACACAGCAGAAGGCATGCCGCCCATAGACAAGCATGACTGCATTAGCACTGCTAAATGAAGCTTGAGAAGTTGGGTAAGAAATAAGCATTATTGTAGTATGCCAGTAAACATAAACAACATTTTTTCATTGGTGTTACTTCAAATAAGAAAGCTGAAAGACTGCATCTCTGAGAAATATAATGGCACAGATATTAGGCCCATGGACTGGTAAGTTTATCTCTAGCAGCAAATTCTTCGTGTTTTCACCAATGGCAAAATGATCAATGACTAGATCAGGTGTAGAAGAAAACTGCTACAGCGTTAGCCTTGTTTTGAAACTAACCAATCAAATTAAGGTTCATGTATTCAAGAAAAATCGATGTCGTCTTCAAATTAAATGAAGCGGCAATATCAAAAATTGACAAGTGCAAATCAGATTTGATAGCGTTTTTTCATGGACGAGTACATTCATAAGTGTGCTATTAGGTTTTCTCATAAGTTTTGACACTAGAGCACTAAACACTAGATTTATCAACTAGAATCAGTTGAATTGATCAAGAGCACTATTTCGCATATGGCGCCCTCAGTCTGAATATATCTGCCACTTCTCAGGCAACAAATCAGTACTGCTTTATGCAGAATTTTCTGAGTCTTCCTTGGTACCAAATTTGTTCATAGTTGCCGCCGCTTGGTCGCTCAACGAAGCCTTTATCGCAATTTGCTCTTCTACGACTACGAATTGGAACGCGGTACACAGACCGTTTTCGGTAAACATCAACCGTGTAAGGGCTCAACGACTTGTGTTTAGGCGAATAGCTTTCCCGCTCTTTGCTGAATTTGTCGTCTGCAACGCCAACTTGAAAGATCAACTGCGTTCCGGACGTTCGCCCAATGCCGAAGTTGACCGACCTACGAGCTGCGAGTTGCTCGATCATCTGCCATACAGTCCGATCTATCTCCGTGACTACCACCTCTTCCGGTGGCTGAAGCACTTCCTGAGCAGTAAGAGTTTTGAGACATCAATCATTTGCGTGGAGGATTGAGAGTTTTCTTTGAATTCAAGCGTTGACGTTCTATGAGTGCACATTGATTTGATGCCTGAGAGATGGCAGAAATGTGTTCAGGCTGGTGACGCACACACTGAATATGTTATTAAATAGTTTTAATTACTTCTGTTAAACACTTACTGTTTACCATTTTAGTGCCAAAACTTGTTAAAAGGCCTCAAAAATCCTATTAATTTTGAAAGCACTTCTCGGTTATAAAGAATTGAATAAGTAAATATTCAACCTTAATCGCTTGACAAAAGTTTTTCATACGAGTCTTTTTGTTATCATTCAGAAGCTTAAATTTTTGGCTACAGCCCTATGCAGCTGGTTTTTCTAAATACCTTTTATAGCGCTGTAAAATTCAAAATGGAACTATGTTTTACATCGCCCACGCGTCTTCATTTTTGTCGCTCGTATAACTCGCCGGAAGCACAAGAAGAATATGAACGTGTAGAGCAAATTTTGTAGTATCTGGATCAATCGCTTTACATAGAGCTCCTTTCAGATCGGAGAAGAAATTCCTAATTGAATAACAGGTGGTACCCTACATGTCTAAGCTGGCAAGTCATCGATCGATTGTCTCGCCACACCGTTAATAGGTTAGTAGGTGAACGAACCGCCAAAGTTGTGGTACTTGATCTTACTCTCTCTGCTACAATGTAATGAAGAGGTTATCCTAGAAAATAATCGCATTGTTGGAATCATTGAAATTTACACTATCGAAAGATTACTATTAGTTGAAGAAAAAGCTCTGTTTGGCGAGATGTAAAACACAAATGTTCTCCTTCTCCTACAGCTTTGTTAGGAGAGCTTCTACCGAAAGCGAACACGTTTTTGAGTACTTCGAGGATTGTGCTATCGAAAGAGTACTAGCACTCTGAGAAGAAAGTTTCGTCCAGCTAAAATTGAGCGAGATAAGAAAAAAACGCGTAGTCGTGTAAAACATATTTTTATTTTGAATTGTGCAGTGTTATAATAAAGACTTCCTAAGAAGCCAGCCACCTAGTGCTGTAGCCAGAAATCCGATATTTTGATTGATCACTATTACTTCTATGAGAAATTATTGTACAGCAAATAAGGTCGAATGTTCACTTGTTCTTTTATAGCCGAAAAATACCGTCTCGAATATATGGCTTTGCATCATTACATTATGTGAATCCCATGACCGGCTTTTTAGTGACCTCGTCATAATTGATAGATCCCCGTCTTATTTACTGAACAAACGTGAGGTTGTTCATAGACAACTTCTTTATCGCAGTTAGCTTGCCGGCGAATTTGGCCTTGCATGAAATTCAGAATGAACAAGTTATCGGCAACATATCCAGCAAACTACTTTTACGACTGCAGCAGAAAGATTACGAGACTAGGCTTTGACTGAAATACAAACATAAAACGGTTTTTCACACACTCAGCAATTTTTGTGAATCTTCCACCGTGAGGTCCAACTGTACAACGTTCACATGGGCTGTTAATGCTCTTGTGTCACATCAAAATATCGGTGTGATATCATATGTCAAAATCAAGCGTGGTCATCCATTAGTTGCCATGGAAAAGAACATTAAGTCTGGTGCCAGCTGCTTCGCCATTGCCATCGTTCTGACCTGCGTGAGACATCGTTGTGGCCCAAAGATTAATCCCTAAGGTATGGTCATAGAAATCGATGCAAGCAGCGTGAATTGCGCAGCGGCGTGTGATTTTCGTTGTTTGATTAGGGTTTTTTCTATGCACTGTAGTATTTTTCAATTTTCTTGTACTACTTTGAGACAGTACAAGTTTCTGTACTCTCTCATATGCTCTTGGGACATGTATAGCTCTTCTATATGAAGCAGAGCTCTAGTTTATTATGCAGTCATACTGCTTTGGCATTCAATCAAATGTATGAAGTTGTGCGATGTAAATCTCGGACCGAGTCTTAAAGAATATCTGTCTTATACAGTACCTGTAGCAGTTACTCCCCTGAATTCCCTGCTTTCCTTTCACTTCTACGCTTATTTCTATCGCATATCATCAAATAGTCAATATTCTAATTCTAGATAACCAAAATGTCAGGCGATGAGTCACAGCAGCCGTTAGCATCTTCTGATGGAGGATGGCTCGTTTTTCAACCTACAGCTGGCGACCGAACTGTGTTTTGTCAGTCAAGTACAGGCGAAAACCTGTGGACGATTGGCAGTAGTCACCACCTTCAGAAATTCCATTCGTCTGCAGATGCTACTTTGATTTCGGCTATGACTTCCAGCTCTCTTGGTTCTGGATTAAGTGGTCATAGCGAACTGTAGATCATATCGTTGTGTAATGCTTATGTGAATAGTTATTGACCCTTACAATATGTAGCTCCTCTCATTCATCTAGAGATTTGGGGTTCGGCGAATCTTACACTTAGGCTCACATCTAATGCATCATTGTGAACAGTTAACACTGGGTTACATGTCATGACTGCTGTTTCCTTAATTGCAGTTATGCTGTTATTGTTATTTGTTATAGGTTGTTCGTTACGGCGATGAATATGCTTCGTTGGTCTTAGGATCGACAATGTCCTTCATCCAGTGATTAGTAAAAGAGCTGCGTGGCAGGAATAGTTGAGACAATCGAGTGACCCTTACGGCACCCAACACGCACCTACTCACAGTAAGCAAAAAATTCTGACTACTCTGGTATAATCACCAATAAAGCTAGACAATCAAAGCGCTCTCCACTGATAAATCTGTACGTTCTTACATATGAAGAATCAACTGATAGCCAATCAATAATGATCATGTATACGAATACAATATCAGTTCATCGACAAAACTCAATAATTTGGATTATTAGTGTACTACAGGAGTTGGCAGCATGATAGCACATGATAGCAAAGCATGCTAGCATAAAAGATGGAGAATGTTCAATCATTTCTCAAGCCTTAACCTCGTAGTTTAGAAGAATAACTTCTACTTGGTCCAAGTCTGAGGCACAGATTATGTATTTGTATTGGACTAAGGGGCGGAAACACTTTGTTGTACATATCTGTTAGTTCTTGTGCTGTTCGGAAAGCTCTAAACGCAAAAACGCAACTTTGCTTCCTTTGAGTCTCATCTTCTTTGTGATTTCTTCAAAAGACTACTGATTTGGAATTTCTCAATGAGAGCGGTAAATATAAAACAGCCCAGATCAATTCCAAATTGGAATTAACACTAACGTTGAGTATCTCTTTGTTGAGGATATGATTGATCTTTTGATGAACCTTCATAGTTGACTTCGTAGCCAATCAGCCATGAGTTTCGAGTACATATTGCCATTTTGAAATGATCAGCATGGATGTAATCTCAAGCAATAAATGTTGCTGATGTTGATAGCATTCAGTGGCTCATGGATTAAGAACTGAAAATTTCATTGAAATCGAGCAAATGCAGTGACGTTGAAGACCGATGATACTTGCTTGAGTGTTAATTAATCCACCGAATCACATTGAATTTTGCTGAGCTGGCTGGAACTTGAGCAAATCCCGAATCCTTTGAGAAATATTTTCGAGCCAGTGGTAATTACTATTCAGATGGAGACGGCTGCAACACGTTTGCCACTCGTTGCCTCAAAAACGCCGTATATGAAGTGAGTGGTGTTTTTCTTTACTCAGTTTAAGACTAGAGGCTCATTGTTATGTGTCTTTTGTCCAGTCCGACAAGATGAAGAGCAAAACAGTGAGTTATCAGGCTTTTATTGACATTATTTTTGCGTGCTATGTACTACTCAAATTACTTGATTGCGTTTCACTATGATGCTGTTATAATTCATCTTTCTTGGCCTCTCTCGAGGCACTGCTTGCTTGAACTGCTCTTATCAGTTTTGTATACCTTTCTCTGACGCACATATATGGGTCTACGTGAATTTTCGAATAGAAGTAAGAATCCAGATCAAAAGGTAAATCAGTTCTGATGACAAAATTGTGACTCCACCGTTGCTAGATGCGCGAAACGTTTCATTATTCGCTGGCTACTCTCTAACGCACATTTTGTCTCGTTTCACTACGAGTTGTTTGTAATTTTGCTTGCTTTCCATGAGTTCTATCTATAATATGATCTATATTTGCAAAATTTCAAGTATTCATAACAATTTATCACATGTTCATAAAGTGATACTAATGTTTCGAGCCTAACTGGTACAAAGAACCTCCTCAGGAGTGCATTTCTCTTCCGCTGAACACTTCGAGCACGGCTTTCCAGTCTCGTAAATCTTGTTACCTAACATGTTTCCCATAAAATTTGCACCTATAAGCGATTTTTTCAAATAAAATTGGTGGTCGTTGTAAGAACGAGTAATAGTAGACTTACGATTTCTTGTACTGACACACTACAAGTGTATCACTTGAACAATCTTGAATGGCGCAGCCAACATACTTTGTTTCTTGCCATACCAGCTAAAACAACATTAAGTGCTTTTCTTATTGAGATGAGTCTACTGTTTCTCAATTTCTTCAAAATAGAAGGCACCCACAAAAAGTGAATCATGGAAAGTTGCCTTACTATCTTACTAGTAAGAACTAAGAGGATTATAGTAAAAACAATGTTTATTTACGATGCTTCCTCTTTATTATCTGTGCAAAGTGTTCAGATTTCTTTCCAACATGTAGTTTCAGTATAAAGTGCGCTAATAGGCTCTTGCAACATTATGGAAGCTGGGACAGATCTGCTTGACACTCGCTTCAGTTTCAGATCAAAGTGTTGCTGTCAAAATTATAGATTTTACTACCACAGAGCGATTCGGCCTAATTAATTGCTTTAACCACTGCGCAATTATATTCCAAAAAAATTCATATTTCCAGCTAGCTCAAGAACTGAAGACCATTAAAGCAACGAATCCGACATTAACGATGAAAAAATAGAATTGCTATATTACTGCTGTTGGAAAGAAAGTTTTGGGGCACTTTAACCCTTCAAGGAAATACGTGTATCAAATATGATACACGACAGTTTGAAGGCCTTTCTCGCTGAACAAAAGCTTTTTTCCAGATATTTCATAATTCTACGAAAGCTCAAATCTCTGCGGCTTTGAACACAATATGTTTTTTGAAAAAAAAAAGACTTTTGATTGTGATGTAGTAGTGATATTAAAATTATGTTTCATACTCAATTTGCTTCGTTTGCTCTGCTGAAGCTTCCATACGGCTCATCACTAAAGTTTTACTGACCATTAGAAGGCCGAAATTGCTGATGCAATTGATATTTTCAAAAAGGTTATTACAGAGCGCTGTAAGAGCGAAAAGAAGATTACACTGCACGCCCAAAAATGCCACCCACCCGCTTGGACGTCATAAGTGGTTTATTGGTAATTATAGATAAAGTTTATGAGTCAGAGGTATCTTACCGTTAAATGAGAAAAGGAGTACACAACTGATCATTCTATAAAGGTTTTTATATTATAAAAAAGGACTGCTTCTCTTGGAATCCTTCATTTTCAGCGGTTGTACCACGTCCTTGAAAAAAAATCAGCAAACTTCTAACCCTTAGTGTGATTATATCTTCAGTCTTGCGAGAACGTAAAGATCTTTAACAAGTAAACTTCTCTGACAAAGGTCTGTGTGAAGTTAATTGTAGTATGTAGCTAGAGTAAGTGTAGGAAGATCACGCATTCATCATTGCGAAGATTAATAGGTACTTTTTCTCAATTTGCACCCGTTTCATTTTTTTGCACCCCTTTTTTAATGAAAAGACGTACTTTTCATTCTTTGTTGACATTTTAGTGATGGTTCGATGGCTTCAATCCCGAGAATTCGGATATCTTACCCGAAAGGCTCTTATTTCACAATGTAACATTAAAAAATTCTATTTCACACCGAAGCATTTCGGCTCAGCAAAGTTATTCTTCAAAAATTTCAGCAATTATTCAATAACACTAATTTTGGAAGATTCAACACTGTCTTTGACTTTTTAAAAAACTTTTTTATTGAGCTGTGGCACTAAAATTAAGATTTCACTTCACATGTGGTGTGCATATTGGCATCAAGCCATCTCCTCTTAATAACCATTCAATAGCTTAAATCTCAAGGATTTCAAATGTGTGCGTACCTTTTAGAAAAAGTCTCGTAACGGGTTGTAGCAACAAGAAAGAAATTGTGTTGCTCACTTAAGTACTTTTTGCTGAGCATATCTTTTCTCTCAGACTTTCATACCCATTCCATAGCTCACGTTGTGGTGATTTCAATAATATGTTTGGCTTCGAGAAAGGCTTCTTATTGCGTCGCTACATTCAAAAGAAGATTGCGTTTTGCATTCGCTGCGCATCACATGCCGTGTATATCGCCCAGTGCGATTTACGCTGCCCGAGTGCGAATCTCTATATTCTTTCGGCTGTAACAACGCAATAAACCGTCTTTCTCGAGAAAAAAAACCATACTATTTAAATCGCCGAGATTTGTGCTATCGAATGCTTAGTGGAAGTTTGCATAAGAAACCTGTCCAGCGAAAGATGATTGAGTATGAAATAAAGTTTTACTTTTACGTTCATAGTGTATTATAAAACCATTTGCCACAAAATTCAAGCTGCTTAATAGTTACTAAAAAGTTGAAGAGGAATGAAAATGTTCTTTGAATATGAGTGCGGAAAGGGAAAAAGTACCGAGAATACTTCATTGGAGGCGCATGTTTCAGACCAATAGCCTGCATAATGCCCATGTTCCAAGATTTTACCCAGACACGACTTCCTCTCCACTCTCAGAATTACTACGCTCTTCGTAAGTACTCAGTACTTTCTCACTTACTTCGCTTTTTTCCGGACCTCCCTCTTCGAGGGATCCTGCCCTATTGGTCGCGAGGGCACGTGGCGCGTCCCCAGGTGGTGGATAGGAGAATAAACGCGAATCAAAAGCGACTGTGTGCTTACCAGAGACGCAGGGGGTATTCATGAGTAAGCTCTCTGCTTCTGCAGCGCCTACTTGACAAGAACTCTATTCTCACGAGTCATGTCGGCCAAAAGCATGCAATCAAGCGGCTGGGAAGTACAAGGGAGGCGGTTAGGAGTCGCTGTAAGACGAGTACGGAGAGGCTGCTAAAATCTCAGGGCCAAACTAGGCTGCCAAGATCGAAACGGACTAAAATGACGATCTGTATCTACAACGCAAAAACCCTTCCTCACGAATCCGTTGTAGAAGATCTAATGATTCAAGCAAGAAGAATAAGGTACGACGTCATTGACCTGGCTGAGACGAGAAGGCGCCGTCCTTTTCACGCTGTTTATGACACCAGAGAAGAACTGATCCTTAATGCATGCGATCGCAGAGGTGTCGGCGGCGTTGACGTCCTCGTCAAATCGAATTTGACCGTGAGCATTGATTCGTTTGAACAACTAACAATCCGTATCGGACGATTACGGTTGAAACGATGTGGTTCTATGCCGGCTTTGACCATCTTCGTTCCTTATGCACACATCAAGCTGTGACGAAGACGAGGTTGAAGCGTTCTATATGGACCTTGAAAAATTCTTCAAAGAAGATCATACATTCTTCAAGGTCACTGTCGGGGATTTCAACACAAAAATTGGACCTAGAAGAATATCTGAAGAACGTCACATAGGGACCCACGGATTAGAATGGAATGAAGAGGGTGAGAGGCTATCTGAGTTTATCATGACGACCCAAACCATCCATGGAAACTCGCAGTTCCAAAAGCTTCTTTCTCAACGATGGACGTGGGATTCTCCCAATGTAGAGTACCATAACGAAACAGATCACATCTTAGTAAATCGAAGGATTTGCCTGACCGATGTCGCTGTTGTTCCTAAGTTCTACACGGGATCAGACCATAGCCTCCTTCGCGCAACGTTCCGTTTTTCGAGGAGAGGAGAGAAAGCCGCTAAATCCAAACAACGAATTCCCAGAACTATTATAAACTGGGATGTATTCAAATCATTAGTCGGCTCTTGGGAAGATACCGTTGTGGACAACATCGACGAAGAATACGATCGACTCGTTGAATATCTTCACGTTAGCGCTATAAAAGCCGAGAGCTTGTCTCCGCAGACACTCGAGCTGATACGTCAACGTGGAATCGCACGAGCTGCAGGCAAGCGAAACCTTACGTCTGAACTTGCGAAACGCTGCAGAGAAGCGATAAAAGAAGTTCTCAAAGAGAGAAGAGCAGCAGTTATGTCAGAAGCTGCAGAAGTTGGGCAGAGCATTCGCAAAGCCCAGCGAGGCTTCGCCAACTGTAAGACCAAGATAATTGCACTCCGATACCCTGAGGGGACACTTACAGCTTCGAGAAGGGCTATGAAGAAAATCATCCATCTTCACTACTCGGTCTCTTCGCTAGCCATGTCCTCTTACCGTCATATAGATTGAAAGAGGACGAATATGTCGTTCCACCGGTCCTCCCTTCCGAAATCCGACATGCTATATCGTCGATGAAAAACAAAATAACACCCAGTCTAGACAGGATTGGACTAGAGCACCTGAAGAACCTACCGCAAGTTCTCATCAACACCCTGGCTCGGCTCTTCACTCGCTACCTGTTGGAATGCAAGATCCCTATTCAATGGAAAGCCAGCAAGACCGTATTAATGTTTAAAAAGGGAGACCTTCACGACATAGGCAATTATCGCCCAATCTGCTTGCTGTCCGTTGTCTATAAACTCTTTACTCGAGTCATCCTAAACAGGATTGGCAGAACACTGGACGAAGGACAGCCATGCGAATAAGCAGGGTTCCAAAAAGGATTTAGCACCATCGACCACATCCACACGATTACAAGACTCATCGAAGTTTCACGAGAGTACAAGCAACCACTCTATCTCACTTTCATCGATCTGAAGAAAGCCTTTGATTCAGTGGAAACAGAAGCGGTTATAGAGGTTTTGGATAACCAGGGCGTCCCTACTCGGTACATACTGATCCTTTGCGAGCTTTATAAAGTTTCACGACTAAAATATCTCCATTCTACAACAATATCACCATTGACGTAAGAAGAGCGGTTCAACAAAGCGATACAATTTCGCCAAAACTATTCACTGCCACCCTACAAAACGTCATGCGAACATTAGAATGGGACGAAATGGGAGTGAAAATTGACGGTCGACAATTAAACCATCTTCGCTTTTCTGACGATATCGTTCTCATAACACCAAACATCAGCCAAGCGGAACGAATGTTGACAGATTTCGATAACGCCTGTGGAAAAATTGGCCTTCAATTGAATCTAAGGAAAACAATGTTTATGAGGAACGGATGGGTTTCGAATGCCACATTCACGCTCAACGGAACGACAATCTCCGAATGCTCCAGTTACGTCTATCTAGGTCGTGAAATCAACATGATGAACGACCTAGCTCCAGAGTTAAGCAGGAGGAAACGAGCGGCTTGGGGAACGTTTAAAAGCATCGAAGATGTAGTGAAGAGGACAAAGAACATCCGACTCCGTGCCCACCTTTTCGACTCGACAATTATCCCTGCCCTGACGTATGCAGCAGAGACCTGGTCGCTACGTAAGCAGGATGAAAGATCACTTGCCGTTATCGAACACGCAGTCGAAAGGTCGATGGTAGGAGTATCCCGTATCTCGCAAATGAGAGAAAGGATCCGAAGTTCCGACCTACGTCAACGATCGAAAATCAGAGACGCCGTCCTACACGCCAGGATATCGAAATTAAGGTGGGCCGGACACGTGATGCGCTTCAACGACAACCGATGGACGAGAGCCGTTACCGACTGGATTCCTCGGGACATCAAGCGCTCTAAAGGAAGACCACTGACCCGTTGGTCCGATTTCTTCACGAAAGCGATAGAAGAAAGATATGATGCTCAGCGATTCCCTAGAGCGAGGAGGACCCACTGGGCTACTCTTGCACGCGATAGGGAAAAATGAAAGAGTTGCTGGTTGCTCGAATCACTCGACGATCAACGGGACAACAGATGATAGAGATGATATGGATGAAACATGATTTTTTTTTGAATGTTACAATGTCATAAAGGGGTGTTAAAACTCCTATAGAAAGTTCTTCTCCAGTGAATGAGATCGGTTTTTCATTTGTTCCCTCCTTATAAGAAAAAAACCAAAAAAATACACATGCACTAATCGACGCTAAAATTCATCTCGTATGAAAGTCACTCTCCTGAGCCAGTTCAGACCGTTGCTTTTCGTTCAAAGTATGGCATCCTTCGGTTATTTACATCACGGAATATAACCTGAACTTTCAAGGGAACTTTGAAGCCACATAATATCAATTGGATCTGATAGCGATCCTGAAGGATTTCTCAGACACATATTTATGTGTAATCATCCTTCTTGCAGTTCCACACTATGGACGACGATATCACGAGGAAAAATTGTGAGGAAAGTATGTTAGCATTCTATGACTGCTGTGAATTAATCGGACATCTACATAATGGAATATCCGAATTATGAATTCTCTTCACTACAAGAAAATGTTCCTCTTCAATTTTGCTGTTTCTGAAACATAATTCAATTATGACTCAGAAGTTGCATGTTTATTGATTATTCACAAAATTTCACACACGACCAACACACAGTCCTTCTGCCGGAGAGCACTGCTCTTCTGCTGCACACTTTGAGCACGGTTGACCAATTTCGTAAATCTTATTTCCGAACCGATTTCCTCTAAAAAGTGCACTTTTGGAGAGTTTTTTCTTAGACAAAAGCAACAAATATGTGGAAAGGCTGACATTGGCAAACTTACGCGTTTTTGTACTGACACACGACAAGTGTGTTTGAATGACAGTCTCGAATACCACAGCCAACATATCTTGTTTCCTGCCATACCAACTAAAACGAATACAGTAAAAAATCATTAGGACCGATCTCTGCGCCCACATCAAGTATGTATTTGCAAAACGAGAAACACTTCCACTTACCTTTCGTTCTGAGTGTTTTCCTAAAACCAAGCTCAAAGTTCAACATGCCTAGTGATGATTTTTGAGTCACGCAAGTGGCCTGCTATAGAGCAACTAATAGGGCCCGATACACGTGTTTCAACCTTGACGGTCTCGGAATACCGAGTGAAAGACTCACAAAGAGTGCTGAGTATGTGAAAAAAACTGTTTTTTGCTTGCATGGTATCGGTTCTCAAGGGCGCAGCTTTCTGGCACGCTAAAGTAATTTTAATGATTCAATAAGTCACTTTGTTGGTGCGCTTTGAAATCGATTATTTCTCGCCCTACCCTTCTATCTGACTGGTCAGGCGAGAATTTCACTAGTGCGAAAGACCATGCTAAATCAGAAGATGGGTAATCAGGTGGCGGAAGTAGGACTGTAGGAAGAGAAGCTCGTCTACTTGCCATCGAGTACAGAAGTGTTAAGAAGACAATCTTCTTTGCTGCTCTGGTCATTGTTGCACTTTTGCCTACACACACGAGAATATGCTCAGCTCATATGCAGTTATGCATGTGTGTGAGCGGCACGCTTCCTACCCAACGAATTTGTTCACATATTTGGACGGTCAAAGGCAATTTATGCTAAGTATCATGCCATATTATCGATCGTCCTCATCTATCAAATTTTCCATTTTTATATTTGGCGTTGAATAGGTGAAAGAAATAAAATAGTTAAGATAAGTAAATAACTTCTATCGGATCTTGTAAGAGCATCCGAGATACCATCATTAAATGAACTATATATGAGAGATAAAAGATAATCAAGCAAAATCATTCACCTGAGTATAATGTCCAATTTGACCTGGACGGTTGAATAATTGCTGAGTGAGGATGTTTGCTCTTCCAACACCGTAATCCTCTAGTTCTTCGAACCAACCTTCTGTGGCCTTGAAATTATCACAATGAATAGATATTGTTTTCTTTTTCAAAGATGCTCTCTTCTCAAACCGCTGTTCGGCTGTTTTCCAGCTATAATAATATGGATGGTAGAGTACATCTTACCATCTCAGCTATAACGCGCTTGTCAAAACCCGGTGTATAGACAATGTAGAGATTTTCGCCAACACTATTTCCTTGTGAATGTGAGAATTGGCAGAATCCTGCATGATATGTTGCCGACTGTTCAAGTTCGCAACTGTATTTCTGAATAGAATTCATTAGAAAAAGTTAGTCTCATTCATGATACAGCAAATACTGGAACAAAATGAAATCCAAATTTCACACCAATTTAGGCATTGCAGCGGCTTTTGGCGCTCGTTTATCGATTTTATCCACGGCTCGACCAGTCGCCACAACGGACCTGAAAGTTGGATTCAAACTCATTTATTTTGCGTTCATTTCACGATCATCATGCCGATTGTATGAGGAAAATACCCGTTTAATAAAAAAAAATTTCGAGTTTTTGTATTGCGGACTTTATTGCAATCACGATTTATAGGGGCGCAATCTCCCTCTATCGTCATTTACCCAGAAAAAAATGCCCATGTTTACTGAAAACGTGACAAACGGAATATCAGAGTAGGGTGAACATTATTATTCATGAAATCGATGATCCATGAGGAAGAAAATTTGTGGTACTAGGGGGGGGGGGGGGAGGAACTCGGTAACCAATTCCCACTAGTTCAGCTTTGTGAAGTTTGATAAAATCCTACATCATATGTCGCGCGAATTTCGAGACTCTTACTTTCGATCGTTTCTTCAAATCCATTATGCACAAAAGTTGGGCTTCGTATGCGAAAGGCCTGCCATATGATTTATGTTTTTTGAGGTTCACTACATGCAACTGCTAAACAAAAGTTTGATCCTTAGCAGGTATTGTGCGTGCCATTTCAGGAACTTGCAATTATTGAACGAATTTACGACCGTGTTAATCGTGCTAACCGTGCTACCCTGAGATGTGCACAATCTTTGAAGGCTATCACTGACGGATATAAAGGGACACGCGGATGAAATAAGTGAGGGATCACAAAATGCTTTCTATTAGTCTACATATCAATTCAACACAAACCTATAAAAGTTGTGCATATCAAGGAAGGCATTTCGTACTGCATCGGTCATTCCTCCGTTACTTCCACAAATCTGAGATGCTCCACTATCTAAAAACTTTCGTCAAACTAATACGAGAAGCAAAAGTAAAATAATCATGGCATAGCATCTAACAACGCTTTAACCATATGGCTCATTTAAAATATTGAACGCTGATGTCATACATAGCATTGATATGTCTTCATTAAATTGTAGAAGCTTCGCAGCTTCACTATCACCTAACTCTGCTTGTGTGCAGTTCTATTGTATTCTTACCTGGTTGCTCTTTAGGCCGGACGCATAGTCCGTCTTCACATCTTGAATTGGGGAAAATAGTACAATCGCTTTCAACTCGACAGTACTTTCCGTTACGCCACATGATAGAGTCGCCCATGTAACCTCTAAATATCAGTTCATGATGGTTCTGAATTACAAAAATGGATTACGGTATATGAGCGCATTGAGAATAAATACTAACAGTCTCTTGTAGACGCATAGTACTTGTAATTTAGAGAAAGAAGGATCCGGGCAGATTACATGTGCACATCCAAGTTCAGTGTTTTTATAATGGGCCATCTGAAAACCGTCATTCAGAGTGCTTGATAACAAATTCAACGCCAATTTAGAACTCACATTTGAAAATTCAAACAATGAAGGATCGTATTTGTTGTCTTGACGTACGTAAGAGTTCTTCACTTTCTTCCACCATTTATCAAGTGCTTCTTTGATGTGCTTTTTCACGTCAAATGTTTTTACTCCATAACTACCATAGAATCTGAAAATTCAGAGACTGAGAGAGACGCGCGCATGATCGGTTATTCAGAAATGGCGCTAGTTTGAAAGCATAATATAAGACTGAAACTGAGCTGAAAATCGCGATTAAAATGATTACGAGAGCTCTCTGTCAAAACGTTCGAATAGCTCAGTACCGGGCCCTCATATAAGTAAATCTTGCGGTTTTGCTTGTTTTCACAAAATTACAATAGATCTCCATCGTTTGAGATGACATTGCAGGAACCGTAGCTTAATCGCAGTTCTTCTCACTAATTTTGAGCAACGAAAAAAAAATGCTAACAGTCACTGCATTTTTTATCCATTCAAGGTCATTAGTTTGCTAGTATTAATTCTTGATTGTTCTATAGGTCACTCACGTCTCTCTGTTCTGTCCATACGATCGGTGTCGTGTAAAGTCGTAACCACAACCTTGTGCAAGCTCTTTTGCTATCTTTTCCAACTCACAGCTCCAGCTCTGAAAAAAAGCACATCTATGAAAAGTTGTAGGATCAAAAGCTATGGCGACCTACCAATTTGTAGATATTTTTTGCTGGTCCAAGTCGGCGATTAAGATCGCGCTCTTTCCCTTTTGCCAGTCGTGATCGCGCATCATTATGGTACTTCAAATATAAGTCACGCATTTCATCGGTGTTATCGCTATCCGGACACACTAGAAGGAATCTTGCTGAGAACATTTTTTACATTGATTGTATGAATGAAACTCACTTGCTGCGTCCAGGACTACGAAGACGTAGGTCTGAAAGTATGTACTATTATTGAGATTGTCATTTTTCAGATAAATAAATGAAAAAAGTTCATCTTCAGTGAAATACTTTCATTCGAAAGTACTGAGTTTCTGTCGGCCATCTATAAATAGTACAAGTGACAAAAGCCTTTGGAAGAGTTATGTTATCCGGGAATGTTGACTAATATCCAAAATCCGAAACTGTGAATTTCAGGCGCGAGTCGAATCCACCTATAAGAAGGGCGCGTGCTACCATTACACCACCGAGGCCATCGTTCTTATTTCTGCGATCTAAGGTATTGAAACTGTCAACAAACCATCGGTTAGCGGGTTCGGCTTGGTAAGTACATTTTGACACTGAATCCAGTTGAACTTACAGCTATTTTATATGTGTGCACATAAATTTGTATATGCTGTAAATGTTTTTTATTTCACGTATACATGTGCACAACGAGAATTCTTTACTTAACTGCTTATATATCAATGCTATGACATTACAACTCTAATCCCATAAAGCTCACAATTTTACATAACACTCAGCATTCCTCAATACGCAGTTATAAGAACGTAGCACTGTTGTAATGAAGAGGTGTGAAAAATTATGCCAGAGTTTTTCTTCACTATCCAATCACGTATGAACCAATGCAAGGCATGATTACCGTCATAGGAGAAAGCTAGTTTCGAAACACTGACTTTTAGGAAAAGCCGTCATATTCTATCTACCTGGAACGGCCCTTGATTTTATGCAGTTATGATAAAGCTGATATTTGGTTAGAAGTTGGTCCGCGAACATGTGGGTGTACGAATAAATGTGAATATTAGTTTTGGAACATACCGTAATTAGAAGCCAGAACGGTATCATTTTTGGAGTGATATCTTCTTGCATCAACTGTCCCTTTTATGCGACTTTCGACTGCACTTTTGCTACACTTTTTAGTCAATTCTATTATTGAGCCAACAAAGAATAGTCTGGGTTTGTTTGGTTGAAAATAATACCTATTTTCCACATAGTCGTATTTTGCGTGAATGTATGCTGCATGCACTTTCGGGATACACACCGATCGATATCGGCCGGCGTGAAATTCTCCTACAGCCCACTAAATTGGCCAGAAGGACTGGTAAACCTTAGCATCATTTTGATCCCAATTCATGCTATAGTAAGGCAAAGTAAGGCAACAATATTTCACTGTGTCGAGCTTTACCGATTCCTGTTAGCAAGACAGTGTCGGCATAAATTCATATCAACCATTCGCTTTTGCTGGCGTTTCAACATTCTCTTCTCTCCACAGTTTAGAACTTAAGTGGTAATTTTTCGCCAAGGCAGCTTTTGCTGATGCTTGGTGATACTTGTGTGGTGTGGTCTATGGAAAGGCATTATAATTCCTGCTCATAGTCATCCGAGCCAGCAATGCACTGTTTTCATTACGTTTTTGAGACAGTCATCTTCTTCGCTTCAAGCAGTTTTTCATATTTTATCACTGATCAAAACTCTCCATTCGACCACTCTTTTATAGACCTTGCTCAAACAATAATCTATTTTTCGTTATTTATTGCTCGGCATCGATCCTTTATAGAGTAGTATAACGTCAAGCGATCCCTAAACCGACGACGGAGCTATTGCTGAATCCCGGTGGGACGAATTATGCGCCCATATAGCACTAAGACCTTGATGGCCCAAGACATAATATTTCCTTAAGTGATTAGAACCTGTAAAAAAATAGAAGCTAACAATTCAGCAGATGCAGCAGTTGATGTCTTCACATGCAGGTCTTTGTGAGTCTGTAACTTGCGTTATGTATTTTTGGCTTCTCTGTTTCCACCGTTCACTCAGTCGAACACCGTGAACGCTACAGCCATTTGCGCCTTCTTACATGTAGTTGCGTTTCGAATGCATTTCCTCATGTGTTAGTAACAATGAACAATAACAAATGTTTGTGGTGGAGTGGTTCATGTGCCGTTTCTATTGTTAGCGAAGAGAGTGTTCAACGATCTTTCGATACATATATCCCTCGATCATAATGGATTCGCTCGCTTGCCAATAAAGTTCACGCCGACGTCACTATGATACATACGTGTACTTTACGCCTAATCCATTCTATATCGGGATCACACCCGCCTCTTAATCAGCATAAGCACTTATAAGGTCAAATCTAGATGTTTTTCTCTACGCTCGACTCCTAGAAAAAGGACTCAGCATGTCAGCTGCTTATGTTATTTGAGCACAAAGGTTTCGATGACTTACAACACCATCACTGCACAGGTTGTTTGTAAGCGTGTTATTGTAAAAAACATGTCAGAAGTTTTTCTTACGTTTTCTCATTTATCATCGTTTTTTAGTTTCAACACAAAGCTTCATTTCCTTGAAAACAGTCTTTTCATGAACACTGAATTTTCAATTGTGAAGGCGGCAAGTCATTTTGCAGGTGGATAGTTATCCTCAAAGGTGAACATCTGTAGTTGTAGATTGGTGCGATCTTTCTTCCTTTCTAAACATGCCTTTCAACTGGGCAGCAGTGCATTGGCGTACTCTTGAAAGAAGGCAGTAGATTTCTTAATCAAAATACTACGATCAGAAGACAAATTTTTGACATGTACTTTGAATAAGAGCTTATTCAGTCATTGCAAGCCATTAAAACTTTTGTGCTCACATGACTTAAGCAACTGACATGTTTTGTCGTTTTTCCAGATGTGAGTTGAGTAGAGGCACCACTGATATAGTTTAAGTCCTTTGTTAATTTTACATCTACTTCATTACTATTCTAAACAAAACTCCTGATAAATGCTTAATGCTATTTATGAGATAGATGTGATTCCGATTTGTAAAACAGATTATATCTCAAGTATATACTAGATATATATATATAATATATATATATATATACATATGAATGCTACTAATCTGCGAGCGATTCTAAAATAATCAAATTTCATGTGCACTAATATTTCATTGAACATTCATCTTTGATAGTTGTAATTTCTATCAAAATAGTACAGGATTTCAAAACTTTTTAGAAAACAGGGAACAAAGGCCTTAATCAAACAACGAAAATCGCACAACGCTCGCATCGATTTCTATAGCGGTCCCTTAGGGGTTAATAAGCATGAGATAACGTTCATGCATATCATGGGAACATCACAGCTTCTCATGTGCTGTTTTCCTACTGAGGACCTAGAGATTATTCGTCTCTATTTTCATTTTGTTACAAGCCTCCGCCAGGTTCAACATTACAATCAAAGTTCTTGTTTTATTGCGTCATTATTGGAGAAAACGAGCTTCGCAGCGAGCTGCAATAAATGAAATCAACGAATTCGAAGGTGAAAGCACAGCGAGCAAATTTGCTGCTGAACGCTGGACGCGCAGCGCTTCTGAATCCGGAAATCTTGACCTCGAAGGCAAGCCTCGATCAGGGCGTCCAACAAAATTGAACAGCGAAGATGTGACTGCTGCTACGGAAGAAAAACCGCCGACTCTTCTCCACCAGCTTAACTTTGTCCACAAGAAGCCACTGGAAGGAGCCGAGGTTCTGCCGCATCCCTCCTGCATTCCAGATGGCGCTCCATTCGACTTTGGCCCTTTTCGATCCAAACTCAAAACCTTTCAAAGGGTCGCCGATTTGGTTCGTTTGATGAAATTGATGAAGCATATCAAGAGCTCTTTGATTCGATGTCGAGGGAGTGATGCCCCGATCAGATCAGAAACTTGGCTCGAACCGATGGCAGAAAGTCGTAGGAAACGATGGCCATTGTTTTGAAGGATAGTTATTATTGTTTTTCAATGGAATTCATGCATGAATTTTCAGTTCTTACAAATGCCCCAGAACTTCCTCTGCAACCTAACATATTAGGTCATTCAGTAGATTTTCAGTCGGTGCGTAAGGGGGTTAATTTGAAACAAGAACATCCTGAAAAATACAGGCTTGTGGAGTCAAAAGATGGGGACATCTTCCCAGTCTGCAAATTTGAATGTATTCCCACATGCAAACGGATAATTTTTGAGGACATGCAAACTGCATTCTGAAGTAGAGTGGTAGGCGTTATTCGGGCATTTATTAGTAGGCTATATCTGAACTAATAAAAGCATTATTTCTGCAGATCACTAATGACTCTAGATTTCCACTTGACAGAAGTCAATGAGCTGAAAAGTATGAAGCTGTATGCGATTTGGTATTACTGGTGCATGGCTGGAATTTTTATCGGAGATCGCATAAGTCATACACTGATTGACTGGTTGCAGATGAGAAGGAGCAGAGGTACCTCATAATCGACTGGTTTTTTTATCTAGCACTTTATAGGTGTCATGACGTGCTTCATGAAGAGTTCGAAATGTGTTACCAGATTAAATTCTTTAGAGCGAAGTCTTAAAAGAAAATCTAGTATAAAGGTTTTTATTAAGTCTGCCAATATGAGCAATCTACCGCTAATCATTACAATGTCCTGTGGAATTGTCTTTGGACATCTAGTTATTTGTTATCTATGCAGTGTGAAGTAATTTTTTCATTTTGCGCACACAGTGTAACATCTTGGTCGTCGATTCCTTTGTATGTAGGTCGTATACTCGCTGCAAAGGATTGGTTCGAGCAAAAGGTATCGTGGTACTGATGAGGTTAAAGGCCAAAACACGTGTTTAGCACTTTATAAGTGCCATTAGAAAATGTTGCACATCTCTCATTTGAATTAGTGACCATTTCGGCCGGGGCATTTGAATAATTGCTGTGCAGAAATGTTTGCCTTTCCAACACCAAAGTCCTCGAGCTCTTCATACCAACCTTCAATAGCCTTAATATGATCACAATCATTGTTCTGACTCTTTTTGGTAAAGTTTATCTTTAAGCTTTTCCACAACTGTTAGCTTACGTTGATGGAGGTAAGTGAACAGACTAACTTACCATTTCTGCTATTACGCGCTTGACAAATTTTGGTGTGTAAATAATGTACAGATTTTCGCCGAAACCAGTATCTCGTGAATGACGGATCTGGCAGTTTCTTACGTTTTTAGCAGGCTCACAATCGTGTTTCTGAATAGAATCAGGAAGAAAAATATTAATTTCGCAATAATGTCGCAACGAATGCATTCCAAGTCTCCTACCATTCTTGGCATTGCGGGGGCTTTTGGCGCCCTTATATCTATCTTATCCACCGCCCGGCCAGTGGCCACTAAGCTTCTAAAAAAGAAATTGCAGGTGTGGTCTTTTTCACCATTTTCTTTATTACCAGTATTGATATTGTATCAATTATTGGGTTATCACTATTCCTTTTTCCAGATCTATATAAGAAATGAGCAGAAATCAAAAACGTTATTGCCATTTTAGTGCCCCTTAAACAAATCTGTAAAAATTACGCATGTCGAAGAAGGTGTTTCGTACAACGTCGGTCATTCCTCCGTTACTTCCGCAAATACTGGATGTTCCACTTTCTAAGTCATCGTAAACACGCTATCATAGCCGGTAGAAAAGTAATCAGAAATATAGCAACATGTAGCAAAATTCTATTCAGACGAATGATTTCCGATGTTGAGCATTCCGTTGAAATATAAAGCTTGCACGCTATTGTATTGCAAAAGTTTTCTAACTTCAAGACGATCCAACCCTGCTATCACGCTCTGCTCTTATCTGGCTTCTGCTTTGATTTGATGCATAGTCCATTTTCGCAAGTCGAGTTTGGAAATAATGTACAATCCTTTGCAATTTTATGAAACTTTTCGTTGCGCCACATGGTTCAGTCACCCTTTTGCCCACTAAATCTCACTCCATCTAATTATAACGAGAACAACGCGTAGTATTAAGAAACTGAGATTACGACTGACAGACGATTGTAAGTGCATAACACTTGTGATTTGAGAGAGAAGAATGCGGGCAGATTACTTGGGCACTCTTGGTCGTTTTATAGTGCGCCATCTAAAGATCGAAGAGCATTTTGTAGCATGTTACAACAGGAACTTAACACTCGCATTTGAAAATTCAAACACTGACGGTTGATACTTGTTGTCCTGAGGTATGCATGCCTTATTTGCTTGGTCCCACCAAGTATCAAGTTATTCTTTAAGGAGCTTGTGAACGTCAAATTCCTTTGATTTCCATGCGCTATTGAACCTAAATAATCAAGATCGCTGCAAGTAGACGATATTGCTACCGTAATTGATTAAGTTAACACCTTTAAGTGAAATTTTGAACTGATGAATTTGGTTGCAGACCTTTAGCAAACTCGATAGGCAAGCAATTCTAATAGGACATTCAGTAACGTAGTCGGCCTGTCCGCAGATAATCTGCTGACCTCAGCATTTCTATATGAAAATCAAGCTTTGTGAAATGAGGTTGAATCGTCTTTGGTAAAACCATGAAAATTCTTTACTATTACAGAGCACTAACGTCTGTCTGTTCTGCCCATACGATTTGTATCGTGAAAAATCACAACCGCAATGTTGTACAAGTTCTTTTGCTATCATTTCCAGCCTACAGCTCCATCTTTGGAAATAAGCACCATCGCGCAAGTTTCACGATCAAAAGCTTAGTTTTCTTACCAGTTAATGGGTGTTCTTCGCCAGGCCCAGTTTGTGACCCATATCACTTTTTCGTGCTTTTACCCAACGAGATCGTGCGTCGTTATGATATTTGAGATACGTGTTACCCATATCATCGATATTTTCGTTATTCGGGCACATTGGAAATAATCTAATAATGCAAAAATGTTTCTATAGTAATCAGCTAAGTGAGAACCACTTGCCGCCTAAGCGATGACGAGAGCATAGTACTGGAAATTATCCGCATGGTATTAATGCATTTCGTCGTTACCAACAAGATATTAAACTCCAATGTGCAATGAGGCTCATATTTCTTTTTGAATATCTACCCAGGATTGCTACATTTTTGACACAAAACCCTGTGAAATGTGAATTTCGTGAAAATTTAGCTCTCCCTAATAAACAGAGTACAGTTCCACTTGACTTTCGGAGATCAGTGACCCATTACAGTGATGACCGGAAATTTTATTAGTATTTCAATCGCAAAATGTCAGGGGAAAAATGTGTTAGGCAAGTTTAATATGAGCTTAATGGGTGCGACACTACAAATCGCACATTCTTCAAAATTGGACCATTCAAAAAGGAAGAACCCACGAAATTTCTGTTGCAAATTCAAAACGTATCGTACAAGAAGCTGAAGCAGTGTCATTTTGGAGCAATCGAGTGCATCACCTATCCCTTCTATGCTAATTTCAAACAGTGAAAACCGTGAGTGCTCGATCATGACGGAGCACA
>JAHQIW010003189.1:0-61042 GCA_019055375.1 Parelaphostrongylus tenuis
TTTCTCATCCGATAGAGGCAGAAATGTGCTCAGGCTGATGGCGCATACTTTGAGTAGTGTTGTTAAGCATTTCTAACTTCTTTTGGTTAATAAATTTAATGTTTATTTCTCTGGCGCCAAAACGTAAGAGAAGGCTTCATATAATGAGTTTTGCGTAAACTTCTTGCAAAGTAACGATGCCAGAGACGCACTAAAAAAGGTTTGGACCACAGAAGAAAGTCCATAACAGAGATATTCAAAAAATACCTAAGCAATGTTGTTGGAATATCGCTGTCTTCGTCTTCCATATCAACAACGTACGCCATTCTCCCTTTTCCGAACAATTCGTTCCTCAGAGGAAGCTCGTTTTTGAACAAAATACGATGCATACCACGAACCATCTTATTTTCGGACATTTTCTCTACAGCATCCACTCCTTTCTGGTCCTGAAACTATCTCAGACACACATAGGAATTATTTTGAGTGAAATAGGGAAAATTAAATTTGTTTGTCACGGAATATAAAGAGATAGGACATTATTGGAACTAGAAATAAGACCTCAATGAAAAACTCACAAAAGCGATTTCCAGCTCATCAACAGTGTCCGCTTCGGCTTGTGACTTGTTGATTTCACTTCGAACTTTGTTCAGAAGGGAATAATCGAGACCTTTCACCAAGTGGGTGTGCTCCATATCTCCTCCAAGATATTTGGATTCCTATGGAAGAGAATAAACGAACAGCATAGAAAGGAGAAAAGAAAAACCGAACGATCACTTAATCGGTTTAAGTCACCGGTGGACACACCTACCTCGATAGCTTGTCTTCTCAGATTCGCCTTATCCGAAATTGCCCGTGCATCCCCAGGCATGGCACGATATGCGGCAGCTAGTTTTACTATTTCATCGCTGTCCTTAAAAAAAAAGCCAATCTTGATACTGACGAAATTCCAAGATGAACATGGGGAAATAACAATTTTCCTTTAACTCGTAAAGCGCAAGCAATCTGCTGGGGAAATAGCTCCAATTCTTGGTGCAGCAACAAAGTCAATGGGACTTTCAATAAATTGGATAAGGTAAACGACAACATAGTTACGTAAATAAAGAGATAAATAGTCATGTATGTATAAACTACGAAATAATTGAACAATATTTGAAAACGGTTAGAAATTCGTTAAAAACTGACGTCATTTCCTTTCAAGCGACGTTCGAGTGCTCGATCACGATAATTCTTCAGAATTTCCTTGAGAGTCGCTTCATCTTCATTGTGTTCAAGTTTTTCCTGAAGTAATGAAATGTAGTATAGATCAACAGCATCCATCACTTAGGTTGTTGATTCTAAGCAACTCATATGTAATTTTCCAAGGAGCATATATAACATATAAGAATTCTTTGTTTTGCTTCCTTTTTAACAGTGTTAAAAGGATAAAGGATAAAGCTATCGGCGTTGATCAAACCCTGAGAGATGCACCATGCATTCGACTTCAATTTTTGATTTCGTATGAGGTGATTGAATGCATATCTGACCTTTACAATGACTCGCGGTGGCCTCCCGCTGAAACCAAGTCAGTGCGCTGCTTCTCCTTCCAGACAAGTCTGAGACCTGCCTTGGTACCAATATACCGACCCCGGAGGGATGGATGGCTTGGTGAGCCATGAGTGCGAGATCGAACCACTGACCTCGTGCGCGACGCAGAGCACCTCTAACCACTGCGCCACATGCGCTCTTAGCAGTGTTATGACTTTATAAACATGCACCCAAGAATGTCGAGTGATATGCAAACCATTTGACCTCAATACGGAGTTGAACCCGCGTTTCACCTATACCGGGGGTGCCTGCTGCCACTACACCACCAATGCCACCGCTCTGCTACCATTGTTGCTCTAACATAAACTATCACAGCTGTCAGCTACCGACCTTTAACGGCCTTGGTGAACATATATGAGCGATAAACGCAATTAGGTTAACAGCTGTTTCGCATATATAAATAAGTCGTCGTTTTACGGCTGTTAACTAGCTATTTAACAGTGGTTAGTTATGAGCGCGCATGCCACAGTGGATAGAGGTGCTCTGCGGCACACACGCGGTCGATAGATCGATGTCGATGGTTCGATCTCGGGCTCAAGCCTCACTAAGACTTCCATCCCTCCACGATCGGTACATTGGTATCAGGTTTATCTGAGAGCGTAACCACACTGACTTGATACACCGGTAGGCTATCACGTGTTATTGCAAAGGCCAGTTAGTATCCAAGTACCCCTAACCATGTTTGATGAAGTCGAGTGCATGACGTTTATCCTAGAGTGTGACTTAGTAGCTTTTATGTTCAACACACCATTCACCACTCTAAGAAGTTTGTACTATATCCTAGCGATATACGCAAGTTTCAACGGTTTCACCCGTCTCACCAGTAACACACGCTCCGTACTAAGAGTAGCAAGGTGGGAAAAAGCCTGCACGTCAAGTGAAACGTCACGTGTTGCACAATCTTTTTTCCAGTCAATATTTCGTGGCAGTTATCACATTTTGTTGCCATAAGATGCAACACTAAACCTCATTTTAGGCTTGATAAAGTCTGGGAAATATATCACCTGTATCACCTGTCGTCCCGTTGATCGTCGAGTGACTCGAGCGGGTACCAGCAACTCTTCCATTTTTCCCTATCGCGTGCAAGAGTAGCCCAGTGGGTCCTCCTTGCTCTAGGAATTCGCTGAGCATCATATCTTTCTTCCATCGCTTTCGTGAAGAAATCGGACCAACGGGTCAGTGGTCTTCCTTTAGAGCGCTTGACGTCCCGAGGAATCCAGTCGGTAACGGCCCTCGTCCATCGGTTGTCGTTGAAGCGCATCACGTGTCCGGCCCACCTTATTTTCGATATCCTGGCGTGTAGAACGGCGTCTCTGATTTTCGATCGTTGACGTAGGTCGGAAGTTCGGATCCTTTGTCCCATTTGCAAAATACGAGATACTCCTAGCATCGACCTTTCGACTGCGCGTTCGATAACGGCAAGTGATCTTTCATCCTGCTTACGTAGCGACCAGGTTTCTGCTGCATACGTTAGGGCAGGGATAATTGTCGAGTCGAAAAGGTGGGCACGGAGTCGGATGTTCTTTGTCCTCTTCACTACATCTTCGATGCTCTTAAACGTTCCCCAAGCCGCTCGTTTCCTCCTGCTCAACTCTGGGGCTAGGTCGTTCATCATGTTGATTTCACGACCTAGATAGATGTAACTGGAGCATTCGGAAATTGTCGTTCCGTTGAGCGTGAATGGGGCATTAGAAACCCATCCGTTCCTCATGAACATTGTTTTCGTTAGATTCAGTTGAAGACCGATCTTTCCACAGGCGTTGTCGAAATCAGTCAACATTCGTTCCGCTTGGCTGATGTTTGGTGTTATGAGAACGATATCGTCAGCAAAGCGAAGATGGTTTAATTGTCGACCGTCAATTTTCACTCCCATTTCGTCCCATTCTAATGTTCGCATGACGTTTTGTAGGGTGGCAGTGAATAGTTTTGGCGATATTGTATCGCCTTGTCGAACCCCTCTTCTTACGTCAATGGTGATATTGTTGTAGTATTGGGGATATTCTGGTCGTGAAATCTTTATAAAGCTCACGAAGGATCATTATGTACCGAGTAGGGACGCCCTGGTTATCCAGAGCCTCTATAACCGCTTCTGTTTCCACTGAATCAAAGGCTTTCTTCAGATCGATAAAAGTGAGACAGAGTGGTTGTTTGTACTCTCGTGAAACTTCAATGAGTCTTGTGATCGTGTGGATGTGGTCCTCCCTCTTTGAGGGATCCCACGGACCTCCCTCTTTGAGGGATCCCGCCCGGTTAGTCGCGAGGGCACGTGGCGCGTCCCCAGGTGGTGGATAGGGGAATAAAACGCGAACCAAAAGCGACCGTGTGCTTCCCAGAGACGCAGGTGGATTCAGGGGACGAGCTCCCTGCTTCTGCAGTGCCGACTTGACAAAACTCTATTCTACGAGTCAAGTCGGCCAAAAGCCTGCAATCAAGCGGCTGGGAAGTACATGGGAGGCGGTTAGGAGTCGCCTCCAACAAATAAGCTCCTCCCGCTCCTCCGAGAGAGACTGGCAAGCTACTCGTGAGTACCCAGCCCCCACGTTTAGAGCCTGGCAAGCTACACGTTGGGTATCAAAAATGCCAAAAACAGTAACAAATATGGGCCTCATTCCCCTGACCCCGAAAGAGCCCCTGGTACGGCAGCGCCAGGTAGGACGAGTACGGAGAGGCTGCTAAAATCTCAGGGAAATATATATACACTCATATGCATATGTATATGCATATATATGCATATACATACATGTATACATTATGCGTATATGTACATAAATACATATGCATTCAAATACGTGTGTATTCTTGCATATATACCACATATATGTACCCATATATATACATATATATGCATACGTGTATGTACATATATACACATATACAAACGTATATATGCATATACATGTATACACTGAAGATCAGACGTTACAAAAATCAGCCAAATAAAAGACAATTCTTAGAAGTACTTAAAATATTAGGTCGTTCCATAAGTTGCATTAGAGAAATAAACACTAGATTTTCTGACCAAAAGTAATTAGAATTGCATGGTATCGTTCAACTGACCACTTCCTTACGAACATTATGGTACAGAATTTGCCTATACTTGTTCTGAGATGAAGCCGTCATCGGAACAGATGCGCCTGCAACTCATGTACAAATGGCGCAGAAGGGAAAATGCCTGTGAGGTGGAGCGCAAGATTAACGGAGCTTGGGGCGATTATGCAGCTGCAGAAAGGAATCAGTCGCTCTCGAGCCAGCCACAGGAAGCTCCATTAATCTTGCGCGCCGCTTTACTAGCATTTTTCCCTACGCCACATTCACGTTACGAGTAGCAAGCATATTTTCCCAATGACAGCTCCATCTTAGAGCAAGTGTAAGCTAGTTCTATACCAAAATGTTGGCAAGGAAATGGGAAATTGAACGATACCAAAGTCATGCAGTTTTGATTGATTCTGGTCAATAAATCCTTTATTGCTCTAAGCCAGAACTTAAAACCATGGAGCGACCTAAAGTGGTTTTTCTGATTATAAGGGAACAAATGAAAAATCGACCTCATTCGCTGGAGAGGAACTATTCATAGGAGTGTTAGCAATCGTTGGAAAGCTGAGACTTGAAGGTACAGCCCCACGTCGCCAATTTTTTTGAAACACCCTTTATAACGATGTAGCATTCAGGAAAAAAAATTATGTCATATTCACCGTCCGCCTTCACTTATATTTGCTTATAATTCGCTGGAAGCACGAAAAGCATATCAGCGTGTAGAGGATTTTCCGCAGCATGAGAATCATATGTTCTTATCCGAAGTTTCTGTCGATGCGGTAAAAAAAAATCCCCAATTGAATAACAATGATTCAAATGCAACTGATCGCCCGCCTCGTCCCACCGATCCCATGTAGTGGCCGGTAAACAAGGTCGTCGAAAATGACACTCGGTCGATTTTCCTGCGAAATCAAAAAATAAACGCAGCATTGGAATCATTGGAACTTACGACATCGAAAGATTACTAATAGCCTAAAGAAAGAGCTCTGTTCCGGCGAGGTTTGAAGCACATTTTTTCTCGTAAAGCGCTATCAAGTCTTCTCCTTTCTTCTTCTTCTTTTCCCTCCTTCTCAAAGTATTAGCAATCTAAGGAAGTTTTGTCTAGCGAAGTATAAGCGAGATAAGAAAAAAAAAAAGAACGCGTGGTTCGTGTGAAACATAATTTGCTTTTGGATTTTTACAACGTTATTAAACAGTGTTTGAAAAACCGACCATGTGAGGCTGTAGTCAAAGATTCAGGCTCTTGAATGATTACTAAAACTCCTATGAAAAGTTACTGCCCAGCGAATGGGATCGATTTTTCATTTCATCCCTCCTAATCAGAAAGAATCCCTCATATAATTCTGCAGTTGACGAGCGAAAAGATAGCCATAAGGTCCAATAACATATGTGAAACACGTCGTTGATCAGTGACCCGTAAACAGTATTTCTTTCTCAAGAATCCGGAAGAAAACTCCCACGTATCCCTGCTTGAGTTACTTGTAAGATCGAAACACGTGTATCGGGCTCTATAAGTCAGCTCTCATTGACAGACCACTGACATGCGTGGCTCAAAAATGATTGCAAGGCATATTGGAATTTGAGCTGTGGTCTCAAGAAAACACTCGAAACGAAAGTTTGTTTTATTGTATATACTAGCCAAGAGCAATCGAGTGTATAACACTCTGTGTTTGGTGAGTTTTTCACTGGACATAGAGTGTAAAGCGTTCGTCGTCGCTAACTCTTAGTGTGGGGACTGGAGCACCCACAGAGATTAGCAAAAGACGAGAAAGGGTAACTGCCCGACTGACGAGATCGCAAGATCGAAACACGTGTATCGAGCTCTATAAGTCAGCCTTCCTTGACAGACCACTGACATGCGTGGCTCAAAAATGATTGCAAGGCATATTAGTCGTAAGAATTAGCGGAAATTAGCTGGGTACAGACCTCTACACGATGGCCTCAGCTACCCATCTAAGAAACGGCTTTCCCGTCACATCGCTGATTTTCCTTTCCACTCGGATAAGTTGAGAACATCGAAAAAGCAGAATATTAGGGTTACCTTTTTGTGTTTGTGACCGCCTCCACCCTTCTTTTTGTCGGCTTTTGCCTGATGTCTGTGCGTGAAGGAGTGTGCGGTGTCGCCCGACGCAGAGCTCTCAGCCACCGGCTTCTTCGGTGCGTTCAGTAACTTCCGGAAGTCCTCATTTCGAAGATTTCTGAAAGCATTTGGCGACAGTCACATGATTGAAGAACTGACCAGAAAAACTGTAACTTACGCGGTTTCAGTCATTCTTTCAGCGATTCCGTAGCGCGCCAATCAACGTTGTATATCGTTTCCGGACCACTGAACTCTTGAAAACGAACGATATCTATCTAAAACAGAGTGATTTATACGCAATAAAGGATATGTAAGACGAAATAGGAAGACGGGCGCCGTGGCCAAGTGGTTGTGATGCTCGCCACGGCGCACGTGGAACCGAGCTCTATCCCCCAACACGCACCGAAGCTGGAAGAACTGGGATCCGTCCACACAAGAAAAATTGTGATGACGGGTAGATCAAAACAGCAAAAGAAAGAAGAAGGAGTTAATTAAAGCGCATGAAAGCGAAATCTAAAGGATGCGAAAAGTCTCAAGGAGGCGATCGATAATAGTGTAAATTTCCGTCGAGTAGAAGGACTAATTGCTTTCACGTGAAAATGCAGACGTATTTCTTATTTGTTTATCCTGACCTTCGCCAGATAAACTCGTTCGTGCGAATGTCGACTGGTCAATCGATTGACCTGGTCGATCGATTATCGATCACTTCAGCCACTTTTACCATTTGTCAGAGAATCGATCGTCGATCGATAACGCCTTCCTTCCATCTCTTTGTCTTAGTGCGCTCAAATGTGCTCTGTTATTGTCTTCCTAAGTAGTGCTTTTCAGCGCGCAGATGGAGCCTGTAGGTAGATAGAAATTTTTGGTCTCAGAGTCGTGTCACTCGCGATATGGAGTGATTTCCGAGGAATATATGAACGAGAAGGAGCTCATATGGCGCAGTGGTTAGAGGTGCTCTGCGTCGCGCACGAGGTTGATGGTTCGATCACGCGCTCATGTTCACCAAGCATCCAGCCTCCGGGGTCGATAAATTGGTACCGGACTGGTCACAGTCCTGTCTGGGAGTATAAGCAGCACTGACTCGATACAATGGGAGATTATCGCGAGTCTTGTGAAGGCCAGATATGCCCTTAAACACCTCCGACGAAGTTAAAATTTAAGACGAATGCATGACGCGTCCCTCAGGGATTGATGAACGCCGAGAGCCTTATCCCTTCTTATATGAACGGGTATTGACGTCACTGCCTAGCAGATCAGCTGATCGGTCCACTGTATGCTCAGAAACAATGAAATTCGGCTGGTAATCACTGATCAGAAAGCGTCGTATCGATGACATTCTCCATCAAGTTACGAATTTTGTCTATCCTTTCGTCGTCAAGACTCATTCAAAATCGCTGGTAGAGCTTGTCGGAGGGCAACGGTTGACTGGCTAGTGATGCTGGTCGCGGCTCGACGCCACCATCTGGCGATCAGTAACGAACGCCATACGGAACATTCACCCTGGCTATCCTCGAGATCTCAAGGAGACGCGCTCGGCCAGTATTCCGTGACGTTTGTGAAGAAAACTAAATCCGCAAGCAAGCGAAGAGACGAATCGAGTGCTAGAAGTATTGAGGACCCGCACAGCAGCGACAAAAAAAAAGCTCCGATTTGCGTTGGACGAAGTGATAAAGTGATGCATCATGCTATATGTGCCTGCGCGTAATTGAGAAGCTTTTCCTACGAGTCGACAATCAATCACTCTGAAAGAACTCCACGTTGGGTGACGTTTTCACTTTACGCAGAGTGTAACTTCTTCAGCGTCGGTTCTCTGTAATAGTAGGAAGCTGAATGGCATGTACCACTGGTGACGGTTGCGAGAAAGCCGGAACATACGTTGAGCACTAGAAATGCTATACGTACTCTGTTCCGACCTATGAAGAAAAAAGAGAATTGCGGTACGGATAACGGAAAAGTACCGAAAAGGTTTAGGCGGCTCTATCTTTAGAATGGCTTCCGCTCCGCTTAATGCCTAGGTCACTGTTCCGCTGATGCATTTTATCTACACCATATCCTGCATTGTTATGTTTCATTGTTACATTTGCGATAAACGATATAAACCCAATAATGTAGAGTGGAGTCCAAAAAACATCTGCATCAGCTGGGACTCGAACCAAGACTTCACTCTTTCCGGCAGCACGTGCTGAACCGTTGCACTTCCGACGCTCCTTTTTGACACCACTCTTTCATACGCTACAAAGTGTTATCTATCACAGCCAACCGTCCACGGTCTGGTGTGAGCAGTCACTATCGACATTTAACCCAAAAACATCTGCGTCAGCTGGGACTCGAACCAAAATATCACTCTTTCCGGGAGCGCGTGCTGAACCGTTGCACCTCCGACGCTCGTTTTTGACACCACTCTTTCTACGCTACAGCGCGTTATCTGTCAACAGCCAACCGTCCACGGTCTGGCGTGAGCAGTCACTATCGACATTGAACCCGCACCCGGAAAGAGTGAAATCTGGGTTCGACTCCCAGCTGACGCAAATGTTTTTGAACTCCGCTCTGCATTATTGAGTTTATTATAGCATCATGCCACCACAGTAGGCGGTCAAAAAAAAAGAATTCTGATTGATCAGCGATATAATTCAAATCCGGTAAGTTTGATTGGAGGCGACTGCAAAACGTCCCGTGTGGCAACTCACACATTTTGAAATCTTTTACAAGATTGAGCACCTAATCCCAAGCCGCTGACACAACTACCATTAGTAGGGTCAGCGCCTAACCCATCGCCACACCTCGGCTTCAGTCATCGGAAAGATTCTGAGAATTATGTCGTGAAATTATTAACTTTCATTGATTCGCTCTTGAGTGGTAAAGAGTCTCATATGGCGCAGTGGTTAAAGGTGCTCCGCGGCACACACATGGTCAATCAATCGATGACCGATGGTACAATCCCGTGCTCAAAGCTCACCAAACCTTCCATCGCTTCGGAGTCGGCGAGTTGACGGCACACTTGTCTGGGAGAGTAGCAGCACTGACTCGATACAACGGCAGGCACCGCGAGGCATTGTAAAGGCTAGATAGCACTGAATCACCTCGAACGAAGCTAAAAATTGAGGAAGAATGCATCATGGCGCATCTCTCAGGGATTGATCAATCCTGAGAGCTTTGAGTCTCAACTCTTAATCTTTCCAGAGGTGATTCGATGCTAGTCGTGAAGGAGAGTAATCAAGTATCACGTGAGAACGAAGACCTATTGAGACTTCCCAATGATGACGCCCCAACGTCCCCCCCCCCCCCCCCCATACCCCTGATTGGGTGAAATGCGGGTTCAAGCCTCGCCTAACCCAAATGTTTCCACATCACTCTACATCTGTAACATCATACTCTAAAAGCGGTTTAATAAAGTGATTTCTGATTGAGATCACATCTTTAACTCTATACTACTATCTTACTGCGCTCAGATGTACTTGGTTGTGGTATCTTGGTTAGCGTCTTCTTATTGTGATGTTTTACAGCAGTATCCTGTAGATAGAAATTGTTTTACGAAGTCATGTTATTCGCACTAATCAGTAGTATTTGAGAAACGAATCAGCAATTCTTAACTTTGTGATCTAACAGATCCGGCTGATCGGGTCCGTTGTATGCTCGGGCGCACTGTAGGTCGACTCGTCATCACTCATCAGACGTTGTCGGTTCCAGTTATCGGGAGAAACATAGTGAGAGTGATGTCGGGAAAATTTGGTAAGTCCCATGGACTGGTTCTCATGTGAAAAGAAGTAACTTATGAATTACCCTTTTTTAATCCTCGCGCAAAGTTGGTATAACCTTCTTTCAAAGCGATGATCGACGTTTGGGCGATCCGGCCTTCTCTGGGAGCCTAACGTACTTTACCATACCATAATCAATTGTTCGGTCAAATATATCCTTTATCTAGCAAAATCTGTAGGTAAAATCAGTTCAAGCGTCTGCTTCTTTAAGAAAATCCATCGTTTCTTTAGCTATGTGGGAAATGTCACTGGGGTGTTGTCGCACACTGTGACGAATGAACCCTACTCAAATTGCAAAATGGATCTGAAATAAGGGGGCACATCAATTATGATCTTCAGACAGTCTCCCCTTCTAGTCACTCCGAGGCCATCGAAATCTCTCTCGAACGCCCAGAGGGTGTTCTTCGACTACGCTTCTGACTCGTCCCTTAGGGATTTTCGTTGCCACCTCAAAATTGTCATTGCTATGCCTTTCTGTTCTTTGTGAACCTGAAGAAGTGCTTGTCAGACTTTTCTTCTTTCCATAGAGGTGTTCTATAATGGGATCCAAAGTCATTTTTTGGTATAATTTGATTGGATTAGTGATTTATCTAAGTGATTTGATCGGTAGTCTTAGCACATAGAGACGTTCTGAGTGTAATAGACAAACTAAAAAACCTAGGAAAATAGGAGTAAGAGAAGAAATATGAACTAAACTGGTGCTTGAGACAGTCGTGGGATGTCTCATGTTTTCTCCATTATTCAAGCAACTGATTGCTTCCTCCAAATTAGTAGGTTGTATATAAACTCCATGTTGTTCTGGTTTCTTAATAGGATTTTTGCAATGACATTGAATGATTTGGGTGTCGTTCAATTGCGCATTTTCTTGAGAACATTTTAGTATACAACTTGCCTATACTTGATACAGGATGGAGCTGTCTTGGGAACAAATTCGTTTGCTACTCATGCACGATTGATGCGTGAAGGAAAATGCTAGTGAAGCGGCGCGCAAGGTTAGTGGAAATTGGGGCTTTGAATACGGTTGCCAAAGGACAGCTTCTGGTCTTCGGTCAGTTCATGTTGCACATACTTTGACTTCTCCCAGACTTCATCCAGTTCATGCAGAATGTTGACGATGGTCTTGAAGCAGCAATCAAACTCTGGCTACCACTGTGCATGTCGTTGAGGCATTCTCTTGTACTATTTCATGGACAGCTAGGTGATCAACGTTCTGTTGACGACCTGACCGCGGCTGACCCTCCACACTGTTCTCTCAGCTTTGACTTCCACGAAGCCTTCCCTTCCCGTCCTTTTTGCAACCGTATCATCGCCCCAAGCTCCACTAATCTTGCGCACCGCTTCGCTAGCATTTTCCCTTACACGCCACTTGTGCATGAGTACCATGCGAATTTGTTTCCAGCAGCTTCTTCTTAAAGCAAATAATGGTTAAGCTATATACCAAAATCTTGGCTAGAAAATGCGCAGTTGAACGATACCAAAACATGCGATTTCGCTGCAAAAATTATATCCAAAAACCGAAACGGCGTGAACTCTTTTCACAACCTATAGTTTAGGCTATTCTAGCATTGTGAAAATTGATGCCGTATAATGTTGGATGAAGAGACTTTTCATCATTGATGATTTCGTAGTGGAGGTTACAGAAGCTAATATTGACAGCACAAATGCTTTTGATATCTTTCTGCTTATTATTTCTAAGAAAATGGAATAGAAGAGAAGCTGGTGTGAGACTGTCAAGACCCTTCATAGCTTTTGAGGTATTGAAATTTGGCCATAATATTTCGATTTTTCGAGGCCTCAATTGTCCCCTAACATTGTCCATAGAAATGTCAACAGAACTGCTGAGAATATGTCGCGTATTTTCCTTCTGTAATGGAGTTACAAAAAATTTGATGCTTAGGCAGAGAGAAGGTGATGAAAGTTATTAATGTTTAGGCCCTGAGGACATTGGAATAAAAAAACTTGGGACAGAAAAGGATCCCAAGCAGGTGACTCAATCGGAATGGAAGAAGGTACTTCCTCCTGAAAGCTTACGAGGTAGCTCGTAACTCAGGTTGGTCTTCTAGAGCAACTGTTAGTTGAGTCTATCCATCCAAATGATTTACTGGCCCTTATTCTTCATCTTTGAATCTAACGATTTTCGTCATATAAAAACCTGTGGTTTCTGCAATCCTTCAATATATTTGAATAAGCGTATTTCGTATATCAAATCCTACTTCATTAGATCTACCATTATTTGAGGGACAGGAGCCGGCTTTCTCTGGAGCGTTTGATAAATTTTACGAAAAAGGTTGCTATGTGGTGTCTCTGCTGTGGTGCCGAATTATTTAAGTGAGTTTAGCCATGTAGTCTCTTGACTTTTCGGATTCTTTGAAGACCAGTAGAAGTTTTGTTATGAAGTCTCACGAATATATTTATTAGCGAAGAGATTTTGGAATAACGTTTAGATCTGACTCCAAGTATTCGTCGGGTTGTGGTTGGCCAGCGTTCTCAAAATCTATCGATAATGACCTAAACATAGTGCGAGTGCCGGATAACTCTTATGGCATGAATAGAGTGGAGGTTAGATGCAAGAAAGTAGGTTTCTCAAAATATCTTTTTTTTATTTCTTTGTATAGTGGAAGCGGTTGTTTCTTCTAGTACACTACTTTGTACACGTAGTACATACCATTTACGGTAGACTCTTCTTCTTTTGAATTCATTGCTCAAATCTTCACTTGAATACGTTGAATAGGACAGACAATAGAGATTAAGAGCTAGATTTTCAGTGCGATGCACACCTTGGTCATGTATTTGAGGATGGCCCCAAGGAGACAGGAGAGCGATACTGCATCAACAGTGTTTGTATGGCGTTCAAGAAGAGTACTTGATGGTGTTTTTACTTCTTAGTTACCCGAAATTCCATGAATAAGAGCGATTTAGAAAAAGGGCAGGTAATACATGCACTTTCGGAAATGATTTTTTTCCTAGAAAACAGTACTTAAGTGAGAAAGAACGAAAAAATGCGAAAGTAAGAAACACATAGTTAAAAAGAAAGTTCGGAAAAAAGTGAACGCATACGCCTACTTCCCAGCGCAGAGCGCTCTTATTCATGCAACTATAGATTGCCTTATTGGGTTCCGCTGTTGTGATGTTTTATCCAGTAATCACTCAGCGGTTTTTCTCAGTAAAATTCCTCCAGAGAACCTCGACTTGTCTTTTTTTATCGTAGATAATTATGAGTTTGCAGTTATTCCTCTGTCATTAGTTATTACAGTTTTGATAGCGAAGTTCCTGTTTTAAGATACATCTTTAATTTTTTCTCTACCTGTGCGAAAAAATTTACACCTTTGTATTTGCATATCTATAACCTTAGAGTTTCTATGTTTTCTACCAACTTGTCGACAACATTTATCTCTTATAAAAAAAAACCCGTGTTACTGATAAACTCACACTCGTCAGAATTCTTAGAAGTTACCTCTTGGATGAAAGACAAGATAAATAGAAGTGCAGTAGTGAGTTTTCTCAATCAAATAAAGTGTATCATTTGCTGAGTGAATAAGCTCTCATCCCATGCAAAGACGATGAATGTGTTTAGCGGTGGTGCTCGCTAAACGGGTGGAAGGTCCCTAGTAGATACTTCGCCCTTCTCTTTTGCCTTGTTGAACGCTTAATTATTCGAATATGCCAAGCCATCGCTGGTATAGTATGACAAATGATGATAACGCTGTTCCACATACAAAGACAATGAGCAGGAACCGATCGAGTACCATGGCGACCTGAAAAAGGCTCCTTATTTCCGATCAAAAACCGTTGTCCTTAAGACACAATTTTTTTCTTGTATGATATGAATACTAGGAACTTCACAATATTCAGGTAATATCCACAGACTTCTCGTACGTAACGGATCATAAACGAGTTAGTCACGTCACGGTTGACCCGATAATTTCATTAGTAGCAGATAAGAATACAGACAGGGACAATGAACGAGCATTCAGGAATTTGGGAAGTCAGTCCAAGGTGAAGACTCCTTTTTGTACTGTGGCACTCGTTTGTGAATCACGGTAGTAAATGTAAGGAGTCGTTTCAGTTCAGGTCACGGTAGTATGGGCTTTACGAACAACTGGTAGCGTTTGAGATACCTTGATTTTGTGAATTAACCCTTTAGAGACGCAGACGAAATCGCTTGGCACAACGCAATTCGCAGGAGCACGATCTCCGTTATATTGTTAGGGTTTCCCTTTTCATTCTGAAGAAAGCGCTCGTTTAGTAAATAATCATAATACCTTCAGCACTGGATATTGTTTTGAGTTTCACAAAGAATATTACTCTATAAAACTACTAGTTTGTTTACCCAGCTATAGTATGACTAATGGTAAGTGTGGTGAAAAGCTCTGCTTAGCAAAGAAGGTTTATAGATAATCGTGTACCGAAAACGGTGCATGCCGTCCCCAGAAGGTTAGAAAAATGAAACGATAAGAGAAAACCAGGAAGAGAAGAGAAGAGCAGATTTCGTTTGAAAACCTACGATTTATCTCTCTAGATGGAGATGAGATTCTGTAATATTACACGTAACTTTTCTAAACATTTTACGACTGCTTACATTTAGTCCATCGATATTACAATATTTCAACGTGCAGATGGAATAGCCAATGCATAAGAGAACAAAAGCGATTGGGAACTTCAAAAGTGTTTTCATGTTGACAGCCATGTCCATCTAATTTCATAACATCTGTGGAAGGAAAAAAATATAGTTGAATTGTCATAGATCTATTGCCTTTTAAAGTTCGACATAATTTCTTGATGATGAGTAATTAGTACAGTACGTCGGTTCATAGAGCACTAGATGAAAATTCCTGAGGAACGTCCTGTTAAGCATCATTAACGTATCGGTTTTCTACCGGCACTTCTATCTGAGCCATCTTCAACAGATTTTACAGAACGTAAAAACGAAGACTAGTCGAAGCGGAATTTTAAATAGTGTTGTGCAATGGATCATATCCTTACGATTTCACAATTCATCGAGCAATAACAAAAATGGAGGACGTCCTTGTAGTTGACTTTGGTCGACTCAAAAAGTACTTTTGATACAGCTGACGTGGAGGACGCTGAGGATTCCAAGATGACGTTATCCTTGGCGTGAAGATAAGAGATGTGAAAGGCATACCATTCTACCAAAAGCATTCTGCATCACTCTCGTTGTCTCTATAGAACCTATTGTGCAGAACAGGTATGGAATCGACCACCGAATAGAGCATTTTTGCTACGATAGTGGCATCAACTTGCAACGCCGTCAAGCATTGGGTAGAATGAGCTTCAGCCAATTTGGATGGCTTGTGTGGAAGATCGGTTTTTAGCTGTATCGAAAGGAAGGAATGCCCATGAAAAATACTTTTGTTTCTAAAACCATCTTCACCCTAGTCGGAACAGGACAACTGGATGGGCGGTTATACATGTTTACATGGAGAACTCAGTAGTTTTAATAAGGTAGGGAGGAGTAGTAGTGATGGGCTTATAGAAGAATGGAGGAAAAAGTAGCAAAACGGTAAGCTCCTTGATTATTGCTACGGCTCTATAATTATGTGTAACCAGATTGTAGTTGCCAACGATTCGATCATCTAGGGCGACATGTGTAGACGTCAAAAAATAGCTTGGACGAAGTGCTAGCCGATGAACCTAAGTACTTAACAAGTAGAATTCAGAGGATGCTAATTGTGCCATGAACATGACGATCAACCTAATAATCAGACTTTTTCTGGCAAAATCTGTAAAAGACGAAAATGAGTAGCAACTCTGCCATGTATCAAGTACGAAGCGGGACCATGATCACACCAGCAGAGGACAAGATCTGATGATCCGTTATACCTTTGATGCGGAAACATTCATGCTATCAAAGGATATCTCCAGTTTGAAAGCCATAAAAAAGGTCCAGATCAATTCACATAGTACAGCTGCTAACATATTAATTTGATACTTATGTGTGATGATGATCTGTGAGGACAAACCTACGTGTGAAAAATTTTCTAGTTTGAAGATATTTTGCAATTGTTAGAGCGAGAGCTATTTTGACTAACGAATTGCTAAAATTTGAATGTGAGCTTAGTATGAACTACATTTGACCTCTTTTTTTGTCATACATAGAATTCGTCAGGGTTTCCTCACCTGTTGCCATTCTAGTTGTGTAGCATTTCGCCGATCGTGCTCGGCGACTCGCATCTCATTACGTTCGAGGGTGGCATGGACGAGATCAATGATACGCAGAAATTCGGACTCGAAGGAATCGAGAGAGCTCGAATCTTCTGTTGAACGCAATGATTCGAGACATATTGTCGGTGGTGACGTAGGCTGTGACTTCGGAGAGTATATCGGTGAGGAAAACGAAACCTAAAGCAATGTAATAATGATCTTAGTGTAATTTTTTGATGAGCATAAAATTTAGTAGGAACGAAATCGTCACACAAGTAATAACATCCACGTGAGTTACTACAACACTCTTTAGAGTGCACCATAAATCAGTATCGCATTTTAGAATGTTTTCTAAGGTATAAAACAGAGAAGTAGCGTTATTGTAAGACATTTGAACAGTTACTAATAAACATGAACGCAGAAACGCTCTAAGTCTGCGTCAGACCCCCACCACGGACGAATGGGTTTGGTTAGCCAAGGCAAAGTCAGATCGAGGCAGCGCACGTGCTGAATGGCATCACTACCACCTTACCCGTGTCCTAGAAGTTTATGTTTGATAGTTCTCTTTTCTACATCATTGTTAATCCATTCTGAATTTATTGCACTTTACTTGTCTCAGTGTAATTTTATAATGGCGACTATCTCACTTGAATGATTAATCAGTTTAGAACTTGTTCTTTTTATATTGTTCAAAATGATATGAGTTCTGTAAAAGAGTTCAAGCAGTTTAAGTGGATATTTATCACGTTGTCCGCGCTATATTCATAAGGGAAGGCTAATAATGTCGATTATGTTGAGAACCTCTTAGAGATGATATAAAGTTCTAGGTGTGATCTCTGTTTCTTTGCATCCGGCTCCATAAGCCTCGTGAGTGTGAGCTTGAGACGTTGAAGAACAACTCTTCGTGCACCTCCACTACTTAGTTCTTGAGTGAATGCTAACACTGGAAGAATAAGTCTTTAAACATCGTCCTTCCACACAAACTTACTCGCAAAATTTTCAGATTTTCAACGCATTTCTATTACACAGTGAATAGAAATTTGGACGCTACAGCTGTAACTTGTGCGTGGATCTCGTTCCAATATTCGTGAAGCAAATCTTTAATATCAGTGAGACATGACTTGCTATCCTTTGAAGCATCCCCGTTTCCTCTGCAAGATTTTAGCGTAAGACGTCGAGTGGCGATAATCGTTTCATTGCTGTTAACTTTTCACAACTTCCATCTGCATACTTTGAAGTTTGCTGCATTTCTCTCTAGTTTTTATACGAACAAGATAACGATGATGAGTAGAGACGATCGATTTTGGATTTTTACACAACCGCAGATGGTGTTGTTTATCAGTGTTTTTCAACGAGTCATTAGTAAAAGTTTTATGAATAGCCGTTCATTTTGTCTCCAGTGGTATCAGTATAAGCGGGCTGTCGATAGAACGTAAGGTAACTACTCAATGATCATAGGAGATTTGGATAAGTTTCCTATGTTTCTCTTCTTTTAGTCAAAGCTAAAGACAAGTTTGAGACAATGAGGTTGTACAGGTGCTTACATGCTTTTTGAATCGCAGACTTCCGTTATGTATCCGCACCCGTGGCTTTGCTGGGCTCGGGTAACAATACTCTGATCGTATTTCTGGTGAATACTTGAAGTTTGTGTAGTCTCGATGTAGAGATTCCCTTCTGTTAAGATGCTCTTTCTGAAAAATGAACGAGTTGCAATATGTGAAGTTCTTTCCGAATATAAAGGTCGGAAAAAAAATTCGATTTTATTCACTGGACAGAATTTTTCATAGCACTGTTAGTAATCATTCGAAAGCTGATATCTCTGGTTAGAGCAGTTCGTGGTCGATTTTCGTCAAGACCTTTTCGCAGCGCTGTGAAGTTCAAAGTAATTATATTTTGCATGTGCATGTTTCTTGCTGGACAGAGCTTTTCTAGGCTATTACTAGTCATCCGATGACGTGACTTTCACTGATTCCAACGCTGTGCACATTTTTTGAAAAGACTGTTTCTCTGAAGTGCAACGGGAAAAAGAAGATCGAGTTTGCATGCGCGAGCAAGTGGTCTGTGACCAACTCACGAGCCGCGGGATTAGGCGGCAAGGTGGGACGACGCGATGATCGATTGATTCTCGACCGGTCTTACGGAAGTGCGGTCTTTGTTATTCAAATATGAAACATTCCTCCGCTTTCAAATAAAAACTCCAGATACAACGTATGACTCTGCTACAAATATATTTCAAATGCTCTTATATTACCTTGTATACGGATAAATTGATCATCATCATAATCACTTCAATGGACAGGAGGTCACGACGTTGTGAATGCTTTCAAGAGTGACTCAAAGACATTCAGACACTATAAGATTTTCTCTGCACATTCATATGCCCGAAAATCGATCGATCATCGCGTCAGCTCATCTTGTTGCCTCACCCACTGGCCCGTGAATTCGCCAAAGACCACTTGCCCTATGCATGCGAATTCAGTCTTATGTTCCTGCTGCACTGCAGAGAAACGGTCCTTTTAAGAAATAAGTACAGCGTTGGAATTAGCAAATTTCACGCTATCGAATGATTACTAACACATCAGAGAAGGAGATCAGAAACGCGCTCGGAAACACAAGGCTTTCATTGGAGGGTTATAATACAGACTTCTTCGAAAACCGGCCATGTACAGCGCTAGCTAGGGATTTAAGCATACGGATGATTACTAATACTCTTATGGAAAGTTGCTGTCCAGCGAATATGGTTGGATATTCATTTGTCCACCTATAACCGAAAAGAACCTGTGTAATTAGCCGATAGAGGAAGCGGAGCGGTGCACTAGTTAATGATGCGATATAAGGGAAAAGAAATTATAAGCATGACACTGGATTGAACTCCTCCCCCAACTTATCTTAGCAGTCAATCAAAAAACGCTATAGGGAACCTCTTTAGCTCGGCTACATCCTGGACTATAAGAAGAACCGCCCGACCAGCACCTGCGACATTCACAAAGACGAAATCGTCAAGCAGCAGCCAAAACAAGACGTGAAATATCCGGAAGCCTTTGTGGAGGATGAATGCGAGCAAATGAATCAAATGTAAGAAGTGCTGGGATCCGCGCAGTAAGTATAATGACAAGTGGCGTAGAGTTAAAAAGGAACTAAAAACTAGATAAGTAGTCGAAACACACAGAATTTACTGTAAACTACGGCAGGAAGATACGGTATAATCAAATAGACGGAAACGTCCTTCTCTTTGAGCTTCGCCAAGACGTCATTCAAAATGTTTCTTTCACAAAAAATACCCATTCCTCACTGTTAGGTGACATTTCTTTTCACTAACCTGATATAAATACCGTACGTGCTCAGTGATTGAATGGTACGGATTTATGCGTAAAAAAAGCACGCGTGCTAGGAATCCAAATGCGATCTTCTGAATAATTGGCGGCACCCCAGAACCGTGCACACCTTGATGATGTATGTTTAACTGAAAAATAAATTTGGCTCTTAATTTCTAGATCAACGGAAATTAACGCAATATTGGATGAATTATTTCTTCTCAACTTACAGTGAACACTGTCATTGCCGTTGCGAGTGACACGAGGAAAATAGTGACAATATAATAAATTCCTGAAAAGTTGCTATTGAATAACAGGTCATTGAGATAGCTATAGTTTTTCGCTTGTCATTTTGTCGCCAAATCCTCCTGGTTTTCGTCATTTTTGCACTTTTGCAGTTTTCGAATGATTTTAAAATTCGAAGAGAACTACGGAAGTATGAGTAACTTAGTCAATGATTTTTTCGAACCTTGGATAACTGAATTTGCGATATTTGAAATCTGGATGACCGCACAAATGTATTAGTCACCAATGTAGGACTTCTTTTCTTCAACTTTAAGAAATCCATAAATCAAGTTCAAAGTGAATCACACCTATGAGTGGCAATGTTTCCGAAGTTGGCGGCATTCCCTCAGCCACCAACATTAAAAACACTGTCGTTGAAAGAAGCGACGTAATACCTGGAATGTAAGGTTACGGACTGACATGTGACATTTGGGACACCACCCACATTGTAAGCAGCTCATACCTAATGTGACTTTTTCACCGGAATCAGATGGCATATAAAAACCAAGAAGTGCAATACCACTTATGAGCACACATGGCAGAATCAAGTTGAACACCTAAAAATCATTTTGTTGCGAGTGTGAAAGTTATTTTTGGTTTATATTCGGGCTTCTTAGAGTGATTTGTCGTAAACTCACGTAGAACATTGGCCGCCGTTCGATGCTGATATAAATGCTCACGAACGAATATGGAGAATCCGGACAACAGCTATACACTACGGAACTTTTATTTGCCCTAAAATCACTAAAATCTAGAAGAAGAAGTAGTGTTTGGACGCTCATTCAGTGCATTCAATTTGGATGAGTTTATACAAAATCTATGAAATAAGTTGGATTATAAATGCACCGGGAATCGATAGAAATATTTACGTCGTTGTACGGCGGTAGGAACTCGAAAAACAAATTGTGAGAAGGTGAAACGAAAATCGCTGTCACTTTTTAAATTTACGCTTTCAACAATGTATGTTTATGGAGACTATATCAATAAGAATAGTGTGGCAGCGTGTACAAAATAGACTTCTTTGCACCCTTGTAGTAATCACAAACTAAGCATAACTGACTTGATTCTAAAAAAAAAACAATCGCATTTACTTTTAGCTTCCAATATTTTCCGCAATAGTAAGTTTAGGTTACCTGATTTGTAGTAGATCCCATTCTGTACTCATCATATAGTTACTTTGGTCACCTGAAATTTGACTATTGAAAAATTGGGAAGTCTCTAAAGTTTGGATTTTGACACATGAAGCAAACCTTTTTCTGAAATTAACAATAAGTCGATCTTCGAGCTGTCATAAGCCCAACTAGCGTAATTCATCGTACAAATCTGACGATCGAATGGATAATGTTTGACGTCAACTGGACAAGATGACATGAAAACGATCATTACTAAATCGATGGTTATAAGTGTCATTATCAACCACATTCTACGATTTTTTTTGGGCAAAAAAAAGTTAATGATTTATTGTAATTTCCTCTGATCTGCAGTCGCTTCTAGAAGACATTTTTCTGCACATAACGCTTGCAATTTTTTTGCAAGCAATGCATGAGAAGAGCAAAGTGGAGTAAGTGCAGCATGTCAGATAAATTTCGTGCTCATATGATTTTTCAACGATAGGACATTGAACACCAAGCAGTTTCATTGTGACCCCTGTTCTCTGCAAACCACTACAAAATATCTTTTTTAAGCCGAGTTTACTGACAAAAGTTGGCCAATAACTGTTATTTCATTCCCACTAGTTAAAGTAATCACGATCATTACGTGGAATAGGTGGGTTTAAAAGCACTGAATCAGACACCTTGTGAGTTGTAAGACACATCCAAGTTTTTCCGCTTATGTGATTATACGGTGGATCACACCAACCCGCGGAGCACAGCAGTACATACACTAGCGTACCCGAGAACAGTGCAGCATAGTCACCGATAATCTGTCGTGTTCTCAATCTCGCAGCTCCTCCAGTCATTGTCAGTTCATTGTGTATTCATTAACAACCACATTACCTACTGTAGAGCCATAATGTACGGCGCCACGGCTGCTGCTCTATAGAAGGGTCGAGGCAGTGGACACCGCGAATTCACATCATCCGAAAGGTGACGGTGACGTGTGCCGCGTCTTCACCTTGCAACATAAAGTGATGATATCATGTGCTCCGAAACTCCTTTCTGGTGCAAGGTAATGCGCTCGGCACACGGTTTTCGCTTTCAGTGGAGACAAGGTGTCGGGCACTCGGATTGGCGCTTCAATGGGATGCGTGCATTGGTTACTACAACACGTTCACTTCTTGAGTGCAAAACGATTATGCACAGGATCACGATTACTGTCCCATCAGAAAAATTAAGTGGCCGACGTTGTGAACCTATTGCCAATTGAGAGGCATTAGTGTTATACAAGGGATCCCTTCCTGTAGAGTTTAAGCGATTATGCACGGCACTACGATTGCTACTTCACTGAAGGCTAGGCTAGAGGTGCTGGACGCCGTCGTTCCCTTCCCAAATGAATGGAGCTGGTATTGTATAATGCACTTCTATCTCGCAGTGTAGAGCGACTATGCACGACCTCACGATTGCCTTCACTAAACACTATAGGTACGCCGCCGATCTCGTATCAATGAAGGACGACAGTAAGTGTAATGCATTTTGCCCTTCCAGCGTTAAGCCGTTATGCAGGGCTCCATGACTGCTGTTTCAATGAAGGTTAAAGTGCTGGACGCCGTGGATATCTCACCATGTAATGAGCAGCAGTACTGCGTATGACATCGTCCTCGTTGTATAGAATGATTATGCAGGGCACTGCGATTGCTATTTCACTGAAGGCTAAAGGTGCTGGACGCCATGGATTTCCCACCATAAGAAGGGTTCTTGTGCTATGTATTGCCTCCCCTTTCGTGGTGCAGTACGACTATGCAGTGCTCCACGATTGTCGCTTCATTGAAGGTCAGAGGTGCTGGGCGCTGTTGATCTCTTACCATATGAAGGATAATGGGTTGTATAATGGCTTTCATTTCGCAATGTAGTACGTTCATGCAGTGCCCCATGACTGCTGCTTCACTTAAGGCTTGAAGTGCTGAGCTCCGTGAGTCTCTCACCATATGTTCGGCAGTAGTACTGCGTAATGACTACTCTATCGCCGTTTAGAGTGATTATGCACGGCACTACGATTGCTACTTCACTGAGGGCCAGAGGTGCTGGACGGCGCGGATTTCCCACCATAAGAAGGGCTCTTGTGCTATGTATTGCAGTGCCCTTTCGTGGTGCAGTGCGATTATGTAGAGCTCCACGACTGCCGCTTCATTAAGGGCCAGAGGTGCTGGGCGCCGTGGATCACTCACCATGTGATGGGCAGTAGTTCTGCGTAATGACTTTTCCCTCGTCGTGTAAAGTGATTGAACACCACGTTTGCCGTATCATTTGAGCTGGAGGTGTTATGCTCCCGCGATCCTGTTAGGCAGTGCCGTTCGAACTTCCAGTGATAGGTACGTTGCGAGGGTGCGCGGTTCATGCTACGATGAAAGCTATAAATGCTGAGCGCATCATGTTCAGCATGAAGGGGGGACATCAGGTGCTGCGCGTAGCGTTTCCAGCTCGAAGTGTGAAGCGATGATATTGAGTGTCGCTGTCCTCGTTTTGAGAAAAATCGAGTATCGTAAAAATCACTGTTCTCTTTCAAGTTATCACTGGCGGCTGTGATTGCAACGACTCCTGGTTTTAGCAAAAAGTAAAGTGCTGGACACCATTATTTCAAAGCTGAAGGCCCTGAATGGGTCAGTTTGTTATGCTTTTTCTAAACCGGTTTTTCGCGATTCAGTCGGTTGACGCTAAGTTATTGCCTCAGATCGTTCACGTTCAAGCGGCTTACAGAACAATTGAGGTAGCGGTCTTTCCAGAAAATAAGCAGAGTGTTGAAATCAGCAAACATTCCACTATCGAATGATTACTAGTAGTCTAAGAGCTTCATCCGGCGAGGTGTAAAGCACTAAACTTTTTTTTCCTAGAGCGCTATCAAGAGAGCTTTTCCAAGAAGCAAACATATATTTGAGTTCTTCGAAATTTGTGCTATCAAATGAGTAGTAGCATCCTAAGAAAGAAGTTTTGTCCAGCGAAATATAAGCGAAATAAGAATGGACACGTGGTTTCGTAAAACATAATTTTATTTTGGATTTTACAGTGTTATAAAAGGGTTTTCAAAAAATGGACTATGTGGGGCTATAGACAGAAATCCAAGTTTTCGAATGATTACTAATGATCTCCTATGAAAATTTCCTCTCCAGCGAATGAGGTCGGTTTTTCATTTGTTCCCTTATAATCAAAAGAACCCGATGACATTTGTGATGCAAACCTCGCTTTTAATGGAAAGTAATATGCTGGGCATTGCGGTCTGGACGCCACGGTTGCCGCTCCAATAAAACTAGAGGTGCTGGGCGCCACGAATTTTCATCAACTAAAAGGCAATCATGCTGTGCCTTGTTTCGTATTCCCAATCAGAGCGGTGTTCAGAGCCGAAATTTTCGCCCCGTGAAAAAAACCAGTAGTAATAGGAACCACTGTTTCTTCTTCTTAAGGTTGCTGTTGTCTCCAACTGCAACTTCTCTTGCTTCTAGAAAGGTAAAAGCACGGATTTCGTTATTTTCGTTGAAGTGTGTAGGTTTTATGTACATATATTCAATAATACTTTTTCTGAACTGATTATTCGCTATTCAGCCTCCTGTGCTGAGCTGCTGCGTCAGATCGTTCACTTCTAACATCTACGAAATTACTGAGCCAGTATAGACTAGCTTAACCTGAAGACTTTGGGTCATGTCTGTTCAATAGACCGCATTTTCACAAACGTCGGCATTATTAATGATTATATGTGAACGAGGGTGGTAATATTAGTATAGTAATAACAGTTCGATGCCTGACGTTTCGGCGACGTTTCTTTCTTCAGAGCTTAGACGTACGTTGTCTTAGATTATTATAATAAATTGGTGGCTTACTGATGTCTTTATATAGCGCTTAGCACAATTCGATAGTCAAATGGAGAAAAGGCGCCATGCTTTGCTTGATAGTGACACATTCGTCCTTCTACTTCATTTTGATTCATAAGCGGTGATCTAAGATAGTGTGTGTGCGTTGATGTTTTTGACTCCTGCCCAGGCATCTTAACAGTCACTTTAAAATTGTGACCGCTGTGTTTTTGTGCCCCATGTGTATCTGGAGTTGTTTCTCGAATTTAGTAGTTACTATCTAGATTCTCTTTTATGCTGACACAAAGTGGTCTACCCGTTCCAGTCATGTTTTCATCCTCGCACGCATTAAATAATATCAAATATATTGTGCCCTAACTCATGCAATCCCCTCTCTTTCGCGGGCAGACCATACAATTTTTCGAGTTAAACAATCATTCATAAAGGCGACTGCAGACTAGCTGACGGTGCAAGGTGTTATGTGGGAGTAAATGACTCCCGCAGAAGTTTAATAACTGATCTCATTGAGTTTTGGTGATGGTGATCGATATCATCTTCTTATTGATGTGATGACACCAGCTTTCTACGAATCTTATAATGTCTAACGTTTCTGCTGTATCGCCTCCATCAAAGTCACGATAATTCAAGTCGAGTGCCCACTTCTTCTTCCTCTGATGTTGATGGTCAGAGCATCGCATCAAGACGAATCAAGTAGAATGGGTTCACTGCACGAGTGAGATGGCGTCTCTAGAATTGCCCTTTCATACAGGACTTCAGCCATGACGTGACCTGTCATCATTCGGCAGTTCTCCAGGATACAGAATGGACCTTGGACGATTGTATAGCAATATTATTGTACCTCCAGTCACTATCCATCCTGAAGAAGTAGGATTGATATTAGCTGACATGAGCAAAAGCAAACTTTGATTTCCGCCCTCCATTGATCTCAATATGGATAACCAATATTCTTTTCAACTGATGAGCTGGTACGTGGCTCTGATGAGGGCAATACTGTCGCAACGTTAGCCATAATGAGGATTCATGGAGACCTCGCGTTAGCTCATCAATAAACACGAATTATTGCCGTAGAACCTTCAAGGCCACAAATTTTAGCCATTCCTTAATAAATTTGATAATTTTTTTAAGATAACAGGCAGATTTAAAAGGATCTCACTTAGATGTAACAAATTGCTGAGCGCTTTGATTCTACCTTTTGAACAATTCCGAAGTCTCATGTTTCGTGACCATTCACAATGGCAAATTTCGTGCGAAATTTGACGATTCCTCCCTTTTCTTATCTCTTATGCACCCACTTTAGTCGTTCGAGACATGTTTTTGATAGATGCTTTTTCCTGTGTGGTGGATGAGAGGAAAGGTAGTGGATTAGTTTACTTTCGCTATTTGCTTTCTGATGCCATTATGTGTTATGGACACTTTCTAGAAGCTTTACTTCAATGTAAATTTCACCTAGAGAGTATTTTAAGGCATTAATCATCCATTGAATCACTCGAACACTCTAATAATACATACGTCTAGGATCTAAGGAAAACGAAGTCGCCGAAACATCAGCCATCATACTGCTAATACTATTACTACTACAGCTAGGACTAATATTATCGACCTACCGTCGGCTGGAAAAGGTAAATTATTGAGATTGTGAATCGAATAAACATTTTACTGATGTTCTCAATTCAGCTTTTTGCTACTAGTGAAGAGTAAGGTGCTGGACACCGTGGTTCCAGCTTCAATAAGCTAAAAGTGTTGGACTACGCCCATTCCTTGCCAAATGAAGATCATTGATGCTGTGTAATGCATTTTCCTCTCCAGGGTAAAGCGATTATGCAGGGTACAACGGTGCCGTTTCATTGAAAGCTAAAGCTGTTGAATGCCGCAGATCCCACATCAACTGAAAGGTGACGGCTCCATGTGCCGCGTTATGGTGGCAGTGGACAGCAATAATGCTACACTCCGCAAACCGTGCTTCCGTTGGAAGGTAAAGTGCTGAGCACCGTCGTTTTTGCTTTCAGTGAAAAGCAACGTGTCGAGCGTTGTGGTCCTGCTTCATTGAGAGCCATAGGCTCTGGATCGGCGAATTCCACATCAGATGAAGGATGGACGTACGCTGTTTCAGTGGAAGGCAATGTACTGGGACCGCCATTCCCTCTTCAATGAAAATTACAGATGCCGGACGCCGCGAACCCAACACTAGGTGGAGGACAATGGTACTGTGTGTCGCTTTTCCCGCTTGCAAGGCAGAACAGTGAAGTCGGGCGTCGCGGTTCACGTTTCTTGCAAAAACCAAAAATTGTAGAGACCAGTTTTTATAATCTATGAAGGATATTGGCCCCAACGGCAACGGGTCTTGCTCCCATCAAATGCTTTAAGTTCTAAATTGTATTGCTTTCACTGAAAGGTGACATTCTGAACACAACAGTTCAATCATGCTTTCTCTAAACATTTCTCGTCATTCAGTAGCCCAATGCTGAGTTGTTGCGTTAGATCTCTGATATTCAGCAGCTATATTCAGCAGCTATAAATCTAACGAGCTAGTGTGGATTACTATTCAGTGTATTCATCGGAAGATTTTGAGCCACACGGAAATGAGTTAGTAGCTTACTTAAAAATGGCGGCCATTGACCAGCTGACATTGCCGAGATAGTTGACAACCACATCGGTCGACATCACCGATTTTGTATACTGTGAATCGGCACTGAAATCACAGCGATATAATTTGAAGTTGCCGTGAAGTTCAAAAAAGTGAATTTCCAAGCAGAACGTCATTTTTCGTTGATAGAATGTTTCATGAAAATCTTTTCGTAAATCAGACTATGTTGGAAGTTTGCATTTCTCAACTTAAGACGACTACAAAAATATTGAATCCTTCATTAATCAAAGTTGCTTAGTAATACTGTTTAAAGTATGCGCCATCAGCCTAAATACATGTTTGCCATCTCTCAGGCAACAAATCATTGCCGCACTCATAGAATTAGTCGTCCTTGGATTCAAAAAAAGTTGTCAATCTTGACGCAAGTGATTGATGTCTCGGAACGTGTTCTTGTTAACAAAGTGCTCCAGCTATCGGAAGAAGTGATAGTCAGACGACGTTAAGTTAGGACTGCACTGTGGATGACCAGAAACTGCCATTCCAATTCGGTAAACTTCGTCTTTGTTAGTTTAGTGACATGCAGCCTTGCGCTATGTTGAAGCAGGATGAGATTGCGACAACGGCGACGCGATGGCAATGATCCGAGTGTTCTCATTAGCGCTTGGCGTTGATCATTTCTCACTGGCAGTAAGTCCCAGTGGATCGACACGGTCCGGTTCCAAAAAATGATGAGCATAGCCTTTGGCGCGAATCGATTTGGGTGTGAAGTTGAGGTTCTTCGTTGGCTTGGTGACAACCATTAATTCATACTACATTGACTCTTTAGAAAACCCACTTTTTCTCGACGATGATGACCTTAGCGTGGAAATGTGTTCAGGCCGGTGGCGCATACTTTAAATATGGTTAATGATTCTAATTGCTTCTGGTTAGTAAATTGGGTGTCTAATTCTCTGGTGCCAAAACTTGTGAAAGACCTACTACGATTGAAAACAAAGAAACGAGTCTTATATATCAACTGAAAATATGATTCCTTTTACATCGATGTGGTTTTGTCGCTGAATTATAAGAAATTCTTCGACAAGTAGACGTTTTCTCCACTATAAAAAAACTTTCATAAAGGTTTTTTGTAATATTCCATCATTTAATCACTCTCCTATGTTATTATGTTAATATGTCTCCTCAAAACCACAAATAATCAGATAAATCCCATGTTTTTATTGGAGCACGTGATAATATAAGCTGTCCGCCCACGTTGGCGTGGCACGACTTAAATAGTCTGAGTCGTTGTCAAAAGATTAAGCCTAGGTGACCCTTTTTAGATGTGAATACGATCTGTAATACATAATATTGTCACACTCATAAATTCACTATCTTGACAGTTTCCAATGAATTGAACTATTATTATACATTACAATATAGCTGAGGCAATAAGGAAGTAGTGAACACCTATGACTGTAACATGCAGTATCTCGAGAATCTTACTTATTATAAAGGATGATATCCGGCCGCCAGATTTTCTCATGTGGTATGTGAATCCGAGTTAAATTACCATACAACCGCGGATCCCAAACCAGTTTATAGTCAAACCAATGTTGATGCACCCAAGCGTTGGTGGTGAGGATCTGATTACGCTCGTCCTGAAACCTTTGAAATGAAGCACCAGTAAAAAGAAAAGCAAAACAGGCAGTGTTTTACGTTCGTTTCTGTAATTTTCATATTTAGCAGACGTGAGGATGTTGCGAAACTGTCTATAACATATTGTACTGTCAAAAACATATTGTATTGTCTATTTCTACTAAATAAACAGTCCATTAACATCACGTGTTTGCTGAGTAAGAAATTACGGGACTGTGATATATTCAACCATTGATTGAATTTTGGTCAGATACCGTGATTGAGAAGATCGACGAATATTACGACCGGCTCATCCAATATCTCCACGTTAATGCTATCAAAGCAGAAAGTCCGAAATTAGTAAGACGCGTTTGTCTCCGATAACACTCGAGCTGATACGCTAACGTGGGATCGCACGGCCCCAGGTGACCGGCAGCTCACACCCGAAGTCGGGGAAGATAGCAGCACTGACTTGACACAACGTTGGATCACTGCATGTTCCTCTGCGTTCGAATTTTTCGATGTTTATAGTCAAGCACATTTTGACAGAGCGTTAACACCGCCGACAACTCTATTAATGCATGTTCCAAAAAGCAAATCTACTCCGGTGTCATAGAAAGCGTAAGATGGGTGACGTATTCTCGTCTCAGTCAGGCCGATAACGTCGCACCTTGCCCTTTTGTTGCGATCATTATGTGCTCTATAAATATGCAAATGTATGTGCGTTATAAGTACAGATCTTTACGTTGGTCCGCCACCATTTTTGCAGCCTAGTTTGACTCTAAGATTTTGGAAAGCTTTCTGTACTCGTCGTTCCCGAAGCCGTATTGAGGTTCCATTGGACTCAGGAGAATAAAGCCCGTTTCCCTTTTTGCTGTGCTTAGCTGTATATACCCAACAGATGGCTTGCTGAGTTCAGAATATCGGGCTTGGGTACTCACAGTCCCTCTCGAAGTGATAGGGAGTACTTGATCCTTAAAAAGCACGTGTGTCAAATTGGCGCTGCAGAACAAGAAGTCTATAAGCCGACTCCACTTGCGTCTCAGGGAAGCGCATGGTCGCCTTTGCTTTGCAGTTGATTGTGCTATCCGCCACGTGAGGATGCTCCACTGCCCTCGCGACTAACCAAGCACACATTTCTCCCTCTGCGAGGTAGATCCACGGATAATGGTAAACTCAATGTGAAAATTCAACTTTAAGTGGGATAGCTTTTTACTCGCTCTCGATTTTTCAGAGTTTTTTTATCTCCACCAAAACTTCATGAATTGGAAATCAACTTCCTAAATTATGCTTCCCATTAAAAATCGCCGCATTCAACTTTCATGTGAAATTTTCCAAATCCTCCGATCGATCACAGATAGTAAAAGCAGAGCGTTCTAAAATTCGTGAAAAAAGATGTGGACTATATGATGAGTAATTATAGTGTCATGGTGCAGTTAAGTTAGAAAGAAATAAATGCTGAATGTAACTTTCTTCGAATTGTGTTACACAGACCGGTGACCGCTCTCAACTCCAAATATGGCTCTGACGAAGGCGTTACCAGCGAAACGTTATCCATCAAGTTTTGAGGACAAGAAATCACTAACCTCGTGCAATTTTTAATAAAGAAAGGGACAGTTTGAGCTAAATGCATCTATTCGAAAAAATACGACGAATATTATAATTCTGTAAGATGTTGGTTTTTTTTGTCGTAGGACATTTATTAAAAAGAGCTCAATATACTTCATAATTATTGTTCAAGCCAGAATGTCATATGGTTTGTTTAAGGCTCTTTTACAGCCCCTTACACGTGTTTCGGCTTTGACAGTCTCGTCAGTCGAGCAGGGCCTTCGTTTTTAGCCAATCCTCTCAGAGTGCTCCAGTCCCCCACTTAGAACAGGAGACGACGATCTATGTACACTACTACAAGTGAAATAAATTACTATATATGCACTGATGCGCACTCAACTGTTCATGGTTGGTATTTCAAAAATATTATACCGTTTGTTTCAAGTGTTTTTTGAAACTGCGCATAAATTTCAGTATATCTCATAATTTATTTGATTGAAACAAGCGATATAATATTTTAAGAATACCAGCCAAGAACAATCGCGTGTATAACACTGCCGATCTAGTGATTTATTCCACTTGACAGCAGTGTAAATCATTCGTCTTCGCCTACTCTAAGTGGGGATGGAGCACCCGAGAGCTTGGCTAAAGACGGAGGGCCTGCCCGACTGACGAGTCTGCAAGGCCGAAACACGTGTATCGGGCTGTACAAGAGCCCATGAAACGGACAACATGACATATTGGCTCAAATTATAATCATAATTATAATCAATAATTACAAGACATAATAAAATTTGCGCATGGTCTTAAGCAAACACAAAACAAACGATAAAAAGAATTCAGTTTTTCAAGTTTGAATTTCATGATGCTGCATCATGATGAGTGCTCTTAAGGATAGTAAAGCTCATAAAAAGTTCAGCACCATTAAATTTAATAAGATGCTTTTGCACACTGCGACATACGTGCCCGATGTGCATGTATGTTTACATATACATCTATACGTATGTACGTACATATATGCATGTATACATATATGTGGGATATATATATCATATATATATATATACAGGAGAGGGACAGTGGCCAAGTGGCTAGTGATGCTCGGCGCGAGATTGATCCTCTATCAGCACTCTCTAACAATCAATCATCGAATGCCTTAAGTGGCGCGCCAGTGTGCTTATCTTCGAGATGACAAGGAGTTCTGCTACCGTATTTTATCCGCACTTTGCTAAGGCAATGAAATGTGAATAAATGGGTTGCACAAAATAGATAAGAATAAATAAATAAATAAATGAATAAATAAATATGTTAGTGTGTTATATTCATTGTTACTGCGACAACAATCCTCATGTTATCACATAACATGTTTCTGTGGTATTCACTGAATGTTATTTCGGCAATCACATAACTCGCAAGCTATAGTCGCCTTTTCACAGTACGGTACGGTAGCATGGAAGACACTGGAGCCTATGAGCTTCATATCACTCCACTATTACTATTGTACATGGATTTTAGTGTGAATTCGTACTCACCACGTCGATGATCTGTGTCAGTGAGAAGACGAAAGTGACGTTAATCGGACGATCGTGACGAAACGCCGGTCGAACCTCCTTCTCATAACCAGCCAATAGCGTGGTGTATAGACGGAGCATGTCGTCCGCCACTAGAGAAAGAAATGTTGAATCGTCAAATAAATAAAGGCAAAGGAAGTTGAGGTCGTGAAAGATATTTGTCAAGCTTTTTTGTGTTATTATACTATATATATCCAATATAGGCTATGCGTATGCAGAATCAACACCGACGGTGAATGAATGAATAATAAAACTCAATATGGAGTGGTTCACTCATTAGATTGAGCAAAAAGTTTTAAGACATTTTCAAGTATCATTTTTGACATCTCTGCTTTTACTAGAAGTTTTAATTATATTCATTCAGTAAGTTAGTTTCAGCTTCACAATGCTTATTGAACAGCATGATTAAAGTGTGATGATCCGCCTTTATTGGCGGAAAGGACCAATAATTACTGAATCCGTCGATGAGATCAATGAGGTTGAAAATGCTGGTATGTCGACAGAGTCGACTGTTGACAAATGACTGAAGTATTGAGGAGAAGGTAATTTTAATCATTTATTGAAGTCGAAGAAGCACGTCAAGAGTTTTTCGATCAAAAGGAGTCGCAGTGGTACTTCGAGTAGACCTGGAATCTTGCAGAACGATGGCAGAAAGTAGTGGACAACGGTCGCCTGTGTTGTGAAGAATAGCAATTTTTGTTCTCGCTATTATTATGCGCATAAAAATAAAACTTTCAAGAATTTTGCAGAACTTTTGGTTCACCCTAGGAGTTCAAATGAAATGAAAAGAATGACTGAAGTGTGTAAGTGGATTTCATTATTGCCGAAGAAGAAATATATGTTTTTGTTGATAAAGTGCCGAATTTCTCAAAAACAACTGAATTTTTGAATGTAGATGAATATTTTTGAAAGTATTTATTAAAAAATCATAATGTCAAAGAATGGGATGAGGAAGGATCTCTCACTCAGCACTCTCCGACAACCATTGAACGAAAATTTCATTGAGTGCTCCAGTTTGGGTATCCTTGAGATAGTAAGGCGATCCGATGGACCACTATTGTACAACAATTGTGAAGAAGGTGAAATTTTCAAACAAGGAGATCTTCATGCGAATTGTCTTGCTAATCTAGTGCTAGACGCATTTTTTCATACATACACTGGAAATGATGAATATTTCTTTCATTCAAACCGACTACTGTCGTCCTTATTCTTAATTGTGCACATAGCAACAATCTTCCAAAGATTGTCTCAAAGTATTTAATAGACTTTGGCGGATAGACGTCGTTTCCAAGGGACACGATATTTGTAGTTGTCTTTGTGATAAATCGTCACCAGAAAAGCTTCGTGTACTAAATTGGTAAAAAAAAGATGTCATATGTAAGAATGAAGCCAAGTTTTCGTTAGAACTAATTTAATTTAGTGAAAGCCGATGTTGGACAACAACACGTTATCAAAAGAAGGGGCAGTAGTCGAGTAGAGTTATTGGGATTTGGGGATAGCGACGATTTCCGAACCTCAGTTGCAACAAAAAAGAATAGCAATGGTGAAAAATCTTTACGAAAAATGATCGCTTGTCAATATATCTTAGACATTGTTAATCCTTTTCTCTTCTTGGGGCTAAGCTCAAAATCTCGACGCTATGTGTGCTCAATAAAAGTACGATTAATGTATCGGAGGCTGAAAATGAAGGGGTGAATTTAGGACTGTCAGGTAAATGCAAGTGATGGAAGAATTGACTCACGATGAAAAACCAGAGACGTTGCAGCTCTGCAGAATGCTAAACACCTAACGGGAAGACCATCTACCTGATTGTCAGATTTTATGAGGATCTACTAAGAGCAGCATGGTGTCCCTCCAATCCCCAGAGCGAGAGACATCCGTCCTTTTGCTTTTGCATGCCATAAAAACAAATTAAGGACACTTTGCCGGCGTGCTTGATCTCCCAAAAATAGATATTCACCGCATCTCTTGATTGACAAACACGAGGCTATTATCGCACCATTCATTTCCATTAGTAGATCTTTTAACAGATTTCGTCTTATCAGTTCGAGAACGTTAGCTTCTGTGTTTGATTATCAGGAGTAGCAGCGCATTATTGATTGATACCGAGTTTGATACAAAAGCGGTCTTGTAAGCTGCTGCCGTTAGTGCTTGAAATAAACAGTAAGGAACACAGGTTCATGAAAATGAGCCAATACATCATGTGTTCTGATGTCGCCAGGAGAATCGACAAAATAGCTCCTCTCATAAACAACGCAATCCTGTAATAAAATCTTTCTATTTTAAAAACTCTTATCCAACTATCATTTTTATTTTTCAGTTATTATTGTTAGGACTTTTTAGCATCACATGAGGCCTCTGTAACTTCTGCGTCTGTGCTGCGCCAGAGTTCAACCCGCGTCCAGGCAACGGTGCCTCTAGGGCGACTAGTGGCGCAGTTTTCATGTGGGTGGTCGATGCGGTAGACTCATGCTTATCTAATCTACAGCGTCGGTCTGCTATTTTGAGTGGTTTCCAGCCGTACTAACAAGATTTAAGCTTGAATTCACTATCAAACGTTTCGGGTTGTCAATGCTGCCATAGATGACATCGAATACCCTATATTTGATATCAATTCTAGAGCTGAAGGACAGGAAGTTACTACCGTGCATTCTGTCTTATGTAGAATGAAATCGTACATGCGTCTCTGATTGGATTAAATGTTAAGACTTCGTCACTTGAATGAATATTAAAAAATAGTATGGACATTTCACTCAAGATGGACTCTTCCTTGATAGAGAGTGTAGAGTTTGATCGATGTTTTCTGTTTTTGAGTTCTAGAATTACAAAGATTCTTAGTTCTCAAAAGAAAAGAATGCCAAATGGTTCATAAATCAAAGAAAAGGTGAAGATTTTAGCAATAGATTCCAACATTGTGAGGTTAAAATATACAGTGAGCTTTTTCTGGAGAATGACTCATGGTAAAAAATTTCCAACAAGATTTTAAGCACGTCCAATCCACTTTCCTTCAGCATGAACCGAAATTACATCCGCGTGGAAGTTGTTTTTACAGTATTTGCAAAGTATTGAAGTTCCTCAATTGGTTCTTCCTTGTGTTGACCAAAAGTTACACAAATAAATAGAAGGAAACAGGTCATCAGTGACAATCGCAGTTCAGTCATAGCCAGATGTTGATGATTGCGATAGGTTGTTGCGTGATATTTTCAGCGCCATGTTAAGACTAGTTATTTTTGATAGACGATCGTCACAAAACCGCCGCTAATCTCTCTTCAATCAGCGATTATTTGCAAGCAGTAGTTCTTCTTCTTTATTCCTTAGAAATTCTACTTATCAAAATAGTGGAAGAACACATCCTTGGCCTCAACAAGGCAGACCTAGTCTGGGTGGGTATTGCTGAAATGGTAAAGGTTTACGACTTCATGATTCATCAACTTATCATTAATACCTCGCGGCGTCGACTCTTGATCTGACTATTGTACTCTGATCCACGATAGAAGACTGTGTCATTCGCAATGATTATTGTTTCATTATAATGGCATTGTGAGGTTGAACCAGTGATCTTGAATCCTGATGAAACCTGGCATGATCAGTAAAACTTTGTTGGTAGATATAGTGTTCCTGATAACGTGCTATTCAAATTTTCACACTCGCTGAATACTTGCTCAGTCTTCATTCGAATATCTCCTGCACGGTCAGAGATACACACCGCTCAAGAATAGCACATGGTCACTGCTTAAAGCGATTGTATGTTCGATTAGCTCTGCGATGCTTTATGTACGGAGCATTATTTAGACGCTGATTAATGCCCAACACGTAACCTTTTTTTAGAAAATTGTGTTACAATTTCTAGAAAGTCATCGATATCGAATTCTCCATTTCCTTATGATACAACTCATACATTGTGAAGACTCCTTAACCTCGTTTTTTCAATTCGTTTACTCATATTTGTCGTGGACGAAAATCTTCAAATTTGTGTGTTCGCCACCGTCTTATTCCTTTTTGTGAACGCCGTTGACAGTCGAGTGGATTCTGCTCGGAGTTTTGTGCAATCGTGCTAGGACATTCACAAGGTCTACACCATAAATAGTTGTCAGGTTTTGTGGATTGATTGGAGTTTTTTGTACACAATTTTGGTACTGATTTCGTGATGGCGGTGTTATGTTAGATATGATTGGCTAAGTACAGGGTTCAACTTAGGCCTTGCACATATTACATCTCTATCAATGCGTTATACACGTCTTCTTTAGAAGAGTAGAATTTTATACGTTCAAGATGCTCTAGAACTTAGAGTTTATTTTTGACTTTTTCATGTTTTGATCTTTAACCGATTTCACCATCAAAAGTCACGGCGGAAGTTCCTCCTACCACATCGCAAAAGCTGTGCAGCGAAGCGGTAAACATTCTTGGAGTCCAGAAAGTCCAGCAGTAATTAGCAGCGAGTAGCACAGAACCTCTTAGAGAAATACCGCGGCATTTTACAAAAACAAAATATCATAACTAGGAAAATGCCACTTGGATGAAAATTATAGCAGAGTTATAGAGATTCTTCGCAGTGATGGAACGACTCTAAATCAAACCACCAACCATAATCACGTGCTACCACCAAAAACACGTCTCCCCATCACTGCTAAAAACAGAGCTGAGTATAGGGCATGTGGGTTTGATGAAATGGGCGATACGGACGGTACTGCTGGAATCTAAGTAGGCCACTGATGTGTCCAACCTCGAAAAAGCCTTCAAACAATCTCACAGGCTACATTGAATGTTTATAGAGAGCTTTTGAAACAGCCGATTGCAAGGATTATCCATTCTAGAATAATCACAATTAAGTTTTCACAGTTTCCTAACAGACGGAGAGAAGAGTGCCGCAATGAGAAAGACGAGAAAATGTTAGAAAAACTATAAGAATTCCTCACCACTATGGTGAAACAAAAGCGTGATGCCTAGCACGATGAACATAAGAGCATCAGGCAATGAATGTTTCCACCCTGTGGGTAGTCGAACCTGCAATGACGCTAGTATCTCTGAAAAATCTCACACCACGAACTTTATGATGACAGCAAGTTATACATTCGCTCACCCTAAAGAAGCGAGGCAGCCAATATGAGGGAGCTTTATTGGATCCATACGATATTAAATCGCAAATAGTGAGTATTTAAAAAACCACCAATAAGAAAGACATTGCAAAATGGGTAATGATCAAAATAATCGATAAAAATACGATTTCCAACACATAATAGTGATCAAACAAAGTAGTTATCCGAGATGTTGTGTTCAAATTGATTTTGACTTTGTTTTGAAATCAGTACTTTCGTTTCTAGAGGAATTATACTGGAACTGGATCTGCAACAGTAATATCAGAACAAAACCGTATAATGATCGAATATTTTAAGCTTTTCAGAGGTCTGATATGGCATCTCTAATTCTGGACGTACGTTTCGGTCTATTCTTGCACACCTCAACAGTAGCATTTGCCTTTCGGTTCCCCCAACAATTAAGGCTAACGACGCCGAAGATGTATCAGTGGTATGTTAAGTAAGAGAATACTTGATATTGCAGTGAATTACAGTCGATTGCTCTTGGCTGGTAAAACCGGATATACATCTTACCTTCCTGTTCGATTGTTTTCGAGACCTTGGTCTGGTAAAGCAAATCCACCTCTTAAGCGAGGTCTCAACAACAGTCAATCAGATAGCTATAGCTATATGCGTTTCTATCAGCCATGAGCAATCGACTGTAAATCACAGTAATCTCAAGTGATCCTTACACTTGACATGTACTGTTACATCTTTGGCACCGCAACCCTAGTTGGAGGGTGAATTGAAAGGCATGTGCTGCTGATGAGGTGTGCAGTAATTAACCGAAACGTACGTCCAGAACTAAAGATGCCGTCCTAAACCTCTGGAAGGCTCAAAATATTCTGCCAGTTTATGATGAATTCTAAGTGAATTCTCAAAAACAGCCGATTAGGAGGGTAATACTGCATTAATTTGACATTATGTGTATTCATTTGTTAGGAACTCCTCAATATGGATATGAACCAAATTATCAAGTGTATCAAATTTCATATCAACAAGTACAGTGATTAGCGATGGGCGCCATCAGAAATCAAGGTCCGGTCTTTTCCCCAACGCTTTCCCACATGTTCGCATGCGGACGTCCTAGCTCGACTGTCCTCAAAATTGCAAGGTGAATTGTCTCGGCTGACATTTTACTCGCTGGAGAAGAAGACGAACTTTTCATGCAACAGCATTCGAAAGAACATGTGAAAAGTTTGAAGATCTTTGTAGAGAATTGATGGAAAGAAACGAATCGAGTGCACATAGTGCTGGCTTAAATTAACATAGTACATGTGATGATACCTCATGTAAAAAGAAGCACTAAAATCATATTACTTTGTATTATTGCTAGGATTTCCATTTGATTATTGAAAAATCGCCTTTGACATCCAATGAGAACGTCGGATTCACAAAGAGGCTTGATTTTACTTTATCGTATAAAAAGACGAGATTTACGGAAAGAGAATAACATTAGAATAAAGAAAAACATTCAAAACGTTCTGTACTAGTAGAAGCGACAAAGTGAGAACAATGACGAGTAAGTGAATCATTAACTGGTTTGGCGTGTGTGCACGACAGCTGTTCATTTGTGGAGGTCAAGATGACTAAACTTACTTTTGTCCATAATTAAATATTATCTTGAAAAAGGCTTTCAATAAATCGTGTCTTTCTGAGGCAGATTTATTTCATTTAGTGTTATAAAACATTCTAATAACTATTCTTATAGAAGTTCTGGCTAACGGTTTAGGTTTATCACTTTCGATTTTTTAAATACATTCATAAATATATTTAAGACCTATCTCGTTATGTCATCGCTACTCAGTGGTCAGTTAGTCGTGAAAACCGCTGCTATCTGCGAAGAGGTTGAATTTTGAGGTAACGAACCTCCCCCGGACTTACAGATACCTCTCTATCAACATGCAAGAAGAAAAAATAAACTGTGAAGAGACTAAGGAAGAAATTACAACCTCTCTCTCTCCCTCTCTGTCCCTCCCTCTCTCTTTATTTCCCTCTCTCTATCACGCACCAAACACGCACCCACACACCACACATCACACACACCACACACACACACACAACACACACACACACACACAACACACACCACACAACACACACACACACACACACACACACACACACACACACACACACACACACCACACACCACACACACACACACACACACACACACACACACCACACACACACACACACACACACACACACACCACACTACTTGTCCACTTCAGTGGAAATGTGGCGAAACGAGGGTAAAAGCACTGGGGCTCGTATCACACACAAAGACGGACCACAGAGGTATCTAAGTAATTATCTATTTTACAATGTTATTGAGAAACGTATTAGGAAGAATCATCACTACAATCCTCTTATGCTGCAATCTTAACTCAATCGAGTGGCGATGAAATCAAATAATGGATGAAATGCGAAGTAAGCTCAACATCTACTGCAAAGATAACAAAGAAAAGTTGTTTGGTAGAAATCCAGTTCTCAGTAAATTGAGATCGTGATAAATACTTCCAGTACACCGTAAAACATTTCTACAATCAATTTTTTTTCTTTGTATTTACTACAATTAGCTACACTCTAAAGCGAAAGTATTAAAATGCCTCTCTATGAAATTTAAAAATGTAGATAATCTCGTCACAAATTCCCTGTCAACGTCATGGAACTACAGTGCTCTATGTGTTCGAAAGAAACCTATCGAGTATGCCATTGTAATTTATGCAAAAAATTGACTAGCTAAATCCACGAAAGTGTTTGGCTGAATGGGTTACATGTCAACTTGAGCTTTCTTGCTCTGAGGGATTTGAAATCTCCGAAATGCTAGCTGCTGGTGACAATTTGTTGTAAAAAACCTGGTCTCCGTTTGCTGAGTGAAAAGCGATCTAATGAAGAATTGTCTCTGATTTTGATAAAGCAAATTCAAGCAGCAGAAAAGTAAAAAAAAAAAAACGAAAAGATATTGTAGAAACACATGAACTTCACATTGCATATCTATTTAATGATCCAGTTTCATCAACAATCGTTCAAATCACTTAGTAAGCTACTGATTTGATAAGATTATCTCTGGAAATTTCGCAGATACCGACAGTGGTGTTCACACATCGTCGTAACACTCAGTTGTCTGGTTCTATAGGAAAATTAAGATCATCTTCGTTTGAACATTCTTGGCATTGGAAAATAAATAGAAGTAATAATAATGAGTAATAAAATAAATAAAATAATGAAATTGAAAAAGAAAACAGAAAAAATTGTCGAATGGAAATTTTCGACTTTTTCTCACTCCCCGGTTAATGGAATTTAATATTTTTGAGTCCCCCATCCTGTGAAGCCGTAATCAAGATATGAAGACAGTGAATTCATACTTTTTTGTTATTCTGTATTCGAGAGTGTTCTGAAGTCATAAATTATTCAAGTAAATCCAAAACTGAAAAACCTCTAATCAATTTAGATCGAATATTGCAATTTCTAAATCGGGTGCGATCCGATATATCGGCGGGATTGATAATTTTCAAAATGGCCAAATTCAGTCGTTCGGACCAAACGACAAAATGTCCAAAAAGAATAAAGAATCACCTCTACAAAGTATGGTTTATGATCGACTTTGTTTCTATGGGCTATGAAGATGGGCTATGACGTTAACTACTTGAGTTAACATGCACGTAAGAAAGAGGTTACAATTTTGCTAGAAGAAATATGATCGCTTAATTTTATGCTTGTTAGTAAAGTGCTGAGTCGGTGGCTAATACCATTGACATCTCAACTGGACATCATCCCATCATACCTCGCCATTGATACCACAGTGTCGAGGAATTTGTTATCCAATGGAAGCTACTATCACTAGCATAAAAAAATCTTAAAAAGAATATCTGGGAGAAGTTTGAAAAGCGACGGGCACCACTGTTCCCGTATCTCCTAAGAATTTGAGAATTTGGCTGTGACGAGATATTATAGTGACAACAACGCTATAATCTAGTGCAAACTCGATGTCTTAAAGATAAATTCAAGAATGCCTAAGTGACATGCAAAGCTCTGATCCATAGCTGGGAACTGAACCAGCGCTTCACCTATACCGAGGGAGCGCGGCACGATTACACCACCAAGCCCTACGCTCTATTACCACTCTTTCGCTCGATGTAAGGCATCACAACTGTCTACAACCAGTTATCAACGGTTTCGTTTAGCAAGGACATTTCGGCAGTTCACCCACTTAAGCTGTGAACTATTGAATATATATATATATATATATGTATAAATATGTACAATATATGATATATAATAGATATGACCCAGGTGGTATAGTAATAATATGACTGGATATATGATATATATTGAATATAATTATATGTATCCAATAGCTGTCAACTTAACGGAATTTAATGCCGTATGCATTTACTAGACTTAATCTCTGACGCTTGTTTGCCGAAAGCTGCGATGTCTGATACCAAAGAAAAAGTGGTTGCAGAGCGATAATCAAGATGGTGCGGTGGCACGTGTCCCCTCTATGAGTCCAAAGCTGGTTTAACTTCCGCCTGAGGTTTGAAGTCTTGTATACTACTCAACATCCTTGCATAGATGATTATTAAATCATAAAACGGTTATGGGAGTGGTAAAATAAAGCTTAAAAGCCTCTTAATACCACTTGAAAGTCTGGTTGTGAGCAGCGTGCGGTGAACTCCAGCTTCAAAAGTACATTAAACAATGAAATGAAACTAATTTTCTTCCACTCACTAATCTTTTTCCTACTATGTTCACTAGTTCGCTGTAAAACTGAACGGAATGTGAGGACATCAAACTGAGCAGAAAGTAAGCAAGAGCGACGTATCAAACGGTTGTACCTCAGAATTACTACTAAATGAACATCTAAGACTCAAAAAAGTTGTCTGCGTAGTCCACATGAGTGGATAGATTACGAAAACGGCATGTGGAAGTTTTTTAGAGCCGTTTACAGCTGGTGAATCTTAGAACTCAGGTGTTCTCAGAGAAGTTTTTTAGCGTAGCAGAAGAAAACGTAATTAGTCGTGTGGGTGTTGTAAAAGCATGACCTTCATGTTGAAGCAAAATGTGCTAATGGACATAAACTGCTACCGTCAATCATTTTAGTCAAATTTATGTTTCACGGCAAAAGAAGTTGTCTTCATGAAGATGATTAATCAATAACAACCTTTTCAAAACTGCGGATCCTGGAGACCTTTAACCCTGTATATTACGCTAGTTACAAGATTCTCTAACAAAGTCAGGATAATGCTTCACTCTAATTAATAGCATCTTAAACGAAGAACGTGATCTACGGCAACCAACTGAAATGCGTGAAAGAAGCGGAGCTACAGTGTCTTCTTCATATTTGATTTCCGTTTCAATCATGAAACGCCCGTAAAAGTATTTTGAATTTTCAAAATTTCCCATTCTACTCTCCATGTAAGGACAAAATATTTTACATAAAATTTTTTTCGTCAAATACAAGACTCTGAAATATTTTTAGATTCGTTTCTTACTCCTTATACCAAGCAATGGCGTGATCTTATAATGATTTTTCGAAAGTTTAGAGCGGTGTGCAAAAATACCACCTTCGACGGGAGTTGAACCCTAGTTCCAGACACACGGCCGACGTGTACTTTCAGTGTACCACTAAGACCAAAGCTTTATCATCCCTCTCGTCGGTATAATCAGTTTTAGCTGTAAGGAAAAAACTTTTATAGAGTTGGACCGAGTAGGCACATATCGGCATAAACCCACTGAAGGTGGCATTGTTAATCTCTGAAATACCGCCCGCGACACGAGTGGAACGCGGGTTCAACTCTTTTGTAAGGTTGAATTTTTTGTGCCACTTCAGACTCATGCATAACACTATAGTGAAGTATATATTCAAAGAAAGTTTAGAATTCGGAATGAAACATTGGGACATTTTTCAAATTGCTGAAAGAACGTCATTAGTTCTAATCAATATTTCATTGGAGACCGTTTTTCTAAAATTTTCTTGATAATGTAGTCAGTTCAACAAAAGTCATCAAAAAGGATACGGTTTTTCACTTTAGCGGCAGTGAATAGCGCGTAGTGACGGATTGTTGAAACGGTTCCTTCCCCGACTCTAACAGAATTATTGAAGCTAGTGAGTGCGTTAAGTCCCATCCGGTAGTTCCAAAGTTAGCATACACAGAGATCGCAAAATTTCGTCCAACTTTGTGCCGAAGTTCTACTGGCTGCTAATAGAGAGTAGATGTTTGGTGTCCAACTTATTCATAATTCTATGTTGGAAACTCACTTATTACTGCTGTCTGTCAATAGTTCATTGAATGAAGAAACCTTCGGCAAATTATCAACACACCAGTTGAATCAAAGCTTCACTAGAACGCGAGCAATGCTTTGTGCAGATGCATTATTCAAGCAGGATCCCTGGATTTCTTCAGTCTTTTTTCTTCAATTCATCAAAATTCTCTCAGTCAGTGGTATACCCTCAAGATAATAGATATCTGAAATGCTTCCACCTCTAGCAGTACATTCGAAGACAAAAAGAGCTTTGAATCATTGAGTGGATACTGTGGCTACAGGTCGATCAGTAGGCGTCGCGTTTGTCCTTTATCTCCACATTTAGATGATTGTGGAAGCCGTCACTGAGCCGGAAACTATAGGCGGTGCTTTGAATCACTCAATATGAATTTTGGAAAAAAAAAAGAATTTAGAAAGTTAGGAAAGATGTCATATATCAGAATCATCGAATATCGAGAAGCTATAGTAAGCGAATTGAGGTATGGTAAGTAGATGATTCTCAAAGTAAGTGGCGAGCAGTATATATGCATAATGTTATGTCAATTTCCAGTCAAGTTAGTATGAGCTTTATCCAGCTTGTCACATGCCAGAGTGTCTTCGCTCTTTGGTGAGACACGAAGAGCATCATACCTTAGTTACGACGCATTTTATATTTTCAATGTTCAGCCAGAGGTAATATACCAAAGAGTGCCGTCGTGTATGCTTGCTCGTAGGTGAGCTCCTCAATATATTAATCTCCATAAAACTCGATTAACTCTATCAAGGCCGAGATTCGGCTGTATATCCCAATCAGACAATCATGAAAACATCTCACATCTAGAACTAGGCTAGTGAACTATTTAAACATCACCCTGTTGAAGCAATAGTGCGGTGATGATGAGCTTCATCTATAGGTCCTTCATGAAAGCGCCACAACTACACATGTCACTTCAATCAATAAAATAAGCTCACACAAGACGATAACAGAGGAATCGAACGAAGTTCGTTAGTGTCGTGAAGAGTTTCCGATGACAAATTAAATAAGTGAATTGGTAATGGCGACATCACATTCATAGCAATTAAGCCGTGAAAGGCTAGGTTCTCGTCCAAAGGAACAATCCACGATGATTTTGGATCTCGTTGCAAATGTTCTTTTAAGGTATTTCAAATGTAAGCTAAGCTTTGGATTTTGCTGTTTATTTGGAATAAACAAGAAAAGGGCATTTTTAGAAGTGATATCACGCCGTCTGCACAAATTTAGCGGGTCTTTGCAGAAAAGTTTTAAGCATTTTCAGAAATGTGTTAATTATATATAATACATCTGAAGCTGTGACAACTCTGGGTTTTTTGGGATTTGGGTTAATAAGATCAGAATTGTTTCGTGTTGAGAAAAAAATCCCTTTACACCCTTGAAAATTCAAATTTTATGTTTATTTCAAGTATCGGTTATTGCAAATTCATGGATAAATCTCAGGAATATTTACATAAGAAATGCTGTTGCTTTGAAAGAAATGTACTCGATATTAATTTGTCGAAGTGCACGCTGTTTCAGCAAGACACTGACAAAATTCACACCGCAAAGAAGATTGACGAAAAGTTTGATGAACTGGAAAGAGTCGAGGTCTTGCCATCTTCAGCCCGCTGTTCAGAATCTAGATCGTCTGATTATGGCCTGTTTCCGTACGACGAAAAATTTTGTGCGTGGACGCCGCTTCGAGACACATAGCTCAAGTTGAAGAGGCATGTCGAGAGTTTCTAGATTTGAAGCCCAAGGAACAATTATTTTGAAGATATGTGGAAGCTAGCTGGTCGTTGGCGTAAGTCTGTGGATAATGATAGTCTTTACTTTGAATAATTATTGCTTGCCAGATGAATTTATGTATAAACTTTGATAATTCGAGCAGATGGTAAGGAACTTCTTCTCAGCCTAATTAATTTTCTGTGAATCATGCTCAGTAGTTCTAATCAAAAAGATTTTCTTTACTGCCGAATTGTTAGAGAAGACGAGAAGAAACTGGTAATGATTACGGGTTTGATGTTGACTAATCTCAGAAATATGAATATTTTGAAAAAATATGAATTTGATCGATGGTCGATGAGCAGTGTTCGTGTAAGAGGAAACTGAAAGATATGGAAGGCCCATAGTGAAATGATTGTGAAAAATTGTACTTTCGTTCATGAGAGGTCCTTTTGATAGTCGGAAAGCGCAAAAAACAGCCAATATTCGCACTCCTGTGCTCAATTCAATGCATTCAAATTAGCAGCGTCCTCGCATAGACGAAACAATGGGAAGAAAAGCAACTGCACTTATTTCCTTTGTGCTTATTCCGCTAAATTTCGCCCACGATTTTAGCAGTTAGATGTGGAAAAAGTAAAGAAATGAAGGGACATAGGCGTAAGTATTAGCTGTGACCCATCATAATGAGATTTCAATATCGTGTTTTTTTCAGCATTTCCAGGAGATGCCAAATACCCATTTGTTGATTTCGGGCTCGGCCATTCCATAAATCCAAGCGCAATGAAGAATTTAGATTACCAAGATTATTGCGAGCACCAGCAGATGAATTCTATCAACAACATACCGTCTTAGAGCGACTCATCTATCCATCACTATCCTTTAAAGTAAAAGCAGGGCAAAATTCTCATTCTAAGTAATAGTCTGGAGAAATCTAGTACTAGGACATGCCTCCTAAAGCTGCTCGCGTCAAGCTTCTCGTTGAAAGCACACCAAAAGGCATTAGATTGATTAACTAAAGACATAGTACGTTTAGCGCGGTGGTTAGAGGTGTTCTGTAGTAAGTATATGGACGTCAGCTCAATCCAGCTCTACGAGCACATCAAACTTTTCATCTCACGGGTCCTTAAAGTGATATTACACTTTCAGTGAGGATAATAGAACTGAATAAATACATCGGTATGTCACCGCAATCGGTATAGGTCGAATATGCTACACTTCATGGACAGTAAGAAAAAAATCACTTTTTCGAGTCATTTCTCACTTTTTTTGCCCTGCATATTGTTATATCCGTGAATTCTACTACGTCACTGGAATTCGTTACTGATTTGACGACACGTTAATTCTTTCGTAAGAATAGTGAATTGAAATAGCGCTGTCACAACAATAGGGCTCTTTGCATAAGAGATTTCGATATGAAATTGAATTTTGTCCTCTTCGTTGAATAGAAATTGATTCACACTAGCATTTTTAACGTTTATTTCAAAGCACTTGGAAAGAATTGAGGTGTTCGCACTACGATCAAAGCAAAGAATAGTGCGATATCAGTTCATGACTTATCAATGCGATATTTGCTGCATTAGCTTGATAGATCAAGAAAATAATGATTGTGATATTAAAAAAATATTCTTTGAGTTTAATCTCATCAGATTAGTAGATTTCTATTGAGGTACAAATCCATAACCATCTCCATGGAAACATACGCACAAGGAAAAAAACAAAAATAGCTAGAAATTGATGACGAAGGCGTTTGAATCAAACAGAGTTGTCTTCAAGTTTTAGCTTAAGCAGCATTCGAGTTTAACGTTGGGCGTGACGTGTCCTCAAGTGGCGTGGTTAATGATATGAAGGGTTGATGGGTTGACCCGAGAAGTAGCTAAGAAAAGCGAAGGTGAAATTGCTGGGAAGAAACCAGTATTTAATATAAACTACTTGATTATAAAGTTCAAGGTAAAACGAGTAGCATTAGAAATCGTTTAGGAGCTGCCTAATTTTCTCTGTGGGCTCTAGTGACATAGAGGGATAATAATACTTGGCTTTGAGCAAACATCGTTCTAAGCAGCGCTTTATGCGAAGCTTAATTGTATAAAATGGCGATAATTACCATTACTTATTTGTTTTCACAACTCATTATAATGATTTACTATGGGGAAATAGCTAACTGTAAAATGCTAAAAAATGAAACTAGGGCCTTTCTTGCAATCATTTCGTTTTCTCGCCTTTGTCCTCCAAAGAGATTATCGACAATGCACGTGCTATCAAATAGAATTCTATATTTAATCGTTCTCCAGTGGTGTCATGATGTTATATGTATATGTACAATAATGTCAGGTGGTATACAATGCTTAGAACATCGGACAAGAATCGAACCCATATTTTATCCTTTCCGAAAGCACGTGCTACACAATTTCTCTGGTGGCGTTGCTGCTCTAACACACGTTTGCATGGAAGAAAGAGTGATGGCAGAATAGGAGCGTCACAGTGCAGTTGGTTACTATGTGCCCCAGACAGGATGAAATGCGTGTTCGATTCCCGTCTGACGTCCAGAGTTTTGCAAATCACCCAACAATATTGGACTTCACGTGTTGCTTTGACTGCTGCTTGAGAAATTCATATCCTTGAAAAATGTCGTAAAGTTCTGTTCAAGGTGATTTTCTGCAAAGTTCTGGAAGTAGCCCAACTCAGCCACTCCTTAAGGCGTTTGCTGATTGATTGCAGGAGATTTGGGAAGGGATTGAACTAACTGTTTGCTCATCATTTCGCTTCCAGATACACCGCATCATTAGCCAATGTGCCACCCCCACAAATATTTGATCAACTAATATCTGAAAAAGTGGCCTGTTATTATAGGTCTTGTATGGCTATCATATGGTGCACTTACACGCTGCAGCTACAGGGTACGTCTTGATGCCAAAACGTGCCACATCACCCATAGCGAGATTTATCGTTTAAGTAGGTTCGTTTGAAGTGTGACTAAGCTTGGAAGCAATTTAGAAAAACCTGTTCAAAAAGTGGCTAAAGTGGCACTTGCACACATCGTTGAAACATATTCCATCCAAGACGCTGGCAGCGGTTTGTGGCGATAATATGAAAATAATATCACAAATACTTTTAATCCGAAAGTCAAACTTTCTTAGATCAAAATCTAGCCTCCTGCGCGGGCTCACTGGCTTACAGTTCCTGTCTATGATACAGTAAGTGAGAAACGACCATATGTCAAATTACGACGGATGTGATTGGGGCTGGCCCAGAGTAACACGTCCACAATCTGTCACGGGGTTTTTTCATGATTGATATGATTGACAGACCATATCAACAACAGTGCGCATCAATTGCCTATCTTCAAATCTCCTTAGCGAATGCAGGAATCCAAAGTGCGAAGAGAACGATGCATAGACCAACTATGCAGTGATGATTTGTCACTGCGCAATGCCCTATGGCATGAGTTCTTTTGTAGTAGCATCCATTAATCATCACCTTTCAGCTATGGTATGATATGTACGTCTAGGCTCTGATGAAGGCGGGGCCGTCGAAATGTTAGCTGTCAACTAGGAAAAGGGAAATGCCAATCTCGTGTAAGTTATATTTGAAGAAAAGAAAAGCCATTTGCTTGAAAATTGGCTTAAGTATTGCGTTTTAGACCATTGTAATATGGAGTACAGCTAAAGAAACCCTAAATGGAGACTATTGAAGCGGAGTATCAATCATCTCGATAGATAGCTATTGATTTGAGCGATCTGGCCTACATTTCAAATCCATTTCGGTAGTAAAAATGAGCATAACTTTTGAGCTGAAAAAGCTAGCTCACTGTAAATTCAATTGATTGACTCGCTCTTCAAGTCGCAAATCAGGCTAAAGATTGGTGTCTATTCCAGTGTTGTTTAGTAACAATTATATAACGCTGACTTGATGCAAATCTTGAATAGTATCATATGATCTTTGAAAAAAACTTTTCTCGCTTTCTCTGATCTTGTAAATAGTAAAAATCCCTTCACTAACTATGAGCCAGAACATTTCCTCAAAGTACCATAGTGAATAGAGGTATGTAAATATTTTTAAGAAGAGAATGAAATTGATTTTTGTTGACCTTTGAGAAATTATAGGCATTTTTGGTTTGATGTCTCATCACAACTCGAAAGAAAAACTGAGAACGCTGCAATCAAAATAATTCAGAAGCTCTCTGTATGGAACCATTTATTCTAACATAGCTGGAATCAAGCCATGGTGCCACAAAATCGACAGATCTTGCCCGAAAGGAAAAGTGAAGGTGATAAGCTAGTGACATTCAAAGAGGACCTTATCAGAATCGTTACGTTGAGACACCACACCGAATTCGATTATGACTGTTGAATTGAATCATTATTGAATTATTCAGCACCATATCCAAGTGATACTGATATATCAGCGTATAAAATCCGATTGTTCAACGGTTTATGTATATTTTAACAAATCTCAATAGTTGAGCGGTAAGTTACTTTTTCACTGATATCGTGTAATGCCGTTTACAGATGGAGTAACTTCAGTTAGTTCATAGCACCGTCATCAAATCCAGCTTAATCGTTAAAACTTAACTAATATGTGGAGTTAATTTAGTAATTAAACTTGATACTTTGGGTCCGGTGGAATCATTGTCGACGATAAATCTATGATCCAAAATGTTTGTACAATTTCAGATTGAGATTTACTCTTTGATGAGGAGAGGAGTTCACTGAGGAGAAACAAGACGCTTGGCTGTAATTTTTATTTTTTTTGCCAGTATGGAATCACCAAAATACAGGAACGTAACACAAGATAGTACAGAAAAGTACGCTATTATGTTATCTCATTAGGATATCGCACATTACAATTAACAATACTGTTTCAGTGGATCCGTCGTAATGACCGATCCGTTATTCTGGTCGTTAGTGCTGCAGTGTATTTTTTCATTGATTGTCTTTTCGATGGTGCTACATTTATGGTTACGGACTATAGCAGCCACGAACAACACCATAAAGTACATTAATTACGAGGTGATGTCGATTACCAACTTACCACACTCCATTATATCATCGGTGTACTAAATTAAGATGTGGTAGGACTAAAGCTTTCGAGCCAGACTGCAAGGAATGTGTTTGTACGTAAGCATGCTTACTATTAGATGTTTATGCGTTTGCATAAATATAGGGGCGCCGTGGCCGAGTGGTTAGGATGCTCGTTGTGGTGCGCCCTGGAAGGATAGCAGCACTGACTTGTTTTATTAGTGATGCACCGCGAACTGTTGTAAAGGCTGGGTGTTCATTCAACCATCAGGAATATGGGTCACAATGGAGTCCTCAGCGAACACACCGAGCAGCAAACGGACTCAAAACTCCGCGTTTACCTTTTAATTCATGAAGACTTTCTATTAAGCAGCAGTGAGGTGGGGTGGCACTCAACGACGAACTGTGATGGTCCTGAAATACGAACAAAATTTGGAATCTGAGTGGCTTAAAATCCGCGACTACCCCTTTCTGTGGTTTCATAAAATTTCCCTCTGCATCATACACGCTCTCGCTCTGCCCTGCTGTAAGCAATATTTTGATTGTTTCGGTGGCTCTCATCAATCACTCGTCAACGGGATTGATCTAGGAAGCACAGATCGGTATAAACTCTAGCTAAGCTGAATTCGTGGGCTATACCACAATATTTGCGTTATTTGCTGCCTATGCAAAAGCTTAGATGGTATAGTGAAAAACTAAGTGCACCCCGGATAGAGTAATCGCAGGTCCGCAATCATCTGTGCTTCCAGGCTTTGCCGTATCTCAGCCGCTTGTGGTTATATGTGATATCGTACCCTTCCATTAAAATAAAATTTAGGCAGTGAATAAACTAAAAATTGTGGTATAGGTATAGCAATGGCGCTCCGTATCCTCAAAAGTAAGTTCAATTCAACTGCAAAAGAAATTGCCATTCGTCGTCATGCCGTCGTTGTCATCATCGCTGTCGTCTTCTGTTCAGATTCAACTCCTCGAAAATCGTTTACTTATGCAAGATCCGAATGTGCATCTTATGGGTAAAATAGCAAATGAAATTAAGCTTGCTTATGATGATTTGGGTGGTTACTCGACAAAAGATTTCAAAACACATGTGGGATAACGGTGAGTGCCAATTCATATCACTAAGAATACAACTCATCTGGTTAAATCAGGCTGACATAGAATGAAAAATATACGTATTGATCGCCATGGCTTATTACAACCTCACGCTAACATTCTAGCATTCATCACTTTGCTCTCTGTGATATGGGCACACCTTTCAGCTACATAGGAGCTTATACAGAGAAAATACCGAAACAGTGAATGAAAAAATTTGGACAACCCCTTTTTATTCGATTGTGTTTTTAGCTTCTGAGATGACTTCAGTCAACACTGCCATGATCAGGAATCAAACGCAACAGCAGAAAAAATAGTTGTGTAATGACTAATTTGGTGCAGTACATTGTTTATGAGCAATTTATGGCATAGCATAAATAGATTAAGATGAGAAAATATCTGAGAGAGTCATTAAATCTTTGCTAATTCGAGATTTTTGCTTGTTGTTGCAATGAACTCACCAATACAACATTACTGAAGTACACAGATGAAACGCCTTTACGTGTTCTGCTGACTTCAGCAGATTTCAGAATCACTATAACGCCTTCTTTACGGAAGTTCTTGAGGTGCTACAGGTTCTTCAGGAGGCTGGTACAGCATGATCTGTGGCATGATCTCCTTTGCATTTGTAAGAGGCTCGACCAACACTAGTCAAGTTCGTGCCACAACAAAGACAGTTTCCAGTATAGATCTATGTATTCTTAAACTTTCGCACAAAATGTCGGGATCAGTTTAGTGTGTGAGAATGTTTAGAGACTTTTCGAGGTTGGCTCATCAGAGCCATACGAACGTTTCGGCGGTGTCGCCCACTTTATCAGTGGCACACGAACACTGAATCCTACTTTATTTAAGGGATAGCGAGGACGTAATCTATGGTGATAACACGCGATAGTGTATCATTACCGTTTTTTTACTCGATGGACTACGACTGGTAGTAAATATGTAGAAATCCATCTCATCGACTGTTAAGGCATATGGGGCGTGGGCCACTGATGAAGGGAGACACCGCCGAAACGTACAGATGACTCTAGTGTACCAACCTCGGAAAGGTTCTAAATGTTCTTACACGCGTGTTTAATGTTAAAGGCGAGCTCTAAAACCAGTCGATGAGATAAATATCAGATTTCTCAAATCGTGAGGCTGCACAATGGATCTAGTTCGGGGTTCGCACCATCGACAGGATTTCTGTATGAGTGCTTTTCTGAGCAGTGACTTGATGTTATAACTCTTTTCAATAATCTGAATGATATGCAAAGTTTGAATCTCGAGCGGGAGTTGACCCGCATGGTTGATAACAGAATCATTACGCTGTTTTGCAGGAAAGGCTTCGCAGAGAGTAAAACGCAACTTCAACTCCCAACCGCGATCCAGCTTTTGCATATCACTCAACAATAACGGATTCAGACTATATTTAGGCAGATTTAAAATTGACTTCCTTCTAACTTCGACTTACCAATCAATCATATATTCTTTGTTGAATAAGCCTCTATCACGAAATTTTGAAAAATAGATTTATTCGGCTAACGTTTCGATGCGTTTCGTCTTCTTCAGAGCCAATTATTCAGTATTATTTTAAATAAAAAAAAACGTGCGGAAACGTTAGCCAAGCAAATGTACTTTAATCAATTTCGTGCCACAGTCTCAATCAACCAAGAATATCTATATTTAGACGCTCATATAAATCCTCCTCAAACGGTGACTCCCTAAACGGAGCCATGGCACTCGACAAGTTCTGTAACAATTTGCTCCAAGTTGACAACTCTAAAGGGTAGAAGGCTTGGTTTGGTAAAATGTGGGTTCGAACCAAGAACACTGTTTGTACTGTGGGGCACCTTTAACAACTGCCTACGCGCCCTATAGCGTTCCAGAGTTTTGAAGCAATCTTGTAATTGTTTACATTGAAGCGGAGTTGTTTTTGCTCTTTACTAAGTGCACGCTGATTGGTGCGGCCCATTACCAGCACAATCACTCTCATCGACGTCTCGAGCAACACCTGTCCAGTGGGTGGCGCTCGTCTGAGGTAATGAACGTCGGTATTTCATATGATCACATGTTTCCGTGTTATTCAAGGGGATACACTCATGGATAGCTCTCTGTATAGCTTTCCGGGTGTTATCATAAAGTGGACGTGAGATACATTTTTGTACGATGCGACCTCGAATTCCTTTCAGATATCTAAACACCATATTGTAGGCTTTTAACTTGTGTGTTTATGCGCGTACTAAGTATAATAATTGTATGGCCAATATGGCATAGCATAAACAGTGATCCACCACTTAACCCTTTGAGAACCACGTGCCACGAAATGTAACACGCTGCGCGACGTTGCGTCTCACCCAGCTACTGTAATGGCGGCGCCGCATCTGTGGGCAAGGCAGGCAGACAGCATCTGAAGACGCAATCGATCTACAGACACTACTTGCCTGCGACCGCAGCGCGAACGACCAGCGCGACGCCGCTTCGTTTCAAACCGCGGTCCCCAAGGGTTAAATGCCCACCTCTACCACTGATTACCATTTCTGGCTTGTACTTTGTCCATTGTCGCCTAGCACCTGGTATGTACCACGTAAATCAGAAGATGGTCGTAAGTGAACAAGTAAAACTTAGATAAATAAAAAAAGACTATATTTAATGATACACCACCCGTTATTACAATTCACTGTGCGGATCTCAGCACTTCTTGCATTCAAGTCGTTTGCTCGCACTCATCTTTCACAGATTTCCTGACCCTTTCGGGATCCCCACGGCCTCTGCATCTCTGATCGGCAACGCTGGACGGTCTGCTTCACCTCCTGTGGATCCCTAACCCCTATTATGCGAATCAGTCTGTCTCATCCCTCTCTGCCACTCGGCACACGTCCATTGGGAAGAAGGTTGCTGCTGCTATACCCTCCAATTCGCTTTACTGTAGTTTTTTTTGGTGTTATCTTTCCTAATGTCGACTATCATTGAAGGTTCTTCTACTATGTGATCTCTTTTCACTCTGAGTGACAAGATGGTAGTTTCTAACGTTTTTCAGCCCACAAATGGAGTTTAATTGTATGCGATCTACTTAGTTGTTTACTATTGTGGCAGGGGATCGAACCAGCAACTTTCTTTCCAATGGGAAGGATAGCAGGTGGCAGAGGGAGTGAAACAAGCAATGATTCCAACGCTGCGGGTCAGAGATGCACAGGAGGTGGAGCAGACCGTCGAGCGTTCCCACACCGGGGGCTAGAGATGCATAGAAGGTGGAACACCTCGTCTAGACGTGTTGTACAGGCAGCTTGGGGATTGCCTTCCCTGTAAAAGTCGTCGAATGTTGTTCGAGACGACTCCTCGCAATCGCAGAACTAGCCGAGCTAAGGCGCTCGTCAATGGGTTGCAAGAGGGTGTTCTTGGGGGAAGGATCGAACCAGCATACCGTTTATCGTCGAGCTTCTTGATGAACTACATCACTAACCACTGGGCTACCTCCACTGCCCTAGTAGGAAGAGTACCGCAGCCTTGGTTTTCCCGGGAACACCTCGTCATCGATTCAAATTGTCCCCGTAATCTGAATCTTGTGTGTTTCTTGGAAAGTCGTAGGAAGTAAAAAGCCGTCGGTACTCCGTAGTACCAGAGTGATCCGGTGCGCGTTTTGAATTTTTCTATTTATTTATTTCTACTTTTATTTTTTTATTTTCTTGTCGTTTTCACTGGTTGACTCCTTGGAATCCTCATTCTAACTGGAATATTTGGACGTCTACGGGCTGGTAGTTCCCGTCGAAACAGGCTTATTTCTTATCCCCTACGGGACGACGTGTACCAATTGTGGTACACGATATTTCTCAAGGGCCTTTTTCGTTGAACAAAATTTTTCTTTTGGACATTTGGTAATCATTCAAAAGCTTAAATCTCTGCAATTCCAACATTATGATTGATTTAAAAAGTCCTTTTCTAAAACGTTGTAGCAGCGAAAATAAAAGTATGTTTGACTTGAAATTTCTAGTGTTTATACTGTATTTTTCGCAGTGTTATGATGATGTTTCGTGTATACCGAAGAGAATTGAGCGGTGAGCAAAAAATACGACCTCAGACGGGAGTCGAACCCGCGTTTCATCCATATGGATCGTCCCCTGTATGGATGAAACGCGGGTTGGATTCCCGGCTGAGGTCGTTTTTTTGCTCAACGCTCAATCCTTCTAGGTATTATGTTCTACACTCAGTTTGCTTTTGTCGGCTGGGGATTGTATGTGGCTCTTTCCTAAACTCTTACTAGTCATTCGTTAGCCCAAATCTCGAGGATTTCGACGGTGTAATTGATTTTTTGAAAGGTTATCATAGAACGCTATGAGAGCGGAAAGAAAATCACGTTCCACATCCATAGTTTTTAGCCTACAAAAGAGTTTTATGCGCTTGAAAGACGTATGACCATGTAGAGAAAATCGTGGAGTATCAGAGTAGCACATTTTACTTTCCATTTACTTCCCAGATGGAGGAAGAACTCGGATTGAATAACGAAAATCGCGCGCGCCTTTTGCCAGTTGCGCCATTCAGTCGACCTGCCGCCGTCCCAAAAGGATGATTGTCTAGGAGTTTTTCCTAACTACAGGTCTGATTTCTGAACAGCGGTCGCCTTTTTCGTGATATCGATTTTGTTCTTCATTTTACTCTTTTATCCCCTTATTAGAGCGCATGTGGCGCAGTGGTTAGAGGTGCCCTGCGTCGCACACGAGGTTAATGGTTCGATCTCGCGCCATGGCTCACCAAGCTATTCATCCCTCCGGGTTCGGTAAATTGGTACCAGACAGGTCTCAGATTTGTCTGGGAGGATAAGCAGCGCCGACTCGGTTCAGCGGGAGGCCACCGCGACTCATTGTAAAGGCCATATATGCATTCAATCACCTCAAACGAAGTTAAAAATTGAAGACGAATGCATGGCGCATCCCTCAGGGTTTGATCAACGCCGAGAGCTTTATCCTTTTCATGGTTCTAACCCCTTATTCCGATTGATGTCGTGTGGGAGCCTCCCTCGAGAGCTCAATTATTCCTGGTCGGTTTCGATCCCGGCATTGAGCTCTTCACTCTTCTTTCGTCTTAGAACGGCAATAAATTGGCTAATGTTAACGACTACTCGGATTTTTCCGAAGCTCTTCGAATCCCTCGTTGTCTGATTTTCTCTTTCTTCCTCTCCTCTCTCTCCCTCTTTCACCTTTCTCTCTCTCTCTCCCTCTCCTTGTTATTTCTCTCTTTTCTTTCAAATAGTTCTGTGAGTGATCATACAATGCCCTATTATCAAAATCACCCTTTCATGTATGTATTTCAATCCATAGTCCTTCAATTTTTCAACGAAGTAATTTATTTTTATTACGTTGGCACCTTTCTACCTTATTGATCCGTCTTCACAGTGTTTTTTCCAGTTGCGGAACCCAGTACTTGTAGCATTCAATCGGTTTTTTCGTCTTCTTCTTGAACGGCGTAGAATGCTGGTTGAGCGATCTTCCTCGCAGTCTTGAGGATAGTCTGGCTGTGGCGTTCCATAGGACGTTGTTGTTGACTGCCGAAGAGAGCGGTGATGGAGTTCGGTTCCATGTGCGCTGCGATTAGCATCGCAACCACTCGGCCATGGCGCCTCCATTTTATTCCGCAATTATACTGATTTCAAGAGAATGCGTCACTGCACGTCCTCAAACTACGGGTCTGATTTCTGAACAGCGGTCGCCTTTTTCGTGATATCGATTTTGTTCTTCATTTTACTCTTTTATCCCCTTATTAGAGCGCATGTGGCGCAGTGGTTAGAAGTGCTCTGCGTCGCACACGAGGTCAATGGTCCGATCTCGTGCTCATGGCTCACCAAGCCATCCATCCCTCCGGGGTCGGTAAATTGGTACCAGGCAGGTCTCAGACTTGTCTGGGAGGATAAGCAGCACTGACTCGGTTCAGCGGGAGGCCACCGCGATTCATTGTAAAGGCCAGATATGCATTTAATCACCTCAAACGAAGTTAAAAATTGAAGTCGAATGCATGGCGCATCCCTAAGGGATTGATCAACGCCGAGAGCTTTATCCTTTATCCTTTTAATGATTAGCGTCTTTGTTAAAGTTCCACTTTAAATTTGCTCAATAATCGTGTGTTTTTTTTTTGAGGAATTCACGAATATAATTGAAGTTTAGAGCTATGGCTGGTAAACCATGGCGATCGAAGCCGGCATTACATACGACGACTCTCGCCTACATAGCGGTACAAGTGGCTTTTTTGTCGTTTCTTTGCAGTTATTACGACGTCGGATTGAGCAATTTGACTCGCTGGACGCTCGATAAACTCTATCAGGTCCGCTAAATTCTTTTTATTTTACTGCCACTGCAGTTGTATGATGTTATTGTATGCCCAATAATGTGGAGTGCTGTGCAAAAACATTTGCGTCAGCCGGGATTCGAATCCAGATCTCACTCTTTCCGGGAGCGTATGCTAACCGTTTCACCACCGACGCTCCCGGAAAGAGTGAGATCTGGGTTCGAATCCCGGCTGATGCAAATGTTTGTGCACGGCACTCCACGTTATTGGGTCTATCAGGTCCTTCCATTTTTAGTTTATTTCGTCCTCCGTACCTTTCTCTTTGATTTTCGAATGCTCTAAATGGCTTCCAGTGTCCTGTATTTGGCGCGCAGTGTTCCGTGGTTGATCTAAGGTAGCTCCTTGGCTTTCCAATCACCTGCCAAGGTTCCCAATTCGCTTAGTTAGAACAGTATCTCCAAGATTCTGCCATTGAAAAGCCCAGAGTAATGGGTTAAGGGGATGAAGTCCATACCGATACATCGAGAATAAAGTGCATGAAAGGGACAACTTAAATAGGTTTACCCAATCAATCAACTTATCTTTGAGATTATCAGGTCGTTCCGTAAATTTGGCACTAGAGCAGTAAACACCAAAAATATCAACCAGAAGTAAACATAATTGAGTGATTTTGGTAACTTTAAATTGCGCATTTTCTGCAAACATTTTGTAAAATAACTTGCCTATACTCGCTTCAAGATGGAACTATATGGGAACAAATTCGCTTGTAACGCATGCTCGAATGCGCTGGGAAAAATGCTAGTGAACGGCGCTCAAGATTAATGGAGCTTGGGGTAATGTTGCGGTCGCAGAAAGGCGGCTAGGAAGTGATTCGGGAAGTTCAAATCTGGAAAGAACAGTCTGGAGGATCAGTCGCGCTCGGGCCTTCTACAGGAAGCTCCATTAATTTTGCGCGCCGCTTCAGAAGCATTTTCCCCTGCATGTCATTCGAGCATGCGTTACAAGCGAATTTGTTCCCATTACAGCTCCATCTTAAAGCGAGTATAGGTAAGTTGTATAACAGAATGTTTGCAAGAAAATGCGTAATTTAAAGGTACCAAAATTATTCGATTCTGGTTACTTCTGGTTGATATTTTGGTGCTTATTTCTCTAATGCCAAAATTTGCGGAACGATCTGAAAACATTATAGCTATGTAGACTGTACACCATTTCTAGAGGGTTGCCTGTCCCTTTTTGTAGACCAGAAGCGAGGTCAAAGGATTATTAAAAGTGTTCGGCTGATTGGTTTGTGGGCTACTTGGTTTTTCTGGGCTATGAAGAAGGCGATGCTGCTGATATGTAAGCTGTCAGAATAAAGTGTATAAGGAAAAACCTCGTATTTCGTTTGCAAAGGAAAGTTCGGGAGGTCGTGAATAATGGTGAAATTGATCGCTAGTAGAGTAAGAGATTGTCGATCTTGAAGATTGTTATACTATTTTACATCAACTTCTAGATCAATACCAAGTACTGATTTAAATCCGAGAACTTTCAGTTCGATTATACCCGTGAGAAAATCGCCTGGATTAAGAGAGCTTGGAAAGGTGCCACCACGTTTAGCTCGAATAATATGCCATCAACCAGTCGCAGAGCGTCTAAAGATGATTTGAAGGTTTGAGTGTTAAACCTGTTCCTCTCCTGCTTTCTGTCCTGTTTCACTTCATATTGCCTTCCAGACTATCGATGCCGAGGTGCAATTTGGTGATGAGATGCAGATTTTCAAAGCTGAGCAGTTGGCATTGTTTGATGGCTCAAGACCCTCAAGGTGAGACTTTTTCATTGTTTTCGAAACATCTGCTTTACAATGTACGGTATTTCTGTGCAGTTATTCTATCTAGGATATAAATTAGTTCTAATTATTTCTCATTTGAAGGCCTATATACCTTGCCATTCTTGGTCGTGTATACAATGTCGATAAGGGCAAAAAGCATTACGGAAAAGATGGAGGCTATCACTTCTTTGCTGGTTAGTTCTGCTAATATATCAGTGGTTCTCAAATCTTTTTATTCGTCACTTTCTCATCTATTCGTTCAATTTCTCCATCATTTGTGTGGGAAGTCTTTATAACTGTGTCATCTCACTTGCTGCTTAATTTTGTGAAGTTTATTATTTTCTGTGTAATTCTCAATTAGTGTTGTCTACATGATTTACAAAAAATTTCAAAGGTCGTGATGCCACGCGTGCCTTCGTCAGTGGCGATTTTACTGAAGCTGGTTTGGTCGACAATACTGACGGTCTTTCCCACGAAGATCTTCTCGGTAACTGTCACATCATGATGAATTTACAAATGTTTCCTTCCCACATTTGGTCTTGTTTTCGTTTCCTTTCTCCTGCTGGTTTGTTGTTATGCTCAGAGCTAAAATTTGATTTATAGGGATTCGTGACTGGGTGTCGTTCTATGAAAAAGACTACAAGTTGGTAGGTGTTGTGGTTGGAAGGTATTATGATATCAACGGTAATCCTACAGACGAATTACGCAATGTAAGTGCTTTATGCTCATTTTTAGACTCAATTCTAATTGTGAAGGAGTTCCTGTTGAATTGAGGTAGTGGGTTCAGAAGCAGTAATATTTTGATCGTTGTTTTTTTTTTTCAGGTATTAGGCAGAATGCAAACAGCGCTGGAATGGAAGGAACTGAAAGCAGCCGAAGCGGAGGTCTGTTGTCGTTTTTACTGTTCTCATATCTCAGTGACATCTTTTGAACATAAAGTCGCTTGTTTTATTCCCTCACTTTCAATTTGTTGCTCCTTATTTTGAAGAGAGAAGGCTTCTCGTTAATAAGAGCACATATTTGTTCGAACACTTTGATCTACCTTCCTTTCCAACTGTTTTTTTTTTCGAGACCTTGATCAAGCAACATAATCTGGTAAAATATATTGAGCCTTTCATGAGGTCTATTATGGCACTTTTACAGTGCAAGACGCGTCTTTCAGCGTCTCAACTTCATCAGTTGCCCTTGCCTCTTCAGTTCAGTCAGTTCAGCGGGGAGATATCTTTCAAATGGAGAAACTGACGAGCCGAATACTAAACGGGGGGGGGCTCGCTTCGAGGGGACTTCCGTTCGTCTAACTTGGTCGCTGGTCCGCTCATAGTTTTGGTTGTAAGTG
>JAHQIW010003192.1:0-23574 GCA_019055375.1 Parelaphostrongylus tenuis
GTCGCGATATGGCGGGAAACAGTTCAATCGCAATGGCTTGAACCGGGTAAAAGTCGTAACAAGGTATCTGTAGGTGAACCTGCAGATGGATCATCGCTGAATTTATCACCACAAAAAACGAAAACTACAGTTTTTGATTTGTGGATGGACGGCTTTGATCAACGAGAAACCAACATGCATGAATATACATATGTTGACGACTATGTCGTCAAATAGTTGGTAGTATCGTATCATCACCCATTAAAGCTCAACATACAAGGTGTCTATATGTATAAGTATGAATCGTTCTAGAGTGACGATTATGATTGCTTATACGAGCGAAGGCGTACGCACAAATGTCACATTAAGAATGTGAATAAATGTGGTGGTATTTTCACATTTCTTTCTGTGTGTTGTGTTTGTATGAAGACTTAATGAGCATTGCTAGAATGCCACCTTGAACGACCTGATTATTGATTACACGGTCCAATATCGATCGCGTGTTAGTCGATGCTATGCGATGTTGGTGATTATATGAAATACACATGGTTATTTATGTGTGTGTGCGTATGACATGTTTAATCGTTGTTTGAAAATTCGTTAATGAACAACGAAATACGAGCACCATAATAATTCTGTGTGTATGTTTGAAACCTGTTTATTATCAGGAAATCTTAATGATCCATACTTCTCATATGAATGGACGCCAACGCATAGCAAGAAAAAAAAACCAACCTATTCAATGATTGTATACAGTTGAAGATGCCACGTATTATACGCTCTATTATATGGACGTATATATGTGTGTTAAAATCAAGAATATTAGCTTCAACGATGGATCGGTCGATTCGCGTATCGATGAAAAACGCAGCTAGCTGTGTTATTTACCACGAATTGCAGACGCTTAGAGTGGTGAAATTTTGAACGCATAGCGCCGTTGGGTTTTCCCTTCGGCACATCTGGTTCAGGGTTGTTGAAGAAATTCTACTCTAATTGTCATTGATGAGCTGTGATTAATCTCGTTTGTAATACATAGCCGCCGGTAACTTCACACATTAGGTATTCTGCGTGTTTTGTTTTGATTCTACCTCTTTTATACACTTTTTTGGTATTGTCATTGATGAGCTGTGATTAATCTCGTTTGTAATACATAGCCGCCGGTAACTTCACACATTAGGTATTCTGCGTGTTTTGTTTTGATTCTACCTCTTTTATACACTTTTTTGGTATTGTCATTGATGAGCTGTGATTAATCTCGTTTGTAATACATAGCCGCCGGTAACTTCACACATTAGGTATTCTGCGTGTTTTGTTTTGATTCTACCTCTTTTATACACTTTTTTGGTATTGTCATTGATGAGCTGTGATTAATCTCGTTTGTAATACATAGCCGCCGGTAACTTCACACATTAGGTATTCTGCGTGTTTTGTTTTGATTCTACCTCTTTTATACACTTTTTTGGTATTGTCATTGATGAGCTGTGATTAATCTCGTTTGTAATACATAGCCGCCGGTAACTTCACACATTAGGTATTCTGCGTGTTTTGTTTTGATTCTACCTCTTTTATACACTTTTTTGGTATTGTCATTGATGAGCTGTGATTAATCTCGTTTGTAATACATAGCCGCCGGTAACTTCACACATTAGGTATTCTGCGTGTTTTGTTTTGATTCTACCTCTTTTATACACTTTTTTGGTATTGTCATTGATGAGCTGTGATTAATCTCGTTTGTAATACATAGCCGCCGGTAACTTCACACATTAGGTATTCTGCGTGTTTTGTTTTGATTCTACCTCTTTTATACACTTTTTTGGTATTGTCATTGATGAGCTGTGATTAATCTCGTTTGTAATACATAGCCGCCGGTAACTTCACACATTAGGTATTCTGCGTGTTTTGTTTTGATTCTACCTCTTTTATACACTTTTTTGGTATTGTCATTGATGAGCTGTGATTAATCTCGTTTGTAATACATAGCCGCCGGTAACTTCACACATTAGGTATTCTGCGTGTTTTGTTTTGATTCTACCTCTTTTATACACTTTTTTGGTATTGTCATTGATGAGCTGTGATTAATCTCGTTTGTAATACATAGCCGCCGGTAACTTCACACATTAGGTATTCTGCGTGTTTTGTTTTGATTCTACCTCTTTTATACACTTTTTTGGTATTGTCATTGATGAGCTGTGATTAATCTCGTTTGTAATACATAGCCGCCGGTAACTTCACACATTAGGTATTCTGCGTGTTTTGTTTTGATTCTACCTCTTTTATACACTTTTTTGGTATTGTCATTGATGAGCTGTGATTAATCTCGTTTGTAATACATAGCCGCCGGTAACTTCACACATTAGGTATTCTGCGTGTTTTGTTTTGATTCTACCTCTTTTATACACTTTTTTGGTATTGTCATTGATGAGCTGTGATTAATCTCGTTTGTAATACATAGCCGCCGGTAACTTCACACATTAGGTATTCTGCGTGTTTTGTTTTGATTCTACCTCTTTTATACACTTTTTTGGTATTGTCATTGATGAGCTGTGATTAATCTCGTTTGTAATACATAGCCGCCGGTAACTTCACACATTAGGTATTCTGCGTGTTTTGTTTTGATTCTACCTCTTTTATACACTTTTTTGGTATTGTCATTGATGAGCTGTGATTAATCTCGTTTGTAATACATAGCCGCCGGTAACTTCACACATTAGGTATTCTGCGTGTTTTGTTTTGATTCTACCTCTTTTATACACTTTTTTGGTATTGTCATTGATGAGCTGTGATTAATCTCGTTTGTAATACATAGCCGCCGGTAACTTCACACATTAGGTATTCTGCGTGTTTTGTTTTGATTCTACCTCTTTTATACACTTTTTTGGTATTGTCATTGATAAGCTGTGAATAATCTCGTTTGTAATACATAGCCGCCAGTAACATCACACATCAGGTATTGTAGCTGTTGACATGAAAAACGAATATTTTGAGCCGTATAAAAAATTCATATTCCGATAATTGATATTGTTTCGACATCCGACATTCGTGCAGTCTAATCAGTCATCGATATCCAGTTAATGCATATCTTTATAACGACGATAAAATGAGAGTAAGAACACTTCACATAGCTCAACAGCAAATGTCTTTTCCTAAAACAGTCTTATTCGACATTGCAAATATGACCGGTCCTTCAATCGCTCCACTCAGTAACAACAAGCCCTCTGACCATCGGGAAATGGCAAATAGCAACCACATTCAATTACTAGGCAGCATCATTGACGTTTTACATCGTTCTGTCCGAATAAATCGCCGTAGGTGCGTATGGGAGACAGGAGCGTATGTGACGCTGTGCTTGGCGCTGTTCTGCGCCGCACATGAGATCGATGACTTCGAGTTATCGCGCTCATAGCTCACAAAGTCACCCACATCTCCAGGGTTTGTGAAAACTTACAAAACTGGTCCCAAACTTGTCTAAGAGGATAAGGAGCACCGATTCGACACAGCGTTAGGCCACCACGAGTCATTGTAAAGGCCAGGTACGCATTCAATCACCTCATACTAAGTCAAAAGTTAAAGTCGAATGCATGAAGCACATCTCAAGGATTATTAAAGCCAGAAGCTTTATCTTTTGTATGGAAGCGCAGAAGCTGTAGGTCAGTCCCTAGACCAGACATGTAACGAAGCTTTATATAAACCGTTCACATATGTGATTTTCATCAATACTTCTGACTTCCATGCCTCGGAGGACACTCACCAGTTCTTGATAAAAGAACGATTGATGACACCACACTTGAGACTATACAAAAATTGTGAAGAATGCGAACGGAAAATGTGATACAAAGTACTCCAAGATAGTGACTGTTTCGAACCGCCGACCCAATTAATGTGCACTGCTGTGCACTTCTAACGACTGCGCTATTCACGTTTCTATCACTCCATCAGTCCATATTATTAGGCTTCCTATTATGACTGAACCGCTTTTTCATTTTTTATATGAAAATTAGAAATAAATGTATGAATTTTTTTTCACTTGAAAGTACGTTCAAAATGATACTTTTAGATGCTTTTATGTGCAAAATATTTCATATGGTGGTTTTATAGGACCTTGGAGATGGTAAATTTAGCACCTGAAAAACACCATTTTCAGGAATTTTGATTTGCAGATTTATTGAAAAAGAGAAGGTGAGATGTTTGATTTTCGTATTGTTCAAATGTGCATTTTCTCGCGAGCATTTTGGTATACAACTTGCTCAAACTTATTACATGACGGGCTGTCTCGGGAACAAATTCACTTGCTACTCATACGCAAATGACACGCAGAGGAAAATGCTGGTGAAGCGGGCTCTCAAGATTAATGGAGCTTGAACGCGTTCTACTCTAAAGCAAGCACGGGCATGTTGTATAACAAAATGTTCACAAGAAAGTGCGCAATTGAACGATGCGGAGATCATGCAACTTCATCGCAAAAATCCATATAAAACTTGAAACGATAATTGCAGTTTTGCTCTATGATAACGCTTACTTTCATGTTGCAAAACGAATCAAAAATGCCACGAGGAGCTGAGGTGGGAGATTTAAGAGGTTTTACCTTATCCGCCTTACTCTCCCTACATTGCACAATCGGAGTATGCCTTCAAATGATCAAATTCAGATTACAAATTAGCAATCGAAAAAATTGTCGTTTTTTGGTGACAAAAGTCGCCATCTCAAAAGTCCTATAGATACCATCATATGAAAAAATTTGTAAGTAAAAACAAAGAATAGAATGCGTTTTTAACGCACTTTTGAGCAAAAACATGTATTTTTTTGACTTTGCAGCAAAAAAGAAAAAACGGTCGAGTAATATTTGCGCACCTAACAAAGGCAAAACAAGTGTTTTCATTTACTCTGAGACATCTGATCAATCAAATAACGAGCTTTTGCGATTAGCCTCCGAGCAAATTTCTGCCTTTTCCATAAGGAAACGTTTTAGGAGCATGTTCCAACTAATATGCACTGCACAAGCTTCTCATGGCTTTTCCAAATCAGCATGAGCTCTTCATAATCAGTTTATTCCAGTCTGTTTCATCTACCTAATGTACCACTTTAACTTGATATGACACAATGGTTCATATGGGTCAAATAATCTCTTACACATAAATATCGCGCAGGCTTGAACATCTCTCCATCGCCCATCGGAATCAAAGAGTAGTGTGAGATTCTGGATAACAACACTTCATTTACCTTCTCTCTGATTTTCTTCATCAATTCCATCGAGATGGGATTGAAGACATGCGATTACCATTACTTTTCCGCGTTTACAAAAGCGGCAAGCTGGTGTTTGTATTCAGGACGGTATCTGATCGTTTTAATGCTATCTATAACCGTGCGCATCACCACTACGACCGGCAGGCTTTTCAATTACAAAGATGAATTGTCAGCTCTTTTTACGATCTTGTGCGGATTCTCGGCATCGGAGAGAACGAGCTGAATTAGTGCTTCTCTTTTGAAGGTTTCGGAATGCTTCACGAATTTTTTAGAACAGGAATGAATGTTTTCTAAAAAAACTTCATTATCAATGAGGATGTTGCACAGGCTGTACGACTTTAGATGATTCGACTAGTTGTGACAACAAACCTCATCACATTGCGTGACTGCTTGTAGTCCGTCGAATCGCATCGGTGCCGCTCTGCGGGCGAAGGCTCCAAATTTTTTTAAGGATTGATGATGTCTTCTTAGCTCGATTATCTCAACAGGTTTCGATGATTGATGTTTATTAACAGTTAGTTTTGCAAAATATGAAGTATCGTTGCACGATTGTCTGATTATGATACATGCAGTGAATAATTTTAAGTTTTTCACCTGATTTTCGATATCCTGGCGTGTAGAACGGCGTCTCTGATTTTCGATAGCTGACGTAGGTCGGAACTTCGGATCCTTTGTCCCATTTGTGAGACACGGGACACTCTCAGTATCGACCTTTCGACTGCGCGTTCAACAGCGCCAAGTGATCTTTCATCCTGCTTACGTGGAGACCAGGTTTCTGATGCATACGTTAGGACAGGGATAATCGTCGAATCGATATGTGGGCACGGAGTCGGATGTTCTTTGTCATCTTCACTACATCTCCAGTTCTCTTGAACGATCTCCAAGCCGCTCGTTTTCTCCTGCTCAGCTCTGGTGCTAGGTCGTTTATCATATTGATTTCACGACCTAGACAGACGTAACTGGAGTATTCAAAGACGTTCGTTTCGTTGAGCGTAAATGGAACACTTATAGGCATCTATGTCTCAGTTATTGTTTTCCCATATCTATTCTTTCGTATTGACAACTTTTGAATCTTAAATTATAGAGATTCAATGATGGTACTATCTTGGTAAATTATTTTAGGAAATAATCGAGTTCACACTTTTTTGTCGTATACATCTTAATGGTCGTGGAAAATATAATGTCTCTCACCTAAATCCGCAGCACAAAAGGTGTCCTTGGTCGATGGCGGTAGCAAGCAATAACATGCGATTGTTGTCGAAACTAGGGCTAGAAGACAGATAAAAGTCATCATGCCTCACTAAACACTATTTTCAATGATAAAAAAGGTAAAAAGTACGAAGGTGTAGCCGTATGTGAAACTGCATGTTTTGCCTTATTTCTGCCTCTTTTACATACTTTTTTGGTGATGCAATCGCTAAGATATGAATAATCCCCTTCATAATGCAGCGAGGCTGGCCACTAAACCACATCACACATCAAGCGCCGTGAATGTGGGCAGGATGAACGAACATTTTTGAGCCAGATGGAGGATTTATTTTGCCAATAATGTCTTTATGTTGCGACATAATGTGGCAGTCACTAAATACGGTCGCTTCATCGATATGCCATTGATGTAATTTTCTTTAACCATATCGAGTTGAAAGTGAGATATTCTCCAATACCGAGCAGCGAATGTTCTTATCGTGACTGTACCGTTTGACTCTAAAAGACTGCATAGTTGCTCACCATTGCAATTTTTCCGTCGCTGGTTCGACCTGGAACGACGGATGCGCTAAGTCCTCCATCCTTTAAAATTGGCCAATCATAATTAGATTTGTCTGTGAGTGTGGCAGCATTATATTTCTACATCGATAGATAACGACATATCGTAGTATATGGGAGGACAGAAACTCGTTCAGTATTTCAAATAGTCATCGTCTATATATCCACAAAATTTATTAAGCCTAGGTAATTGCTATTGCCTAATTCTGAGGAATTCAATAAATTCATTGAATGAGTTCTACACCAGAGCCATTTTACAAAATATAGAGAAAGTTGACTATCAAAGCTTTCCAAATTTTGGAAGAATCATGGTTTTCGTCAAATTTCAACGTTGTGTTATAATGCGTGTACCTTTGAAGCAAGTTCAATCTACCGAGCGAATAAATGTGCATTGTCGTGCACCTCTAACCACTTCGCTACGTACACTTTTGTCAATTTATTAGTTCAAAATTCTTCACGTTAATGGGCGATATTCTTCGATCAACGTTCGGCATTATTCCATTGGTATACATTGGTATACATTGACTAAATTAGTTTTAATTTCCAAATCCTTAAGAATGCGGAAGTTGTGGTTTTGTAACGAGCATTGATCACATGTATGAACACGGCAGAAAATTTTTCGACTCAAAATTCTTCACAGCATGTATCATAATCAGACAGTCGTGCAGCGTGCATTTCGTATTTTACAAAACTTACTGTCAATACACATTAATCATCGATACGTAGTAAGATAATCGAGCCAAGACGACATCACCAATCCTCAAAAAATTCGGAGCCTTAGCCCTTTTCAGAGCGGCACCGATGCAAATCGACCGACCCCAAGAAGTCACGCAATGTGATGATGTTTGATGTCACAAGTAGTCGAATCATCTAAAGTCGTACAGCATGTGAAACATCCTCATTGATAATAAAGTTTTTAGAAATCATTCATTCCTGTTCTATAAAATCCGTGGTGCATTCCGATACCTCTAAAGAGAAGCACTTCTTCAGTTCCTTTATTACGATGCCGGGGATCCGTAAAAGATCGTGAGAAGATCTGACAATGTATCTTTGTAATTGAAAAGCCTGCCGATCGTTGTGATGTTGCGCACGGTTGTCGATACCATTGAAACTATCAAATACCGTCCTGAATACGAACACCAGCTTGCTGCTTTTGTAACGCAAGAAAGTAATGGTAATGGTATGTCTTCAATACCATCCCAATGGAACTGATGACGAAAAATCGGAATGAAGTTAATTAAAGTGTTGTTATCCAGAATCTCACACTACTCTATATTTTGAAAGGCGATGGAGAGATGTTCAAGTAAGCGCGATATTTACTTGTAAGAGATTAATCGGCTCAAATGAACCATAGTGCCATATCAAGTTAAAGAGGTAGATTAGGTACATGAAACAGGTTGGAGTAAACTGATCATGAAGAGCTCAAGCTGATTTAGAAAATTCCATGGGAAGCTTGTGCAGTGCATATTAGCTGAAACATGTTCCAAGCTAATCGCACAAGTTTGTCAATTGATGGATCAAATGTCTCAGAATCAAGAGAAACACTTGTTTTACCTACTAATGCGCAAATTTGGAGAAGGAGAAAACGTGCGCTTGGCGAGTGGTTAAGACTGTTCGGTAAGAAGTTCACCATCACCACTCTCCGACAATCAATCAACGAACGTCGCTGTACCTCCGATGCTCATGAAGAAGAGGAGTTCCTCAAGAAAGTGACGACGTGCCTTTGACACGCGCTTGGGAGGAAATTACAATGAGAACGTGTGCGAGCGTTGTGGTAAATTTTTGTAAGTGACTTCAAAAATGTTTAGAGGCCAAAGGAAGCGGTTTTCACAATTTGTTGTAACTATTTTCAAAAATAATAGCTGTTGATCTATAAACTATGAAACTATAACTGTTCATTCAACTGAATGATTTCATATGCTTATGCAATATTTTACAAATGTTAAAATATTTAAGATAATTATTACAGCTTTTAAGCACCTTTAAGACACTTTATTGAGGCGTTTTCACAGAGTTATTGTTTTCACCAATCAATAATAGCCTACCTAGCCGCATTACATAAAGCGTTGTTAGTGACTGCAGGAAACGATTGGAGGGGTGAAGCCCTGCTTCACGGGTTGCGACGACCATCACAAACACTCGGCCATAGCGCCCCCTTTGAGCACCCTGTATAATAAAATTCTTGGAGGAACTTCTACGAGCGTACTTTCAGTGAAGGAAACACTCAGTTATGATAAGTAGGACATTGTTGTAGATAATTGGAATAAGCTTCAGAGTTATTGTTAACCGAAGCATTAAAGTTTTTCATGGTAAAAAGTAGACTTTCTGCTCTTTCATAATTTTGAGTAAAATTTTACTGAGATTGCCTGCTCAGAAATTTGTTAGGCACTCGAACTTATACAATTAGGTGCGGTCAACAGCATATCACCCTCATCGATACATTAGTATTGGATTATAATTTATTCCTACTACGTAAAAATTGTACTATTACATTCTTTACTTAAAGATTTCACGTTTTCTCATTATACTATCAGAGAATGCGTTAAGTGTCGTAGCCTAATGGTCCTGCAATACTTACGTACACCGAAAAACCGTCTTCTGCTTTGCCTCTTTGGTATAGCTGGAAGGAAACTTTAGGGGCGAAAAAGAATCATTAGATATATTTCCAAGACCGACTACCTATTAACCTCGGCATGCATCAATAAATCCTTACTTTTTTTTCTCAAGCAAAACACGAGGTATTATGATATTGAGTATTTTCTTCTGTTTAACCGTTCCGAGGTGTTATTGATATTATTCATTGGAAAATAGCGAAGCATACAACGATACAGTCAGTAATGCAGCATGAATATACAATATTCGAGGTGGTTAACGTTTCGACGGGTCGCCAAAGAAGACGTTAATCCAAATTGCTTCCAAAATATTTCGCACTGATTTGTTTGTCGAATATGATATTTTGTGGATTCAAGTTTTAGAAGCACTTTGGACTAATACGACCAATCCAATCATAAATCGCAGGGACGAATACCTTGCTGTCACTCGTGATATGAGTTATTACATAAGACTGTTATTTTGATGGTTGAAGTGCATTACAAGCCTGTGTGAGCTCATTCCGGTAATCTCCATTTGAATCTTTAGGGTAAAACATATAAAAAAGCGATGAGTATGTTGAGAGTCAATTCTGTGCTTGATGCGATTGAAATCTAGGTGTGGTGAAATTTTCTAAAAAGGTATTGGTGGTATTTGATTGACTGGCTTGTAGACAACTTGCAATTTTATGTTCCAAAGAAGGCGAACTGCCGAAACGTGAGCTGCTAAATAAAAATGTCATAACACCGCGTGCTTGACATAAGAAGCAAATCAGGAAATATCAAGTATAATGAAATTTCAACGTGGTCTTGAGAAAACACTCGAAAGAAACGGTGTGATGTTTCATAAATGCCAGCCAAGAGTATTCGAGTGTGCAACACTGCCAATCTAATGATTTATTTCACTTGACAGCACGTGTAAATAGTACGTTTGCGCCGTATTACTCTTTTCACATTTTATTTAACAGAGGTAAGTGAGGGTAATCAAAGATAGTACAAGTGAATTTTCACTTATTACAATTCGATGTTTTGGTCAATTCACAAGGTTAGGTACTTTTTCGTCTTTTAGCACAGAGTATAAAGCCTATCTTCTACTCTGGACAAGAAGTTATCAAAAAGAGTGTTAGTATCTTTAGAAAACTCAAACCTTGAGCTAGCGCTGTACGTAGCCAGTTTTTTAGAAGGAGTCTTTCATAATAGTGGGAAATTCAAAAACAAGGCTATGTTTCACATCGGCCACCTGACTCAGGTGTTACTTTGTTGGAAGCACGAAAAGCACATAAACGTGTAAAGAAAATCCTCTTGCATCAGAGTCAGACTATAAATTTGGAATTCTTGCAAAGCACGGAAACAATTTCTTATCAGATACACCTCACTTAGGCGCCATAGATCGACGCTCGCGCCGACCCGTCGCAGCTCCCCATCCCAGTGTCGGTGGATTGAGCAAAGCACATTTCCTCGCGCACGTGATTTAGTCCTAATTTTTCTTGCTGCATTTCAGATAAACGATTTTTTCAGGATGAAATCACAGCGTTTGAATCGGTAAATATTACGTTACCGAAAAATTACTAATTATCTGAAGAAAGTGCTCTCTACTTCGACAAATATGGGCGTGTGAAGCATAATTTTATTTTTAAGTTTTTAACGTGAGAAAGGATCTTTTTGAAAAACCGACCATGTATAGAGCTAGCTTGATATTTAAGCTCTTGATTGATTATTAACACTTTTTGTAAAAAAGAGCCCGCGTAGAGGATAGACTCGAAAATGTGTGCTACTAAACGGAAAAAGTCTAGAAATGAAATTCATCTACTGTCATAATCAAGAAGTAACTAGTATGAAAACTTGTTCTTCTATGAAGATGGATTAGGCCAATTCTACGCATTTATCTCCAATGTTTGCTTCTTTTGAGGTGATCGAATGTTCATCTGACCTAAGAGCATTGTATGAGTTTCAATGAAGATATCACGGTTTTCTTGAGCATTATACCACTTCAGCTTCTTATTATGGGCAATAGTCATCGTCTCGACGATGTAAAGCGTAGGCAAAGTGATGTATTGATGCATGTCCCTTTTTATGAGGAAATATTGAACGATTGCTAAATTATGCTGAGTTTGTGGTAACAGTGAACTGGAGTTCCCACTTAGATGAGCACACATTTACTTTGGCTAACCCTTTAAGGGCAGGATCACCTTTGCTGGCCACACTTTTTACACTTTGGTAGTACATTTCACACTGGCTGCGAGAAGTATGCGCAGCTAGAAGAAGTCGTCTGTGATATTTTTTGGCATAAAACTGAATCGTTTTTCATGCTTACGCGCCCAATTCAAATGTCTAGGAGAAGGAACTGTGGTCGTTACTAGCATCGTAGGGAGGTATATTAGAGTAGGTTTATTAGAATGTGACAAAAGGGCTGGAGCGGATTTGAATTGAAGCGGTTATCTGCATCACATTACTATTTCATTGCAACTTTCTAAATTATACTGCGCATATCATACATATCAGGTCTAACTCACTTTCTGTTCAAGGCATGTTGAATACCGTTAGTTTCGGTGATGGATTTCTCAAGAATGTTTTTTACACATTGGCAGTTTTGTTGACCTGTTAAAGGTGGAAATCATACTGCTCAATTCTATTATGCTCATTTATAGGATTCAGCACTTAATTCTTTTGAGATTTCTCTGAAATCTCCTTGGGACGGTGCTCCATTTGGCTGGATCAACTTTGAGTTGGTCGTTCACCTGCTCACAAAGATACGCATGCATGTTGTCTCCGACGCGATGCCCTGTATTAGAAGTTACGTTGTCATGTTCTAGCAAATACATACTTAACTCTACCATCTAATCTATGTAACAAACATATATGTCTAATTATGCCAATTCGGTTCATCCAGTATAATATAGAAGAGCGGGTGGCCGAGTGGCCATTGATGCTCGTGGTCCCCTACCCTAATACTCTCCGCCTCTTCTAAAGCCAGCCACGAGTTTTTACAATGCTATTTATTAAAACTACTGTTGTTCCAACTTTTAGCATTGCTCAGGACTTGAAAAGATCAGGTTGTCTACAGTCCAGCCAGCCAAATTTATCCATTACCCTTTGGAAAAATCACCAAGCCCACATTTCAGTCGCATTAGGCAGAAAATTAACTTTCAGATACTCAATGTTCTTTATAAGACTTATAAAGCAACTTTTTAGTGCTCGGATTATTAATGTATGGAAGTTTCTCAAAAACCGTCAGTATGTGCTTCTGTGTCGCGTAGTGTGTAAAGTAGTTTCCAATCGGATCTTTTTCCAACTTGTTTTTGAATAGCAATCTTTTTAACTTCGGCAGACTCTCATCAGTTCTTGGCAAGTAATCCAAATAGCATTACACTTCACTCGCAGAGGAGATAAAAATCTTAATGGAAAATGCTGATCAAAAAGTTGCATCGTGGTCCTAAACAGTGCTTTTTTTCATGGAACATCCATCAATCAAAGGAACACAGGCACACAGCAGCTATCTTGAATTATCTCTGATTATTATTTGAGCCAACATGTCATGTGATCTGTTGAATGGGCTGGCTTATAGAGTCCGATATACGTGTTTCGACCTTGACTGTCTCATCAGTCGGACCGTACCCTTCCTATTTAGTCATTCCTTTCAAGTTGCTCAGTCCCCCATCCTAAGCGTAAGCGACGACGGACATTTCTACGAAAATTCGAGCGTGGTCTGAAGAAAACACCCGAAACGAAAGATTGATATACTGGCGATATCAGCCAAGATACCAAGAATCGAGCGCACAACACTGTCCTTTCAGTGACAATTTCACTTGGTGGACGGGTTGAAATGTTCGTCGTTGCCTAATCTTAGTAAAGGAGACTGAACGCCCCCAGAGGAATGGCAAAAGACGAAGGTCACCGCCCGACTGATGAGATAGTCAAGGTCGAAACACGTGTATCGGGCTCAATAAGTCAGCCCATTTGTACGACCACAAGGCATGTTGGCTCAAATATTGATTATGAGATATCAGATCTCATTTTTTATTTGACTACCTCTTGCGGTGTTATGATTTTTCAATATAACCAGTGATGTAGAGTGCTAAGCAAAAACGTTTGCGTTAGCCGGGAATAAGATATGTTGAATTATGAGCGTGGTCTAAAGAAAACACTCGAAACGAATGTTTATCTCAAAATATATGGGAAACTTGACCACCATTGCTTTCCCAATTTTTCTTTCGCAGCTAGGTTTTTCATTTGAGTCAATTTGTGGCTTTAATTCGTCGATCTCGATTTGACCTTGAAAATTGCGTTCCACACTCGATGCTTATTTCACTTAACAGAGCACAAACTGTTCCTAACTGTCACAGCGTGAGACGTGATATTCGAATCAAATAAATTATTAGAAATCTTAAGATCTGACCTATTGATTGGTCGCTAAAACTTCAGAAAGAAAACTTTGGTCAACGAGAAATCTTGAATGAGAAACAAAAATTTATATTTGCTCTTTCAGCGCAGCGCAATAAAAAGGCCTTTTGAAAGTAAGATACACAGCTAAAATTCCTATAATCTGATCTATCGAATGGCTACTTGAACATTGAAAGCGACCGAAAAATACGTTTTTTCCCAGGCATCAAAGTGAGGAGCGGATAATAGAAGTGATCCTGTTTTGCGAAACCCAATCTTCTTCTGGCTGTTACTGCGTAATGCGTAGTCTATTTTGAAAGTCAACTAAACATTGGAGTTTTTAAGATCTGATCTATAGAATGGTTACTAAAGCTCCGAAGGAAAGGGTTTGGTTAGCGAAAAATCTTTGAACGAGAAACAAAATATTATTTTGGTTCTTTCAGCGCAATAACAGGACCTTTTTGTATACTACCTATACCGATCAATTTCTTCTAATTTAAGCCGTCGAATGATAAGTTAATCGTCAAAAACAAGAGCAAAATAAGCTTTTCTGAAGGGTCAAAACGGCGACGAGATAACGGAAAAGTGCCCTATTAACTAGGTAAGGAATATTTGCTGCCTTGTTCCTGAAAAGAACCTACTCTTAAAATGTTTCTACTCATTGAAACACCACCTAGTATTCTGAGGCGTAACTAGTTCGCAACCGCTTATACGACTGCCTCTGTACAGCGGAACAATGCAGATATGCTCTCACAGTAGAGATGGTGATTGCATAAGCGTAAGCACAGATTTCCTAATTTCTTGCAAGGCTTGCGACAAAAAATATATTGACGATGTAACTTTAAATCAAACATCCCACTAGGCACGCGTAGACACAGATGCATAACAGAGTGAATCTCAACATTAAAGTCACCATCCTTACCCAAGAACATAAAACAGCGGAGCGAGAGATTTTAGAGGCGTTTTGGAATAATACCACCATTCAAGTATGAACCGCAGGGAAAAATGCCTCGTAATTACTGGTGATATGCATAAGTTTATAAGATAGTTGTTTTGATGAGTGAGGTACATAACGAGTCCACGTGATTTCTTCCTAACTGCCTTCACTCTTATAAGGCTTACAAAGAGCAGCGAGTATCTGAAAGTTAATAATGTGCCTGATGCTACTGAAATATAGGTCTGGTGACTTTCCCAAAAGAGTAATGAATAAGTTTGACTGGCTGAACTGTAGACAACCTGGTCTTTTCAAGTCCTGAGCAATGCGAAATAGTTGAAACAACAGTAGTTTCAATAAATAGTATTATAAAAACTCGTGGCTGGCTTTAGAAGAAAATAAGAATTACTGCCTGGAGCACGCCAAGATCAATAGATGGTCGTTATTGTAAATTCTTGTCTGTTTAATCATCAATATCCTGACCTACAGCAACGGAATATCGATAAACTGGCTATAATGAACGACATTCCGGTTGTCTCAACAGTAAAATAACATTCGCAAGATGAGTATTTCATTTCAATAAAAATTTTCCGTTCGTCCCGCTAACATCCATTTTGATTGCTCCAATCATAGAATAAGTAGATTATGAGAGTGCTCAATCCACAGAGGGATATAAATCTGTTTATGTTTGAGAAAAGATCCCAGCTTGTGAACTATTCTAATAATCCAAAAACTGTGCCGATAAGGTGCCATCGCATGCACTGAGCATCACTGTTCTTCAGAAATCACGCATTGTTTTCTAGTATAGGAATGAGCACAAAAAAACTATTTGTACATTGAATAAGCTCAAATAGAAGACAGGTTGGTAGTTGAAGCAGTTTCCTCCCACATCAAGACAATTCAGTTACATATCGGGGACCACGAAGACTCCATGGCTGTAAAACTCGTCACCATACATCTTGTAGAGCTGTCGATGAGCCTCAAAAGCCTTGACACCCAATTTCTAGTGGAAGTGGAGCAGCAGACGACTTTCTTTCTTGAACAGTGTCATTCTGAAGGCTGTGTAGACCAATGATATACCGTTCGATGCGCAAGAAGCGAGCTTTCCGATGAGTCAAATTTGCACAAAGTACATTTCAAAAGACCGTTTTCTCGACCAAAACAACAAAACTTTTCTGCAGCCTACTAATATGCTGGATTATCTCACTATTTTTTCGTTTATGGCAATGAATTACGGTGAACTTTGGCTGAAATAAAAAATAAAAGATGAGTATAATTGAAATATGAACAAGTACAAATAAAACAGCACAGAAATGCTCAATAACAGTTCGAAGTCTGATCTTTTCGTAGGCATGTGGTTCCAGCTCAGAAAATTAGGGAATTTAGAGAAAGCAGCTGCGTTACTCCTAGGTTACAGCGATGCATAACTTTCATAAATCAGAAAAAGTGGATGCAAAGAGTTATTACCTATAGGACAATAGAACAAAACTTCTTCTACAGCACTGTAAGAGTTTCAGCTTCTAACGTTCAGCAATAAATACGACTTTTCTCCAAATTATCCATAAACTGCCATCGTAGTGCAATGTGCAGTATAAGTTTATAAGCATTTTTGAACCAAAAATAGCACTCTGAATTTCTTCTGTAAATCTCATCCTTTACTGATGACAAAATTCCTTTATTGAAGAGAAAGGTCGGAATTCATTGCAAAACTACAAGATTGTGATGATTACGTGCTGCAATCGCATGGTCGATCGCGCCGACTAACGCGTGAGCGATAGACGCGGCGCCTTTCGTATCAACAGCCGGCGTTGAAGAGTTATCAACTATCTTATGGTAACTTCGGCTAATTTTATAATAGTTTACAATCCAGGTATTCCGGCACTTATACCGAATCTAGCGCCCAGTCAAAGGCATTTCTATAGCTTTTGGAAGTCAAAAATCTGTATGCTGCATGCTCTTCTCAACAATATATAGTTTGGTCATTTGTACGAACTTGAGTTGTATGGTGCACAAACTCTTGATTTGTTGGAGCCAAGCAAACTGATGACACATCATTTGAAAGCTGATGGAAAATCTAGTCACATGAAGAAGAATTGAAAGTCATCGTTGAGGAAAACTTCACGTATTATGTAACATAGCTATAATGGATATTCTGTTATTCGATTGATCAACTCTGAAAATAGGACAGTGAGTTGTCTTGACCACAGAAGAATGATCTTTTATGAAAGTTCTCATTACGATTTTCACTTTCTAGCCAATGAGTCAATGCCTGGAAGATTAGCCATGACGACTGACGAAAGTCGTCCTTTTTGGCTATCAGAGACTTTCTTCTCTAGAAAAAATGAAAACAAATGGTGAAAAAAATCAATATGCTAATACTCAGAAATCCCATGCGTTTTCGCAGAACTCCTTTACATTATTGGTTCATACCTTACTTTACTTTCATTTGTGTAAAATGGATATGATTGTGTAATCTCTGGATATTGAATAGCGTGTTGCTTAGCAAAAGAGAAAGGCTTTGGAAATATCGTTTACAGATTGCGAAGTTTTGTTGGTTTGATAAAGATGAGAGTTATACTGCTCATTTTTATTACTGCCTTATCACGTAAGATTTAGCACTGGAATTCCTTGAGATTCTCTCGTAATTCCTGTGAGACAGTGCTCCATTCGATTGCACCAGTAAGGTATCTGTCATTCACTTGGCCACAAGCATACACATGTATGTTGCTTCTGTTGCTTCTAGCTTGATAACCTGAAACAACAATTATGACCTTATATTTCAGCATTTTTGCTATCGCAATTCAACATGAATTTACGAAGCATTAGCTTATGTTGGAAAATGTTGCTTGTGTCGTAGTAACTCCATCGTTTTTTTAGTTGGTTAGCTCCGCAATCTGTTGAAGATTTATGGTTTACGACTGAGTATCAAGAAGTGCTCGGATGTAATGCAAATGTCAGAGATGTTAACAATGAGCGCAATTTCATTGCTACACGTTAAGAGTTCACCTAATCTTCTAGCATTTCATGCTTAGCAAATCGTATCAGACTCGTCTGAGAAGACAAGTATTGACATAATGCATCGGTAAACTGTGGCAAATCATTATACAAGCAAGTAATGCATTCAGTAATCTCTACTGGTGCTTGATGAAGTTGAGACCGTGGCAAATCTCTCAGAGCATTGATTAATGTCAAAGCGCTATCCCGTTATGTTTCATAACTGCATATGATCTATGAAACAGTTTCAGCTGGATTGCTGCAGGTGGCGATAATGCGGATGCACTCATTTATTCTGAGTGCGGCAATTTTTCATTCTTGACAATTTTGTGATCACTTTGTTCACAAAACTTTCCATGTCTGCGAACGTTCTAAGCAATTTTCAACTACGTAAACAATATAAATGCTACCTGATAGAAGATACTCTTTTCCGACTTCCATCTTAAGACCACACAATTCTTCCGAGGTCGTTATACATTAGAAGGGAGCGTAGAGAAATAATTAGGCTTCTAAACATAATTTTGATGGTCACAATTCTTCAATATAGCAACAATGCTTTTCAGTAGACTTTTTTTGAGACGTCACTTGGAAATTTATTATATTATAGGTAGTTGACATTGAAGAGATATCCTCTACGACAAGCGAAATACTAATCCTTATAATCATGATATCCCTATGATAGTAAGAGTGAGCCGAATGCCATGTACTAATGATGAGGCTTTCGAGAAAACTGAGACTCACGTCTCACGCTAGAATTGCCATACTACACCTCATAGAGAGCTTAAAACATTCTCTCAGTCTTTATGTTTGGCCTTCCGGACACAAACAAAAATCTTCCGATACCTTATAGACTTCGATATGATCGAGGCTGTAGACCGAGACCTGTGTGTAGTAAGTGTTCCCTTGTTTACGAAGAGAAGTAACTTTTACATGAGATACTGGAAACACGATCAGTAACTGAATAGCAAATTTGACAGTAACATCATTTTCTATAAAATCAACAGTACGCCCGATCAGCAGCTTTTAAGACGTCATGAATAAATTAAGTTTATCGAAGCTAGTTTCACTAGCTGTTTAGTTATGTATACGCTGTATTATGCTCTAACATACCCGTTTATCATAGAAAAAGAAAATTTTATTACGACCGTATATTGGCAAGAGATTCTATTGAATGATCAACATCTTGTATTCTTTCGCTTACATCTTGACAGTTATGGTGAATCTGATATTTCATGCCTGAATTGGCAGCACAAAAGGCGACCTCGGCAGACGGAGGAGAGCAGAAGCAAGCGATTGCGCTTGAAACAAGAGCCAGAAGACAAACGATCATCATCATCTCTCTTTATTTTATGGCCCAATCTCACCTATTATGTATACTTTTCAAGTGATGTCACTAATAAATGTTAAATAACCTCGTTGGTAATGCAAAGTACCCAGCCACATCACACATCGACCACTGTAGTTGTAGACAGGAATGACGAATATTTGTAAGCCAAATGAAGAATTTATTTCCCGAAAATCAATATTGTTTTAGCATACGGCATTTGATCAACATTGGCGGTTTACAGATATTCAAAACCTTACAAGTGATGACAAAAGAAGTCAGAGTCAACTCATCATCTCAGTTAACCCATCACATATGTTCTTCACCGTAACAGTCTCGAAACACAGCAACTTGTTGATTAGTGCCAAGATTGATTATATAACAAGCTTTCAGAAACCGTTGTTATATATTTGTGTGCCATGAGTATTCAAAGTGATTTTCAACTATTATTTCAATTTTTTTCTTGGTAAACAAATCGCCTATCCTTGTGAAGACACTCACCAGTTGTTGACAAGATCGACAACTATTGATATTACACATGAAGACGAAAGTAAAACTATGAAGAGCATGAAAATTACTATAGTAATCCGACATAGTGATAGACCTTTTCCTAAGAAATTTGAAGAATTGTAATAACAGAGTCTCACGCAAAGGCAATCTGATTAGTGTGTAGGAGCTCGGTCAGTAATTTGTTCTACTTTATTTCCACATAAATGTGTTTTCCCACCACACTCCAATGTGTGGTACCAACATGCCGAAAGCAAAGGTACACAGGTCTTAAGGAAGTGCGATGCGTGTTCGAACTGCCGATCAAATTTGTGTGTACTGCCGTGCATTTTTCCACTGTGCCACGCAAACTACTCACACTTCATCATTTTGTATTTTCTCCCTGGTAAATGCCCTGGTTATACGAAGATAAATCTCTAGAATAATTCTAGCAATTTGATTCAGGTAAATGATGGCCAATTCTGTTAGATTATGTGATGTTTTGTATAGAGTAAAAGTTGTGACTTAGTAACGACTATCGATCACTTCTATAAACATGGTAGAAAATTTATTTCATTAGAAATTATTCATTGGATACAGAATAATCAGACAGTCGTTCAATATACACTTTACATTAAATGAAACCAAGGGTCATTTAATCTCGGTATGAATGTTCAATACTATGTAAGGTTATTAGGATTACAAGAGATTATTTGGAAAATTCGTTCGAATAACATTTTAGAACATTTGCTTTCTTCCGGGTGGTACGAGTCGAAAATCTGCAACCAAGCGTTATCGCAACAGGGAAGGGAGGCTGCCTTAATAGATCGATCATAAAGAATGAAGTACCGTTTGATGGAATATGTTAACTACTTATTTATATACGTTCTGCACTTTCAATATCACTTCTCGAAATCTCTACTAGAGATAAAGTACATATTTATTTCATTTTCATGTCAGAGTTGCTTATAAGATCGTAAAAAATCATGACAGTCACATGAATCACGCTCTAACCCCTAATAAGCACTATAGTATCCGTGCAGCAAGCGACTTATTAATCGGCGTCGATTCCTTCATAGAGGAGTATGCTCTCAAGCGATCGGCTGAACCGAGGACTATGCTACTGGAGTGTCCTAGGCGTCTGTCTATCACGTGATATCATATATGTATTTTCAAGTACTTTATACTGGCAGCGCATAAGCAGCCGTCTTGCCGGGTCCAGTCTGGGCACAAGCGTATCCATGCCCACAGTGTTATCTTCACTGTGTGCGCCCAGTACTTCCAGCATTCAATAGGTTCGTTCGCCTTAGCCTCGCTTTAGCGTTGCATAGGACTTTCATTGTTGAGTGCCGTAGAGTATTACAGCAGTGGGTTTCGACTCCACACACGCCGCGACAACTATCATAGCACTCGGTCACAGCGTTCCTCTTATATGTACTTGTACATATAAATGTCATCGCCGATGAGAAGCAGCGTAGAGTAGACTGGGACTAGAAAAATCAATTGATACCACGTTTACTTGTTGCAATCTTGACAGAAAGACGCTTGTGTTCGTGTTTGGAGCGGTAGTTAATTGTTTTAGTAGCGTTTATTGAGTAGTTTCACAGTGTGCAAACACCACTGCGATCAACAGTTATCGAAAATTTGATGAAATATTGTCATATTTTGCCGATTTCTTCAAGCGAGGATGACTCCCTATGCTGCTCTTGCAGAAGTTAGACAAAAAAATGTTTTACTGGTGCCTTCTCGAGTCACTTGACGTTAAACTGGTCGAACGCTTGGTAAAGGTGATTGTAATGATCTTTTACGATCTTATTCGTAACTCTGTGATCGCAGTGAAGTAACTGTGTACTTTTTCTCAAGAGGAGATCTCCAAATGTGGTATGAAAGTTGCAGAACATGAATAAATAGGAAGAAATTGGTCTGCTGTTAATGAGGATATTCCATCAAACGGTACTTCATTCCACATGATCGATCCTTTAAAACAGTCCCTCCTTGAATAAATTTTCTAAATCATTTCTTGTAACCATAATAACCTGGCGAGATATCAAACATTCACGCCGAGATTAAATGCCTAAATGACTCTATAATGGAATCGACGCCGAGTAATAAATTTCATACTTTTTCTATCGACCATTTTTATAGATACGCTCAAATCATGTTTTATTTGATTGAGGTATGATTCATTGTCACAGCTGTAAGCTCGATTGCCGTAAGCTCACAATCACAATGTCAGGTAGCTCCATCATGTCACAGGAGGTGATTTATTATTTGGCGTAGATTCTTTTATAGAGGATTATTTGACTTCAGGGAATTGGCTGTTTCGAGGGAGGGTGGTAGTGATGAGTCCCAATGTTAAGAAACAGATACCTGTATAGCAGTAGATCTAATAGCTTGAAACATATTATATCCCTATCAGATTATATCTTTCTGAGCTGGTCTATAAAAAGCGGTCGATAGAAGTGGTATTGAAGAATGAGTGGTGAGTAAGCGGTGGCCTTAGTGGTTACTGGGTGGGACGGTCCCGGTATGGGTGAAACGCTGGTTCAACTCCTGTATGATGTCGAATTTTGCTCACCACTCAGTTCTCCTAGTATATGTGAAACTGTGATAAGTATTTGAAGGACTTTGGTGGAGGTAGATGGACCTACAGATTTTTGTAAAGGGGCAAATTAGCACGGTGCATCTACATTTCACCACATTTGATGGAACGGAATGTTGGAAAGCTCAGGAAATCGTTGCAACACAATTCGATCGATTACCACGGAAGTCTATTCTTTGAATTAGCAGCGATATTTCTTTTGCGCAATCAGAGTGACTCAATAGTGCTTTTCAAGACAAAAAGGTTTGAATCCTCTATGAAAACTGGCGACGACTGCTCCAGTGATGAGACTACCAATGTTCTAGCTATTGTTCTGTCACCTTTGTAATCCATCTCTTGGGATCTAGGTGAAACGAGAGCGCTGATAAAGCGTATCCCACTTATTCGATCAAATGAAAAGCATTTCTGTCTGGCATTGGTTCTTACTTGTCCAACTATCAATCCTTTCTTAAGCATTTTGACAACTTCGAGTGCAAGAACTGCTTCCGAAATATTGAATCGAGGGCAAAGCTGTCTCCAGTGATTTTATGGCCTCCAAAGGCCGTTTTTTTCTCACTCGGATTACTTCACTATTTAGGATTGTCCCTGTGCTGATATTACAAAGCATCAGAAAAATGATTTAGCAGTGTGGAGCCTTTGGCAATGAATGTTTTATGGCTGATACGCCTTCTTACCGCATTTTATACAGAAGTAAACTGATATAATAAATTAATTTGGTTTTTTATCGCTTTGGTAGCATGTTTTGAATAATATCGTCGCTCACAATTACTACCGTTGCCAGCACATTTTTTATTGACATATTTGTCTACGATTGTGTATGCAACTCGAACAACAACACAAAATAACCGAGGTAGTTTTTTCCTATTGGAGATTTCGGAATGTAGTAGAGAGGCTGTGGAGTAGTGATAAATGGAAAACGATTTGTTATCGGTGAGAGAAGTTCATCGAGCGATACTTCTCTGCGCAAGACTCGACTCGCCCTGACAACGGGCCTTCGCACCACGGTAACGACGGCTTTGCACAACTGCCTCAGATAATCTCACTCTGAAGGAGACGAAGGCCTTGAAATATTAGCCGTATGATTTGTGTAATAGCCCCGTCCTGGTTTTATCTTACTATGTATAGATAATTGATACAGAGACTAAATGGCTGTTGATCTTGGATAGCAGGAAGTAAATATTGAGCGACTACATAATCATGGTAAATCTATTGAATAATTTTCGATAAAATAAATTTTCTGCTGTGTTTATGCATGTGATCGATGACCCACGTGCTAAATTCA
>JAHQIW010003197.1:0-228937 GCA_019055375.1 Parelaphostrongylus tenuis
TGTTATATTGAAAATTTCTCAGTGGTTCAGCACCTCAGTGCCATCCCATTTGAGAAGTTTCCAATATTCACATTAGAGCTGTACTCAAAAGCAGATCTAATCAGATGTAAGCTTCAAGAGCTGAATATGGCAAATGCAGTAAATAGGTTCTTGTCAAAAGCAGTAAAAAACGAGCCATCAGATGAAGACGTTAGAAAAAACTTTGTCCTCCTCGGATAACAACAGTTCCTGAACAGATCTGGTGCTTATGAAGGCATGTGAAACTTACTAATAGCTGCTCCACATACACAGTTGGAATGAAGTAATTCAGAATCAAAAGAGATAGCTTAAAAAGAAGTGAATGCGAAGCAAGAGAGGAGGAGATAAGTAGACAAGGCACATCGTAACTTCTAGCGCAACGTGACATGAACCTTCAGAGAAGATGAGAATTCTATTATTCTGAGTGAGTAGACCTCTTAGAAAATCATTGTTGGAACATTGAGCCATCCGGTGAACTGATGTAAATCGGACTCAAACTCCTATCGCTTCGCTAGTTATCAGTGGCAGAAACCGTTCTAGTGAACGTATTTATTATGACTATTAAACTGAGCAGAAGTTTTGAGGGCGCTAGATAGTTGACGCAGCGGTTAGAGGCGCACTGCGTCGCACACAAGGTCGATGGTTTGATCTCGGGCTGAAGGCTTACTAAACCATCATCTCTCCGGGATCGGTTAACTGGTGCCGGACTGGTCACAGATTTGTCCGGGAAGATAAGCAGCACTAACTCGCTACAGCGAGAGGCCACGACGAGTCATTTAAAGGCCACATATGCATTCAATCACCTCAAACGAAGTTAAAAATTGGAGGCGAGTGCATGGCGCATCCTTCAAGGATTGATCAACGTCGAGAGCTTCATCTACTTATTGAGCGTATATATTATAATATATAATGACATGTGGGACGTCGTGGCCGAGTGGCTGTAATGCTCATCGCGGCGCGCGTGAGGCTGAATTCCACACCCCAAGTCCGCGGCATTCAACAACCACGCCCTATAAAACGCCACAGCCAGGCTATCCTCATGATTGCAAGGAGTCTCGCTAAATCAGTATTCTACGACATTCAAGAAGAATACTAGACAGCGAGTTGAATTCTAGAAGTGCTGAGATCGCACAGTGAAAAAAAACATGTAAAGACGGATTAATAAAGTGATCAAAAAAGTGTATAATAAATATGTAATGTAGATAATTTCTTGATTCAAACTTCAAATCTCATACTTGATTATCAAGTCCTTTTCTAAATAGCCCTACATAGTTCGCTCCACTTTTTTTTACTTCAGTTTCTGAAATGTGTAAGAGTTAAACGAGAGTAGCACTGAAATGAAGCTTTTATATGTCGTCAATATTAGATTTTCTTGTCAAAATTTGATTTTCTCAGTAAAAAGAGCATATGAGAGCAGCAACAAGAGAGGATGGTAAGAGAGATATAGATAACAGAGCAAGGGAAAGAGAGGAATCAAAATAGTTGCAAAAGGAGGAGATTATTTTGCATTAGTCTGTCTTTAGATGACATTTTCAAGACTATACGCGCCTATTTGAAGCTGAGAGTTGTGCGAATAACATGCTCACTAGTCTCGTTGGTGGAATTGATTGAGGTAGTACTATTTCTTTCAAAATTCGTCTTTCTTTCTTTTTCTTCTCATTCAGATCACATTTCTCGACAACTTTCATGAATTCTTATCAGTAATGTTAGATATTTGAAGTCTATTCCAAAAAATTGTATGCGTTTCAGAAAAAGCTGTTTTTTATTACTGCTCTACTGGAGTGCTTGATCTTTGTATGCTTGTGATATCCGTCTTGAGTGGTTACTAGGTAACACAGCACATGGTCGCCAGCTCATAGCAGTCCTAAAAAAATGTGCTGTCTCGCACCTACGGATAGAATATATGGCAAAATTCTGGCATACCATCTCACCCACGATTTCTGCCAATATATAAGACAACATTCTTACTTTTCACACGCGCTGACGGCTAATTGAAAATAGCACCGATAGGTCCAAGTGACGCATAGAGGCTTTGATGATGTACTGGCTAATGATTCAAAGCCCTAATGGAGGTTGTCACTATTGTTCACATGAGCTGTCCATGTGACTGTATTTTATATCATGCTATACCATAAAAAATTGGCACTAAATAGCATTGAAAGCCACTGTTGGTTTTTTATATTTTGGATGTTTGTTTCTTAGAGTGGAGAAGATGTCAAAGAATTTTGAATCTCGTCTCATTTCATGTCATCCTGGTCTGACTAGACTCCTTTGAGAGCCGTCGATCCAATCTTACTTAAGCTTTGAACTGTAATAGGACAATAATTCTTCATTTGGCCGCTCTTTTGGTAGTGACGTGATGTCATAGCTATACATCTCGGAGCGCCTGCTTTGATATTTCTTCTCTTCTTGTAATATAAAGTATCGATTCTATCTGCAATCAGCTGTCAAGATATCAAGGTTTAACCGCGTGACACGATGTTTTAGGTGCTGAGTCAAACGTTTAACCTAAATAAAGAAATCGATTGGCTCTTTCTGGTAACTCTTTACAGAGCTCTCAACGTAGCGCGATTTCAATCTAATGTCTCCTAAATCAGTCTTTCTTCAATTCATTCTTGTTTTATTATTTCAGAATTATCGAACACTTCCCTAAAACCAGAGAATCGATAGCTGATTTAGCTTTAGAAAAAACAACCACTTCGTTGTCCAGTACCTGATGTCTGCTGTTCGTCTCTTCAGTGAAATCCATCTTCGTTGCGGCACTAAGTTAGCTTCCTTAAGAGCACACTTGATGTGGTTCTGTGAATACCCTCATCTCAAATCAGAAAGTTGTACTTGAGTAGGCTTTCAGAATTTTGCGACCGTCTGTCAGATTATGACAGTAATTTTGAAATCACTCTGTAGACGAGCCAACGAAACTGAATAAACGTAAGCGATTAGAAAAAGGAGGCCGAGTATGAATAATCATGAAAGTCGCTGTCCGCATATAAAATCACTCCGGAAAGGAATACCGGTTGTTTCAGAAGGACAAAATTCTAATGGGTGAAATTTCTCTAATTCTCAATTACTAATTTAGAGTAGAGGATGTCGATGAGGATGGTGAGCTGTCAGTATTGTCATCGTCTGTACTCACAGTATTCACCAAATCTTCACCAACAAAAAGTCACGAAAACCCGTTCGCTCGACTAACGTCTCTAACTGAACTGTCAGCACGCTCAGAGCGAATGACAAAGCCACGACGTCCACGAACGCGTTCCATATCTCGACCCAACGGCGATGTTTGTTCGTTTGTTTTTCATTATTCGAATTTGCTCTTTGTTCTCTGGCCTTGATGACGCTTCCTCTTTCTTTACTTGTTATTGAACCCATTCATCCACCATTGTCTAATATTTCTACGCGCTTTTATTGACCCCTTGCCGCCGATTCAGGTTGTAAATTATGTTTTACTTTAATTTCTTTCTATTTGGACCTACTGTATTATACTTGGGTCCAGAATTTGCGCAAATCATATTTGGTTGTGGACGTATTTTTTGACTTTGTTCCATTGAGCACGACTCACCCATAGGGCTGGACTAATGGTTAACGCTATCAAGTTAGATCAATTTCCATTGATCATGGTCTGTTACCATGGTTTTGAATCTTGTGGCATGATCGAGCAGAAGTTATTGCATTAGAACAGTGTCTAGATGCTTGATGAAGTCGAATGCATGGCGCTTTCCTAAGGGATTAAGCGACCTCGAGTGCCTTATTTTTATCGCTTTCATAAATCTTTCTCAAAGAATAAATTCGCTTACCACTTTCAAATTAATAAGTTATGCTTCAATAGATAAACTGGCCAAAGCATTCCCTTTTCGAATCTTCGGTATTTTTCTCTTTATTCACCATAATTACTATATTCCGAGAAAAAAATTTGTGATCTAACAGTCAGTGCTTAACGTTTTTGCACTACCCACTATGATGTGGATGTCAAAGTCACAGTGATTGTATTTCGGTAGAGTTTCGGCTGTGTTTTGTCTGTGGAAGGCAGTTTGACGAGCAGCAAATCACACATCATGAAAAGAAATGCCTCGAAGGTACGAGTTTCTCGTGTTCTTTGAACTGTCTCTAAGTGGGTTATAATAGGGGTGGTGCCCGCCCCTCGTTCAGTAAATGTCACACCTAATGAAAGCTGAGGATCAGAGAAAAAAGCTCTTTGAGTCGAACATTCCATGATCTTTTACGATCACCTAAAATGGGGCTCTCGCTTATCACTTTGTACATTCTCAATGAAGAGGCCTTTTTGACAGCTAATTTTCATTAGTTTTGCAGAATAAGAGAACTCAGAGATTACAGAAGAGGTTCTGACCCATAGCCTTAACGACATTTATCCTTTTCTCTCGTTTGTTCAGTGCTTTTGGTGAAGATGCTTTAACTAAGCTGATGTTTATAACAATCAATAAACTTCGCCATCAGATGAAATATTTCCACTTAATTTTGAAGACACCATCTCCCGCTTTTGCGCATTGCAATCAATGCGTATTTTGGCGTGTATGCTGAACATTACTCTAAGAATCATGTGCCATAGAAAATTGCTAACTGCATATGTTATAAATGAGAGAACTTTGCGAAATTGAAGGCAGTCATCACTTCTGAATGGCTTATGGTATCTCTCTTCAGACTGGTACAAAACATCTAATCGACACGCAGCTGCTCAAGTCGCCATTGCGCATGCATTACGATGCCGACGATGTTATGCAAAAGTGCCGTTGAGCGTTGCTGAGCAACATCGCTGCCGTCGAAGTCAGCCAATTTTCGAGTTGTTTTCCAGTTGTAATATCACTTGTACAATTTAATTGTGGTTTAATGGGGTTTTACGGGCTTTTTAAGAACACATGTTTGCCGTACTTGCTGTAAAACGATCTTCTTTTTTTTCGAAACACGTTGGTGTTCATTGAACGTATATGGCACACGTGTGTCGTGTTCTGTGTAATCAAAATATCTCAGCCAGTTTTGCTTGCTCGTGAATCCTCCATGCAATGTATCTCTGTCTTATTTGTACGCAATCTTTTCTCCCAGCTTTGGTGAGCTCATTGGGATCTTCTTTGCTTCAGTGGAACCCACGAATAGATGACGATGTCGTCAGCAAAATGATCATTCAAGAGAGTCTACCATCAAAGCTCAAGCATTTCTCCAATCGATTAATTACACTACACTACTATGAATACACTGTATCGAGTAACAATTGCAAAATGGACAAATGACGAAGTGAATATAGATATTTTTTGGTTATAGGAAACAAATCATTATTAGACCTCAATCGCTATGCGAAAAATTTACACAAGAGTGTTAGCAAGCAGAGCTTAAATCTCTGGATAGCGCACTAAATAGCCCGTTTACCAACGCACCCTTTTATAACGCTGTAAAATCCAGAATAAAATTATCACACAACCGCGCTTTCTTTTCCTCATCTCGCTTATATTTCGCTCGACAATACTCCTCACTTAGACTGCTAATGCTCTTTCGATAGCACAAGCCTCGAGTAACCCTTAAAATTGCTAGCTTTTTGAAAATGCTGTTTTGTTAGCTTAATAGAAGAACGAAAATATTTGTGCTTTCCACCTCGCCGGACAGAGCTCATTCTTTAGACTGTTACTACTCATTCGATTGCGTAAGTTTCATTGATTTCAAGACTGTTCTTAATCTCAGGGAAAGGCCGTTTCGCTTCAGTGTAGCAGGAAAAAATAGGATCGAGTTTCACATATTCGGCGAACTTGTTTACCGTCCAACTCACGGGTTGGGAGCGAGGCGATTTCGATTGTCTGAGGTGTTAGAGACGTGGGATGCAACGTGTAATTCAACTGAAATTTCTCCGCTTTGCAACTACTTCCAGATAAAACGATTGTTTCATATACCATAAAACTTCCTCTACAAGTTTGGTGCTTTTCGCGCTTCCAGCGAATTATACGCATGATAAAAAAAGGCGCATGGCGGATGTGAAACATAATTTCATTCAGGATGCAAGAGCATTATAGAAAAACTTTGCCAAAGACCGGCTACGTAGGGCGCTAGCCAGAGGTTCAAGCTTTTGAATGATACTAGCACTACTATGGAAAATTCTTTTACAGCCAATGAGGTTAAATTTACAATTGCTCCCTTATAACCGAAAAGTACTGATTATATGTTAATATCTTTAATTGTTCAAACTTTCTCTTGATAACTACAAGCTTTAGAATCATTAAATGCTTCGGAATGAAACCAGCTAAAACGCTTGAACGATTTGCTTGTGCTGGGACGTTTACTACCACTTTTTGAGATAAGGCCTATATAAAATTAGAAACAAAGGAAACTAACTTAAACTACCTTTGACTTCATCCATTTTTAGTGACGCCATCATCCTCGCACCCATCAAGAGTTATCGACAGAAATTTTCATATACATAGTTGATCGGAAAATACTGTTCGTACATGATAACCAAGAATGATAAAGTTTCGTGACTGGAGCTCTGGGCTCAGTTTGTCATAAGTACTAGAATATTAGTGATAAAATTAATTACCGGTAACCCTTTCAAGTAATGCGTAAATGCAAATTAGAACGCCTAAGGTCCTTATTATATGGACATCAAGGAGCCACACAACGACGGACTCTTCTCGTCGAACGATTTCAGTTGGAACGCCTCGATCTCTGGTAAATGACACCTACTGATGAAGACGTTACGATTATTAATATTGCTCTAAAGGAACAACACTGTAAATTACGAATGAGCTTTGTATTAATAGTTTACCATAAACTCTCCAAAGGGAGCAATTGCAAAAGATATCACCTCTTTCATGAGATTCTACCAAAATTAAAAAGAAAATCTTGATTTACCTTTCTCGTCGCAATAACTAACTGCGGGAATCAGAGTGAAATTAAACAGAGCGTTGCGAAGACCTTCGAAGATCAGTCATCATATTGATTGTCGATGCTTGCTTGTTTACTTAGCAATTTGAACTTATCTATCTAATGTCACATTTCTTTGCCAATATCGAAAGAAAAACGATCATTTAGATGATAGAAGGGTTTGCAAGGGGTAGTGAATCGAAACAATATCTATTTCTCTAGATCCTTTAAAACGGAGGTGTCAAATAGAAGAGGCTGCGATGTGATCGTCGTAGAAACGATCTAAATGTATTTGAAAGTGTAGCTGTACTGACGGTTCGTAGGAACTTATTTGTCAATTCATTCATAAAGTTGATTCCAGACTTGTCTGCAGCACTGACTGGATACAACGGGAGGCCACAATGGGTCATTGGATTGGTCAGATATGTATTCAATCACCTCATACGAAGCAAAAAATTGTAAACAAATGCAATGACAAATCCTTCAGGGATTGGTCACTGTCGAGAGCTCTTCCTTTATCCTTTTTTCATAAAGTATGTAATTGAAGAAATTTTCCTTATTTAGGGTAGTACTTTATCAACTCTGAATACTTTACGTCTTCGCCCTCGAAACACGGCACTGATAAGCCCGCAGAATTTTAGCCAAACCCTAATAAAGTTCTTCACGTTGTTCCAGCTTTCTTAGTTTTCATCAGCAGCATACACGCGAAAAATATTTCAATATATGAAGAAACACTGGTTCTATGGCCACGGATGGTTGCCATAAAATGGATTTATGTGAGGCCGTCTGATTTGATAAAGACTACCACGTTCCCCACAGTGAATCAGCTATAAGGGAACTTTGAGTCTATCTTCAACCAGAGGTTTCTTTTCTCAAAGCAATATTTTTGCCGTCTAAGAGTTCTGAAGGATAACACAATATAATGACTCATAAAGAATGTGTATCAACGAAATTACAAACTGAAATCTTAGCAGGTTACAAATTAGCAAATGTGAAATTCTCTTTGTTATTGAGAAGAAGTTAATTAGCTTAACGATACTTAATTGTCGTGCTGATTCATGTGTATACAATAACGCCTCCACTGTTCTTACTCACTTCGTGACATACATCCAGTACTCAAAAGCGATCTGGTCGCTGTCATACCACTAATTGTGTAACCTTTCCCTTTCTAGTTGATGACAGTAGTCTAAGGATGGATTACGGCTGTAACGATTCAGCATCGACGGTAAATTTCACCACCGACGCAACTTGTTGTGACAATTGTTAGCTAATCTCCTCCGTAGTCCTTAACGTGATCGCTTTACCGTCTTCGAGATTTGCTCATTGTTTTGAACAATCAGCTGTATTATTTTTTGAACTTGAAAATTAGTTCCACTGCCTTTCTGGATTGTAATCTAATCAATCAAGACCAAGAACATTTCTTGACTGTCTGACATCTGTCCTAATATTGCCATAAACTGTTTGAGGGCTCCTGTACATCCCGATACACGTGTTTCGGCCTTTACAGCCTCGTCAGTCGGGCAGGCCCTTCGTCTTTAGCCAGTCTTTGAAAACAAACGGTATTATATTCCAAAAATATCTGCCAAGAGCAATCGAGTGCGCAACACTGCCGATCTAGTGATTTAATTCACTTGATAGCCATGTAAATCGTTCGTCGTCTCCTACTTCAGTACTGCGAGTGGAACGCCCAAGAAGTTTGGCTAAAGACGAAGAGCCTGCCTGCTGGCGAGTCTGTCAAGGCCGAAACACGTGTATAGGGCTGTACAAGAGCCCATAAAGCCCATAAACAGAGCACATGACATGTTGGTTTGAATAATACTTCCGAAATTGTAATTTGATCTTGGTCTTGAAAACACTTCATACAAACGCTATCACCAGGAACATTTTCTATGAGAATTTTGAAATGTGATGAATATCGTGTAATTGAAGAAATGGCCCGATTTCTAAAAGAATAGGGAATAGCAGTTTTGAAATGAAGTTGTATGCTGACAAGTGACCAATTTGTTTTTGATATTTTTTTGTAGTGTCGTGAAGTGATGATTAGTCCACAAGAACTCCTTGACTTTTATTACGAGTGATCCTGGAACTGAATCAGTTCCAGGAACTTCTACACTTTTCCATTGCATTTGAGCATAAATTTCCGAAAATTTAAGACACAGTATGCAAAGTAAACATCTGGTCGATGATAAATTCATTGTCTTTACACCATTATTTGACGCGACGCCATAATGGATCACAAGGGTATTTGAACACCCATTGTCTTATAGAGTGGAAGTATGCCAGAGAGTCACTAGGTAATTGCCTTCTATCCTTCAGACCTCAAAGCTCCGACGCCGAGGCGAATCTTACTTTTCTAGACTAAGGTGACAGTGAAACATGGCGGTAGAGTCGAAGAGAGAATACTGTCACGTATTCTTGGGTATTTTCTTCTTTTCTAGAACTTCAAGCGGTTTTCAATCGCATCGGTATCGCTAATGATCCTCACGCAAGTTTTATCGACTGTGAGACCCAAGCGGTAGTTCATTTGTGTTTAACACAATAAAAATCGCCTTGCGCATATCCTCTTAAAAGCATTTAACTTTGTGTAATCCATATGCACTCTGAGGTTTTTTTGAAAAAATCAAAGGGTTCACTGCAATGTAAAGCGTCTTGTTTGCAGGTTATCATGGTCGTTGAAAAATCATTCTTTACTTCCCCTTTACATTCCAATCAAAAGCAATAGTAGGCACCATATTGAACAAAGTGCTTCACTTCACCACAATTATGTTACTTGAAGCCATCGCAGAAAAGAGACCTTGCTGACGTCAACTGAGTACTCTGTATGGAAGCCTATTTGATAAAAGTATACTTGATGCCGATATTCACTTTTTTACTGCTGCCTACGAAGTTCACCAGAAAAATCCTTGTGTCTTACTTAACCCTTTTTTTCCACGGATTCAAATTATTGCGTTGACTCAACATTACAGCGCCCAGTCGTCTAGAACCTAGGCAAATTATTCTTAGTAGTGTCGTCAGAGCTTACAGCTTTCACATCCTAAAGCACGGCGTGGCCGACCCTCGAGGAGTCCGAAGTGACGAGTGGCTCGTGCAGCCGTCTATCTCTTAGGAGGTTGCTGGTTCGATCCCCACCACGAGGCTTCACTGTAGTTTTGTTGCTGTTATCTTTTTGTTTTTAGTATAACTGCTCAAAACACTAACACGCCATATCTCATATAGTAACACTGTAGCACGAGCGATGATTGTATATAATCTATTTACTACTATTTATTCAAAAATTACAAGGAAATGTCTCAAAGGGCATATTGAAATGGGGAGAAAAATAGGTAAATATGCAAATTCATCTTTTCGTTTTGGACTAGATCACGTTGGAAACTACCACACTGTTATCAGAGCGAAAAAATGGATATGCGTTGCCACTCCATGAATTTACATTTTGTATCAAAAGGTAGTGGAATGCTAGACAACTAAGCGTTCGTTGGTGAATTAGTTAGGCTATGGAAGAACCTTCGATACTATTTGACATCAGAAATATAGCAACAAGAAAACCGCTGTGAAGCCCCGTGGTAGGAAATCCAACCAGCAAGCTTTTTCCCAGGTGGACAACAGCACGAGCCTTTATGCGGACTACCAGAAGCCGCTGCGTGCTTGATGATGTGGAAGCTCCGACTACACTACTAATGACAATCTATAGCTTAGATTCTAAATAACTGGACGCAGTAATGCTGTGTCGTCGCATTAATTTGGGTCCGTGGAAGTTTAAAGGTTGGAGAATGTTCTTCTTTTCAAGGGCCTTTGTGTTGCTCATCCTATTCTGACGCTAACAGTTAAGAGAAAAATTTCTTAGTAATTGGTTACAAGGATTCTTCTGAGTTTTGATGGTGTACAGAGGCAACATTTAAACATTATATCGCGATGGAGAATAGTTGTTATCGATTGACGTCGAGAATTACAAAGAGTCTGAGTTATCTGGGCATACAATTGCGATTATGGTAGTCAATGAACCCTTTTTATCGCAATGAACATTGGAAATCAAAGATTTTTACGAGGGAATCTACGTTTTGAACTAACAAAGCCAACTATAGGGCTGCTGTCAGAGATAGGCACGAACGGAAATTTTGCTGCTGTACCACATGATGTTGGTAAATAACGTTGAGTGGTCTGTAAGAATGTTCAATGCCATACCGAGGTTATTACACCAGAGACATACGCGTTTCGAACAATTCGTCCCCTTCATCAGTGGCCCACGCCCCACAGTGAGCCCTACTTCATAGCAGGGGGTGGGGAAACGTATGTAGTGATAGCACATGATATTGTAATATCACCACTTTTTCAGTCGATGGATTGCGGCTGTGGTAGATATAATTTGATCCATCTCAGTGACTGTTTTTGTCCTCGCCATAAACACTGATATAACTGCAAAAATCTATAAAGCCTTAAAAAAGGCCTCAAAACGAAGTAATAGATGGATAACAAAGTGACATATAAAACTAAGCGCATCCAATCACTTGTCGATGATGTGCTGCATGATTCCACATCGCTGTAATCTCAGCAGCTTAAAACTTGGTCTTTCACAGGCTATTAGTTTATCCTCGTGATGATGGCAATGCTTGGCATGCATGTAGGACTCAGATAGTGTCTCCAAACATGATAAGAGTATTTCTTCAAAATTACGGCTTTAAGATGAAAAAATGGCATTCGCTTTATGCTATAAGTTATGAGTCTTTGGCACAGCACTTCTATTCTCAATGCTACGACATATAAAAGTATCTTGTGAAGTAAAAGTCAACTTTGCAACTGACTTCCACCCGCCTCATCTACCAAACTACCTGTGAATTTTTGGTGGACACTCTTCTCCTCTTAGCGATAATGCTATGGTTACGACATCTATTTGTTCGTTGCCGAGAAGATCTGAGCGAAATTCGGCATTTTTATCCGTTTTTTTTTTATTTCATGAATACGAAGAAAACATAACAGGAGAACTGTGGGAAACTTTCTAGGAATGCTCCTTTTTCCGTTTTCGTTGAACATCACAATGAAAATTATCTCGTTGTCGGTCGTAATAATGAACTACGAAGGCCCACTCAGGTATAAAGTCGGTTTTCACCCTCCAAAACAGATCTGATACCAATTTTGCAACCTCTAATGCGTAAGAGGCCTAATTAACACAGAGCAGGTAATGATCCAAAGGATACGTACGTGCTGTACTGGTCCTCTAATTCCCTTATTACACTTTCTGATTGTATTTCTTGAAGCGCTATCTTTCACTTTAGTAGATTTATCGCAAGGTAATAATGGCTTCAAAAAATAACTGCTTGCTGAGTAACAAGGCGATTCAGTTGAGTTTGAAGCAAATTCATTTTGCCGCTGTTTAAGTAAAAACACAAAGTTTCTCATGGCTTTGCTGTAATGTACAACAATGTTCTTTCTTTTAGTGAATAAAAGCTAAAGAATAAAGGACAAAGTTCTCGACGTTGACCATTCCTTCATATAACTAGGTGTGGTGAGCCTAGGATGCGAGATCGAACCAGCGACAGCGTTTGTAGCAGGACCACCCCCAACCATTGCTCCACATGCACCCTCTAAAATACCCTTGGAGTCACTCCAAGTTTCTTCATTTACGATATGGATCAACACTCCAAATTCGTCTCACATAACCGTCTAAAGACGATTACTCTCATTTCTCCTGTTCCCTTTCAACAATTTATATGGCTTTATTGTCTCCAAATACAATTTCGCTAGCTCCTATTAGCATTTTCTAAGCGATTTATGGTCGAAAATTCACCTACTCGTCTGCAAAATCGCTCCCAGTAATTAATTTCAATCAAATGCCGGAATCACCTGAATACTTTCACTATGCACTTTATGCACTTCATGCAAATCACATTGTGCACTTCTATGAAAAAAAACGCAATTTCCTCCTAGTTGCTACAGCTCACCACAAAAGCGATTTCAAAAATGAAGCACACCATCGAAACTGCAATTTTCTCAGCTATCGCATGACCACTTGAAGTTTAACGAAAAATCTGTGTTCGATGAGAAAACCATCTGTCTTTTTATTAGTGTTTTAACTAATGAGAAAACAATAAAAACGAGTGTGTACCATGAGTGGCACAAGCGACCCCGAAAGGGTTAATTGTCAGCAATACCTGTGTCAGTGCTTCTCAGTTGTATTCCACCATTTACAAATGATTAATGTATAATGACCTGATCGTCTTTTAACTAATGTGAACCAGCAAACAGCAATTTTTCAATCTATTATACATCACCTTATGTCCTCGCATATCCTTCAGTGAGAGCCTTCTTTATGTATTTACGCCGACGTCTGAGTCAATGCAAAAGCTCAACACTGTTGTGCTTCATAAAATGGAAATAGTCGGTTTTGGCTTGGAGTTTTTCATGAAAATTGAAAGTGCTGCGAACACCTACGATCTGGCATTTCTTCCTCCAAAACTAGCAGCTTTGCAGCGGAAGGTGATTGAGAGCCGCAAATTTGGCTCAACACTTTTCTATCTTGATTGATTTATTCCTACAAAAGAAAGCAAATCTGAAGTTTTGGCACTGTCACTCATGAATAGTTTGGGCTTTGAAATGATAAAACAGAAGTGAAACTAGAAAGCGTCAACGTGTAAACATGGAAGGTGAAGAAAATGTAATGAGACCGCCAATTCATGGAATTCTAATCAGGACCATTCAAGTCCATTACCACCGTGACCTCGACATTAACTGATCTCATTTTATACTCCTGGTGCGATTTTTTCATAAAAGCTATAGAAGAACGATATGATGCTCAGCGAATCCCTAGAGCGAGGAGGACCCACTGCGCTACTCTTGTACGCGGTAGGGAAAAATGGAAGTGTTGTTGGTACCCGCTCGAAACACTCGACGAAGGTCGGGACGACAGGGGACAGGTGATTATAATCTATCAATAAGATTTTGACAATCAAAGGACGAAAGAGTAACCAATTCTTGAAAATTACTGAAAATAACGATCGATTGATAGATTGACAGCGAAATCAATTCTAACGGTTGTTTTAGTCAAATGCAAATGTACGTGAGTGGGCACAAATACTGGTTTGTACTGATTGATACCCAGTACAGTTGAAGTTTTGGCACGTTGTGAGAATGTTATTTGCTGCTATTGACCGCTCTTTTGCAGACCCGCTCAAAACGAAATAATCTGATAAGGATATGACTTGTCTTCAGCCGATAGGTCTAGTGCTATATAGGCGTCTATTTCGTCCTATTAGGACTCCTCAGTACCACCCTCCCTCAGTTCCGTCGATCTCTTAAGGCTAGATAGTCCTTTGAAGGAATGGATGCCGAGCAAAAAATAATCACCCCGAGTAGCATGATGGTATTACTTTACGTTGTGGTGACCGCCAGTGTGTTTTGAGTTTGAGCGGGTCTGTAAAAAAAGCGGTCGATAGCATGATTCATTCTAGAAGCCGCAGGCTCAACTGCCGGTCACCACAGCGCCAGGTAATACCATCATCCGACTTGAGGTGATTGTTTTTTACTCGGCGTCGATTCCTTAATAGGATTGATTAGCCTCAAAGGATCGACGGAACCGAGGGAGAGTGCATCTGATGAGTCCCAATAGCACGAAGTAGGCGCCTGTATAGCACTAGACCTATCGGCTTAAAACAAGTCATATCCTTATCAAATGTTATTTGCTGCAATCATAAGTATGCTCATAGAAACAGTCTGAGAAGATTTCGTCACCGACGAAGTCGTAGACAATCTCATCTGATCAACAAAGATTTTTTTTCGTGGTAATTTGAGCACAACTTATTGGTCACATGAGTTGGAAAGCCATTGTTGCAGTGTAGGCCTAATCAAGCGCATCCGTGACGTGTTTTGTCCAAAATCAATATGTATTCAATAGTTTTCTCAATTAACTGTAGTGTTAATTAGTGGAAATTGGTGCTAAAATGAAGTAATGTTGCAACAATATCTATCTATTTACAGTGGCTAACGTTTCTGCCAATTTCGTCTTCTTCAGAGTCTGAAAAGATCATGTCAACTGGAGCGTAGCCAACCAAAGTCCACCATAACGCGAACAGAGAAACCACTCAATTTGTGTCATCCGTGTAAAGGTTGAAGAATAAAGCTCTCAGCGTTGATTAATCCCTGAGGGATGCTCCATGCATTCGTCCTCAATTTTTAACTTCGTTTGAGGTGATTGAATGCATATTTTGCCTTTACAGCAAGTCGCGGTGGCCTCCCGCTTAACTGACTCAGTGCTGCTTATCCTCTCAGACAAGTCTGAGACTAGTCTGGTACCAATTTCCCGGAGTGATGGCTGTCTTGGTGAGTCGTGAGGGCGGGATGGAACTATTGACCTTGTAAACGACGCAGAGCACCTCCAACCACTTTTCCACAAAAGTCCTGTCAACTGCATGTTATCAGAAAACCATCATGTTTACATTTGAGATCGAGCGAAGAGGTCCAAAAGAAACTCTGGTCGATATTCGAAAAATGGCCTTGGTTTCACATTTAATTTGCAAATAGATTTGTATTCCGTGATTTTTGTGCTGGCGCGCAAAGTGTTGCTACACTATATTCGCGAAATCCGTAAAAGACTGTTCGCCTTATTTCATCGCATATCCAGAAGACTTACAAGGAACAAAGCGTTTCTAAAGAAGGCGAAACCGTTAAGCGTCAGTTAATGTTATTAATTAGTATAGTAACTACCACGTGTCCATTCATCTAAATGAAATGAATAGTCGATCTATGCTGAGACTAATAGAAACTAGCTCCTAAAGTTTGCTGCATGAAGTTAGCATTTCAATGTCTATGAAACAGTGTGTGCTTAAAATAGAGTCCTCATTACGATGTTTGTCACCTTTTGTCAAGTTGTGGAGGGCGTGTCACAGTGGCTAGGGGTGCTTTGGTGCCTTGTAATACATTATGAACCGGAGATAAGGGTTGGTAGGATCAGGGCCGACCTTTAATCCTAGTCCACTAACTCCTCCCTCCTTTCGATATTCGAAAGATGCTATCAGACTAGTCTGGATGGATAAAACCTAACTAAATCGGTAAACTCCCGCGAGTAACTTTACTCCTCCCTCAACTAAGCTTCACTCATTTTCAAGTGAAAAAGTCGGTATGATTACAATTATAGCTTCTCTATGTGGCATTAGCATGTGTCGTCAAGTCTACAAATGTGATCCACAAAATGGTGAAGAGCTCTTCTGTGGAAATCCAGAAATTTACCCGTCTTTTTACTTTTCATTGTTGCAAACGTCTCCACGAAAAAGTGCTGTTTGTGTCACGTGAGAGTTGTTAAGAAATCATTGAATAGCTCACGATATCGAGGACTGATTTTGAAGGGGGACGAAAAATGGCAGATACTTGAAATATTTGTTTTTCTGCTCTTATTCAATACAGTTGTTCTCTTCTGTTCAAGTTCTCCTCTCTTCCTATGGTTTTTCAGAATCGAACACTTCCGCGATGGCCATAAGTACATCGGAATTTGATGCCGTTCTTTCTTAAACGCTGAAACGAGTGTGAAACGATTTGGATATCGCAGCTCTGATTGAATGAGTGTTAATTACTCAGCCCTATCTCACTAGCTACCGGGTTTGATTCAACAATTTCAGCCGCGATGGGATGACCTATCAACACTTATAGCCCTTCTTTATCGTCTTTGTAATGATCTTTAGTGTCTAGCTTTCTTTCCGGCCTCAGAATTCTTGCCCTCTTTTGCTTTCTTCGACGAAAAATGTCTATAATATGGTGCTGAATACATTTGTGCGGTAGTCTGGCGATATTAGGTTTTTCTGCAGACCCCGATGGGACACCCTCCACTTCTGGGCAGCATCTGTTCATTATGAGTCACTAGTAAGCATCTCTGCCCTAAGGACAAAAATTTTGACAGATTCTAATCGTTCGTATTTATTATTGTTTCTATACAATGTGGCGCTTCTATTCACCGTCTTGCTCTCCAGTGATTTCCATATGGTATTTCTACGATATAAAGACAAAAAACGATTTATTGAAATAGCTTCGTTTTATTGTGTCTTCACTTTGTCATTTTATTTTTCTTATTCTTTTTATCTCTTTTCAATTTATATAGATCGTCTGTATCAAGGATGGTACTATTTCCATAGCGTACTTAGCAAAAGTGTATTTTTACTCGAGCAGTATTTCAATGAACGCCTCTGCCACTGTTTCACTCTCCCGCAATTGATGTTATTCATCATAAAACAGGTTTGATTGAATGCTATACAAAATTGTAACTGATCGTTTATGAAGCTTTCTAAAATGAACGAGTAGCATGGACCGTTACCATTCTACTAAAGGTTAGTATGGTGACGAACTAGTTTGTCACGATTAAAAAAAATCAGATCATGTGTTCATCTGGGGGAATTCTGAGGAGAACTTGAATAAAATTCATTTACAATCTGGGCAATATCAGCGACATGACGTGCACTTATCTGATCGTCGGCGAATCGGTCGCGGAATCGTTGGCCGGCATTATGTTCCGTTTCCGACATCCCATTGCCTCCACACGAAAAACACATCTCACATCTCCGACGTCCACGACATCGCCAACCTTTTTTTAACCATCTGCTTATCAAAATCCGTCTACCGACTCATGACATGCCATAGCTATTTGACATTCCATATACATTCCTTTCTCATACTACTCGGGCTGGCCCGAACTGATTAAATTACTCGTATCTGTGTTGAATGCTCATTAAAGTGATATTATGATAGTCTTGAGTCATTCTGAGTTGTCAATAAGATTGGTGGGATTGAACAATCTATGTTTGCTGAAGTATACGAGGGTCAACCCGCACTCCAGCTATCTCTGAAAATTTTTTCATCATCATTGAAGAATTGAAAAAAAAGAGTCCTCAATCCTTCATCATTGCTTTCCCGATCACCGCCAATACACTACTCTTCGAGACATCGAACGCAAATTTCTCCCACGTAGCAAACCATATTTTTGAAGATTTTCTTAGATACTATAGTTCAAATTCAAGTGTCATGGTAGTCACGCATCCATTTTCGTCGTTTCTTCGCTTAGTTTCTATGATGTGAAAAGAAACATTTTTAACCGCCTACTGCGGTGTTATTTTTTCCAAAAACCCAATGGTGCAGAGTGGTGTGCAAAAACGTCGTGTGGTGCTCCCGGAAAGAGTAAGATCTGGGTTCAAATCCCGGCTAACGCAAACGTTTTTGCACACCACTCTACATCATTGGAAGAAGAATTACTGAGGAAATATCATATTCTCGAGCTAGAAAGTCGCTTTTTATATTTGACTTATCACCACAACTATGTCGTTTTGAGCTTACGCATAGCTGTTAGAATCAGTTTCTTTGATTCGATCACTTTGGGTGCGAATCGACTTGTGTTTCAATAATTTCTTAGATGAGAACGAGGCATTCAGGTATATTCCACTTTTCCCTTGAACATCGAGAGTGTTCACATCGATTACTCGAAGTTCGAATGATGTTTGTAGGATTGTTATTGGTATCATAACATCGTAACGTTCAGACATAAGACCGTATAATCGAGCTTCAAACGACGTCTGTTCCCTTTGTCGAACATGCCCACTACCACTCTCATAAAAACCACTCTTCTCCAACAACAACAACAGCAGCACATTGGTTGAGTCATCTCTTCAAACGACTGACCAAAAATGTCTACAAAACGCCGAAAAATCATGGCCTCATCACAATTTTATGTCGCTAGAAGCTTCTTCATATGATGATACACTCAGTGGAAACGTGAATGTCCCGAAAGAAACTTCGCATTCTATCAAGGGTATCCAGCCGCCGTTAGGATGAACAATTTGTCTGGACATTTCTTTCCAGAAAAACATGGCGGCTTCATTAATCCAACTGCACTGGTGTTCGAGTTCCAAGTCACTGTAAGAAAATCCCGACAACAATCCGAATCAAATATTCGCGGAACTTGACCACTGGAAACTCATAGCAACACTTTGTCCATTGCTGAGTCTGAGCAGAGTGTGTGAAACAAGAACAAATTTTATGTCACGTATTTATTCAATGATAACAAACCGGCTCAAAGCGCGGTGAAATTATTGGAGTGCATGGCACTTGCCGATTGCACCATTTATGATATGTTTTGTCATTTCAGATAGACATTATTCTGTGTTACTTGTGGGGCAAATACATTTCGACGAACGCTCTCCTCTGCATCTGAGCGTGACACTGCGATAAGTTCTTTGCGTTCAATAAAGATACCAACCGGCTATGCTCATCACGACAGTAAGTAGTTAGCATAAGCTGTCCAAACCGACGTCATTCGGTCAGGTCGCATCGAATATGTATATATATATATATATATATATATATATAGACATGTATACATATAAATTTAGTTATATATTTATATATATAAATATATGATCGATGCGATTTTTGTCATGTCACTCCTTGCGATGTTATCATATTTCGAACGCGTGTTTGTCAGATTACCAGTTTTCACTCTTTATCAGTCGGAAGAAAAAGCACGTTTATCAATGTCTTTGTGGGTGAGAATATGTGTACGCAATAGATATCTCAATGGCACATAAATGTCTCATATCAACACTTCGAATGACAGCCATATGGTGTGTTAATGGATTTTTGTCCTCATCGTTTTGTAATTCAACTCACATTATCAACTATTGATCGTGAAATTGCAACTGTAACTGTCAAAGTGATTTCAGACTCCATAGTTATTGATTTAAATGCAAAATACAGATATTGGTTTTTTTTCTGTTATTTGCATTAATTAAGGTGACTACTAATATTTCGAATCAGACCTGCGGCACCCCACATTTGTTAGTGTTTCCAATGTTGAAATGTCCTCCATAAATTCATACAAAGATCAAGGTGTTCTATAAAATATCTACTTAGATACATCGATGGTTGCCCTCATATGAAAAGTGAGCTTCAAGATTTCATTTCCACTTTCGTCCGCTTGGGATCATCCGTCGTCTATGGAAATCATAGTGTTTGTCTATGGATTCCACCTTGGCGTAAAGACTTGCCTTCTTCCGCATTGAGATGTCGAATGCTAGATAACTGAAGTTTTCTCCGGATTCCTGAGATAGTCGAGCTAGATCGTTTCCATATCTCCATAAGAAGCAGCTTTCACTTGCCGTTGTGCATTAGATAGAAATTCGCTAGCTACTGAGGAGCGTTCCTCTCACCTCATCAGCAATAAATCGGCCAACGGATCGAGGACGATCTAACAGACTGAGTTTAACATGGTAAGTGGTTATTTAGAATGGAAGACTTTTGAATATAGACTTTTGAGTAATTCCGGAATTACAGCAGGTAGGAAAAGTTATGTCACGTTGGCGAAACAATACCAGCAGTTACTTCCTCCATCCCTTCGATTTTCTTTTCGATTAGCAACTTCAGAGTCTTTTGAAGTACCATTTCTTCCAAGAAGGCATACAACGCAGTAGCTAGAAGTTTTCCGAAGTGAGTACGTAAGTAGACGTTGGATCTTTCGCATTTCCGAGGTAACCAAATCTGCAATCATTTCATCGTCTGCTGGTCTCAAAGCATAAAATCATTGATTTTTGATAGATCTGTAGGCGATTTATTTGGTAATACATTTACATGGTTTCTTGTTTATTACTTTTTTTACTTTTTATTTACTTGAGCTAGATATGTAGTCAATCAGCTCTACAAAGCTACGAATGAAGTCGAATGCATGGTGTATCTCTCAGGATTTGTTTAATTCCAAACTTCACAACGTAATTTCCTATTATTTCCCTCTATCAATAGATAGTTGAGGAAGTATTGTATTACACATCCACTGGTTCCGATGCGTTAAGCAGATGGCATAGCAAAAAGTCGACGGTGTGCTTTTCGCTTACGGGTCCTGCTGACGATTGATCGACGATCATGGTTGGTTAGAAGGCTCCTCTTTCTCTAGAAGACATAAAATGAACGATCAACGGAGATTGATGCGAATATGGTGGAATGTTATGAGAAATAAGGTGAACACTCGCCTTTTACTGCCTTTGCCACTCCCATATGGGTCACAGTGTTCCGATCAAGTATCAGATTATCCGCTGTTGACGACTGGGCGCGAAAATCACTTAAGTAGAATTCTCGACGGCTTCATATCTTGGAGAAACTCAGTTTTCTAATGCTACTGTAGTATTGGTATGGAGTAATGCGGATCAATAAAAGGATGAGAGAGAAGAAGAAAAGAAGGAGAAGTATGACTTTTATCTCTCACGTAGTTTTAGCGCCCTACAAAGCTGTGGCCATAGCTACTTGGAATTTTTTTACTTGAGGCTCGAAATGAAGTGTTTCTGGAAAAATAGAGATTACTGAACCTGTATTTTTCCTTGGTCTTCACATTTCACTACACATGGTCTATGGCAAAGTTCACTTTTTACTAAGCTTAGCCAAAGTTATATCGCCAAATAATTCGTTTCGAACCTCAACACATCCCAGCCGTAATCTCCCATCCGATAAAATCATAACTACCCTAGCGGATCACTTATGGCCACTTAGGTGATCGCCTTCGCAGTCGTACAAGGTCTAGCACATTTCAGTCATTCCTTTTTTATGGTCATTGTGGTAATGGTGGTAGTGAGTGATGTAGTTGGATGCTCTATTTCGAGAAGAGCGGTATTTGAATGACATTTCATAATCCATAAAACGTTTATGTCTGCGATTACAGCTTGTTCACATGAGTCATAAGGGGCGCTTGCATCCTCTTATGGTTCATTCTACAGTTCTCGTTCATCCGTAGCAAATCGTATTAAGCGAGGCACGGTGAGTCTTGTCCCTTGTTTACCTCATTTCAAACGGCCAGTCTACGCTTTTCTCAGCACTGTTCTGACTGTTTTGATTGTTTTACTGAAATGTATAAGAAAAATCATTATGCTTGTGAATAGAGGAACCCTTATGGGGTTACAATTAAACTCATTGGTGCATTTTTCTAGCAGCGCATAGGACACACGTGTGTAGAATAAGGTGATGGCAACAGCTATCTTGCTACGAAAGATTAGCTTGAAAAACTTTGTCATTTGTCACTCTATGCGAGTTCTGCAAATGTGCTTTAGTTTCCGTACGAATTGGACGAGTATTATAATTTTACAAAAACTCTAAAGCAAGATTTTAGCCTGGATCCAAGGCTTCTACTGTAAAAGTAAGCACAAAACATTCAAACGGATAACGTCGCAGTCAGTAAGATTCTCTCGATTTTCTGTGAAAATGAAATCCACTAGAGCGTCAATGTTAGACAAATTAATACCCGTCATGCCAACACACCAAGCACCATGGGAATTTCATTGTCAGTCCCGAATTTTTTATCGCTTTTAGAACATTGATTCTGAAGCGAACTCTTTGTATATATTTCCGATAGAAAGCATTGCCGCGTGTTCATTCCTGGTGTTCCGGAATGCGATGGCGATCGTCGTGAGTCATCTAGACACTCACTCAGTATGGACTATTCCGTTTTCCGCTGGGCTCGCCATTTCGACGACGACAACACTTAAGCAGCACCGCCTCCTCCTCTGTCACAATAACAATGCGTCCTGTTTCCATAAGCCGACATGATTTGCTGTCAAAAAATGCGGTTGACATGAATAGCATGTCGTCGAGTGTGACTCAAACGGATCCCATACAATAAGGTCAGCAACCTTTGTCCTTCATCTTCTCTGCAGTTCTATCTTATACTATATTCTGAATCATCTTTCATCTCCTCTTCAAAGCTACCTTCGAGTTATCCTTGCCACCTCTTCACTACTATCACCTGGTCTAAATCGGATTTAGCGAGGCTTTTTTACATGCAGAAAGAATGATAAACAACGGTCAAATAAAAAGTATAGATGACAAAATTTGAGCTGATTATGTCCTGAGACTCATCACCAATTTTCCTTCTCGACTGCTCTTTTAACTTCTTCACACCGACATTTACTATTAAGGGATAATGCATTATTATGTTCATTACAGGTTTTGCGTGCTCACAGATCTACTAGATAGGTGGCCTGAATTTTTCTACTAGTTTTATACTTCTCGCCCATCTTAAGTGAATTTCCAACATAGAAATGCATAGTATTAGTAATGTGGAACAATTTATGTGAAATAAAGTGTCTCCAAATTTTGCTACTGGCAATTTCTTCGCACCCAAGATCTCAACGCATCGTAGTCTATCAAGGAAAAAGATTTGCTATCAAATCCAGAAGATTTAGAGCAATTCTAGAACCACATCCAGTCTTCGAGAAGATATCAGACAATTTGCTTATGGGTATCTTTTTGCATTTAGATAAGTTTTTTCCAAAATCATCTTCGTTTACTCGACACTTAGGCTTAGAAACGTCTAACGACGTCTAGAATATTCTGCAAAGCCGAGCTTTTTAGGGTATAATAAACTCATAGTGACAATACTCAAAACATTCTAAATGCGTGAGCTCCTTATACAGAATAGGAATCCATCGAGAAACTTGAGACGAGTGCGAAGAAGCCACTGAACTAGCAATCTTCAAGACCGGATTGTCAGCGATAACATTTCTACCTCAAGTCGATTCGTCGTTTTTCATCCATCTATCTTGACTAAGACGAGGCAACCAAGCCTTTCACCCTATGAGGTTCTTGAGCAACAGCATATGTTATACTCTGCCCTAATAAGGGATGAAGAACTGAGGTGAGCGATCAGAAAATCCGATCCGCTTTCCGGATAAAACGTTTGAACATTCTGACTGCTTCGTTCTTCGCCCTTTCTTTCGTCGTCTTCCATCATTTTCAAACTGTTCATTCCACATCTTTCTTCTCTCGAAATGATTCCGGCAAAAAACTATTTGAGATTTCTGGCAATTGTTTAATGTGGGAAATTCTGATCAGCTTAACTTTTATTCGAAACATTTTGTTAAACTAAACCCTTTTACCTCTCATCTGTCGGGACCCAGTCCGCATGGCACACTTGATTGGACATATAGCCCATGTTGAAATAAGAAAAAATGATCGTGTGAACGGCATTGGTAATCGTACTACAGTCGTCGCCATTTCATTTCTGCATTTCTGAGCTGGATTTCCCATGCACCAGACCGATGATGATGTGCGAAGACCTTGACACCGTAAAGCAAGGCTAGTTAGCTAGAGGAAATCTGGTTTTGTTTCAATCTAAGCAACGATCCGTTTTTGGTACCTACCTAACGTTTTCTTCTTTCTTAACATTCACTACGATTATTCGTGTATATTAAGTAGCGTAGGGTGGGCATGGCATAGTGATTAAAGACCTCTTGCAACAAATACGAAGCGGTTGGTGAGATTCAACTGCCTACACTAAGTAAGCTCTCGTTCCCTCTAGAGCAGGCAACTGGTACTTAACCCCTAAGGAACGACATGTACCAGCTGCGATACACGATTGTTTGAAGGCCTTTCTTGCTAGAGAAACTTTTTCTCACAGATTCTTGGTAATCCTTCGAAAGCTCAAATCTCTTCAACTTCAACAACATATTTGATTTTTGAAAAAAAAACCTTTTTCATTACTTTGTAATAACGAAAATATAGTCATGCTGTACACTCAGTTTGCTTTATTTGCTCGGTTGGGGATAGTGATGTCTCTTTGCCGGACTCTTACTAATCATTCGATAGCCCGAATCTCGAAAATTTCGATACTATGTTTAATTTTTTGAAAGGTTATTATAAAACGCTGTTAGAGCGAAAAGAAGATTACGTTTTACAGTCAAAGTTTTTATCGTACAGAAAAGTTATATATGCACGAAAAGCATATGACCAGGTGCAGAAAATCATGAAAAATCACAGTGGCACGAAAAATCTGAGGTTCTACTCTCCAAATTGGAGGAGAAACTCTAGTAGGATAAGGAATATGACGCTCCTCTTGCGAGTTGCGCTGCACGATCGATCAAATACTGTCTCTAAAGGATTGAGAGGATGGAAACTAGTGATGAGATGATCTGGTGAAACATTTTTTAAACTCAGTTTATGAACGAATTATGCGCCCAATCACTTCTGCGATGCTTAATGAAATCTCCCACATGGCTCATTCCCTATGGATTTCTCAATACCAATCACTTTATTCTCTACCTTTTGCCAAGTATCTCTCACTAAACATACGAGTCATGACTAATAATTGGGTTGTTTATAATTTATTCAGTACGATTCCGAGTCTTTCCATGGCCATGTCTGTCTACAAAACCGCTATCATTGACGATTCATAAATGGTAAGTATAGCACATGCATGTAGTGCGTTGTGTTGTATACATCACGGAAAATGCAAATCCACTCGTCGCTATTCGCCTCATATAGATGTTTGGGCATATTATTGGAGCGCCAGCGATATGTTGTATTAACACCGCTTTCTATCGACCATTATGCTCGGATTGAGCCGATTGATCGAAAATGAATGCTTGCTGATGAGGACGTGTATCGACTGACCAAACTCATACATAGGTGAGATGATATGTGACGGAACGCGGAATCTCCGACGGAAGCCGTACCTTACCACTACTAGTGCGATACCGGTGAGCCAGGCTCAAAGGCGGTAACTGGGTTTCGCACACCGGTCCGTATCGGAAAGAGTAATTAAAGCAAGGCGGAATAAAATCGTATCAGGTAAAGTCGGTCAGTAATTTCGTCCAGGAAACTGGTCTAAAGATTCAAAAACAATGGCTCCGATTCTTTTCATAAAAGAGGTTATTAGTTTTTGCTTCATCCGCAGGTCATTTAGTCTTTGTCTGATCCGAATCCATTACTTTGCCCAGTCACCTTTACTCTCTTTACAAGCCTTCTCAGATATGATTGCATAGTTGGACTGTATTCCTGAATTACGGCGTTTGTGAATTGATTCAATGGAGCCTTGCATTGCTGCTTGCTGTACTTTGTACTGTTTTTTATTCGTCACTTTTGCTTCTTTCTCTCTTTTCTTCCTTGATTTTCCAAATTTCGCTACTCGAAAATCGTTTTACGGCTTTCTGAGGTTTCTATAGGGTTTGCAGATAAGGGAACTATAAAGAAATTATCATAAAGAAGTGCTATATACAGTTATGCATGTCGAGCGATTTGTACAAGATTTATCTCAATTCGTTCTCTTCCATAATGCATAATTTCTGACGTGATTTCAACTCCCCTCCTTTTCCACTATTTTAGCGGTAGAGTTCTTGGCATTCCCGCATACGCTGAAAATGCGTATGAAGGACCTGTTAGGCCCTTCTGCATCAATACAAGTGTAGATTGCTTTTTTGAGGATAGCTTCAAATCAATGTCTTCCTTCTACTTATTAGTCACTTGATGAACCCCTGCACCTACTATGCAGCAACCTCGAGATAGAATTCTTTTCTACTTAAACGCTTTTAGCGGTGGTATGATGTTACAGCTATATCCAGTGATTTAGAGTGATGTGTGAAGCTTTCGCGTCAGACGAGACTCAAACCCGCATTTCACTCTATCCGGTAGGGCGTGCTCTAACCCGTTGCACTACTGACCCTCGTTACTGACTGTTGTAGCGTAGATAGAGTCGTGGCAAACCTCGGGATAGTTGTAATAATTCAGTGGTTTTTTCTGATAAACAGTTCCGAGATTGCTACAACAGCTTTATTGAAATAATAACAATAGAGTGCTGTAATGAAACAGTAACTAATATTTGGGCAAGTCTCGTCTTCTTCAAAGCCGTTTAGTTATTCTACGTGCAACACTCGCCGAAACGTCAGCCACTGTGTTACTAATGTACTGCATTACTACTGTGTTCAACAAATGCTGTTATTATCATTTTCGGAAGTGCTTATCAGAAAGATGACTACTAGGTGCTTCAATCTTCAAAATCTGCCGGTGAATCTACCTAGTTAAGCGAGCGTAGAAACCATATTTATTACACTATACTCAGGTGTGTATTGTAAAATAATCATCCAGTTTATCTTCATGATGAGTTGGCAAGAGTTTTCCGCACTTTTTCATTCTTGCTGATTACTTTCCATGCATTTAAGTTTTTGTTCCTACTATCGTTTAGAGCAGCTTTTCGCTGTTATTACGATATAAAACATCTATACAATTGTTTTAAGATGAAATTGTCCCGAGGGCAAAAACGATTGTTGATGTTACACGAGTACCGTTTGAGCTCAAGTGCTGCTGAGACTTTCCGCCGGATTAACGAGGCCTGGGGTGACGGAACACTTAGGAGAACTGCAGTTCTTGCAATGATTTCAAGGCATTAGTTGTTTTTACTTGTTGGGGATAACTTGCAAAAAAAAAAGAAAGATCCCGAAAAATTTATTGTCAACCCAATATCTGAGCGAACAGAAAACCATCGTGTTCCATCCGCTGCTGATAACGAGAACGAGGCAAATCACAAACGTTACGACTTTTCTCCGTTTGTATTTGATTAGACTTTCTTTCGACTGCTGTGAGTTTCCTGCTATAGATGTTATCCTTGACGAATTCTCACTGAAAAACTATAGGTGTAACTGTGCCGATTAGCCGAATCATTTAACTTCAATGTAGCCTCGTCACTTCATAGAGTGTTGATCGCAGAATTGCGCATTATCTACACTTCTGACCTGACACTGTACATAAGTTCAGCCACTTCAAAGAGGACAACATCGCTGTGCCGGAAAAGAACTTTTTCAATGTTCGCACTTCACAAGGTGATTGGCTGCCTGCTTGCAGAGTATGTATACGTATGCAGGGTATCCGTGAGACGGCTCCACTATCTCATTTTTCGTGCGGGACTGCCCGATGGTCGCAGTTTGTCGTTGAGCACCTCATGGAGGTCCAGAAGAGTTCGTCGTGCTCCATAACTATCTATGATCAGAAAAATGATGAGAAAAATTGGTGGATATGTCTTGAGCACCCCTCATAATCATTCTAGTTCTTAGTTAGGTTCTTTTAACACCAATACTATTCGATAGGACCACTTTTCATTTCTCAGAACTAATTCACCGTTTCAGATTAGTTACTTCTATGATAGATGATAGATGAAAGCTTGGCTGAGTTATGATGTACAGAAATAATTTCGTTGACTACCGTACGTCAAAAGTTTTCACAATATCCAAATGACAACGCTAATGCTTCATCGCTAATGAGATGGATTCTTCAAGAAATTTCTCTCACAATATCTCTTGAAATTTTTCTATTCTAGTGACTGTCATATTTTGACTTTCACTAAAAATTCTCACCAGTGCACAAAAGTTGTCGTCGAATCGATTTCATCACATTTACATACGTGTGATTTCGTCATTACGTCATGGCCTGTTGTGGAGTAATCATAACCAGCAGTTTTTCGACAAAGATACAGGTGGATTTTACTGTACTTTGGCTAGCTGGGTTAGAGAAAAGGAAGAGGAAACTTGAATTACACCTGGCTTGCCTCAATTTGGCTTAACTCACTGCTATAACAATTGACTCAGTAACCCTGATGAGCGCTGGTCTGGTTTCATAGTTATTAAAACCGGACACTTTTCCAGGGGGAGTTTGCGAATAAGCTGGAGATTTGCAGAGTTGACGTCGCTGATCTATCGGTTAGACAAAACCAGTTTTGTTGTTCGACGTTATGTACGCATTAATTATAGACGATTTACGCATCAAACATTCTTATTTGTTTCGTCTTTCGTATCGCCGATTAGGTCGGACATCATCGATGGCGAAGAATATGAATACGACATGACAGTCAACCTTTTCTCGGGCTACCTCTATTCATCATCGATGAACATCATCTGGCCTTTGCAACTTACTCGCAACTGTTTCAAATTTCATTCGACTACATCACACCAAATGCCTCTGTTCCATGTTCAAATCGCCCACGCAATAATCGCCAAATGTCACATACAATAAAACTTCACAGCGTTGGCGCATGGCGAAGACATTTCATAACATATCGCCGTTTCGTAATGTTTTTATTACCACGATGGGGTAGAAAAGTCATTCGATTCTGTTACATCCAAAAATCGATTTTTTTTTCGACATTTCAACGATTTTAATTTCTTATATCTATTTCAGGGCTCATAAAGCTTTCTATCCATCCAGGATCGGCAAATTCGGTACCAGACTTGTTTAAGAGGATAGCAGCACTGATATGGTTACTTAAATAAGTCACCGCAAGTCGAAAAATCGACTTCTAATAACCTTGGCATCAAAGTTAATTAGTGTAAATGTCAAAGACATAGATCTTTAACCCATGCCTATGGCAGCATGGTCGATATCGCCACTGGCGCACGATTTTTTGTTCTTTAATAGAGATTTTTTTATCTCAGGGAACACTTGAGGTTCATTGTGCGACTCTGAGAGAATAAGATTTTCTCTACAACTCTGTATACTTTTGTGCATATATAACTCCTATGTGAGCAAACTGCGGATGTGAAACGTGATTTTATTTTCGCTCTCACAGTGCGCTATGATAACGTTTTCAAAAATCACTTTAAGCTTCAAATTCACCAACTTTGAGATTTGGACTATCAAATGACCTTAGTGTAGTTCAATAAAAGGCGATCCAGAGACTTTAGGAGAGCAAATAAGGCAAACCGAGTGTGAAACATAATTTTATTTTTTCTGCTGCACTATACTACAGAGGTCTTCTTGGAATCCAAGTGAAGTGTCAGAATCCCCGAAATGTAGGCTCTTGAATGATTGAATGAATAAATGAAAATTCGAGATAAAAAGCTTTATTCAACGAGAAAAGACTTTTGAATTCTTGAGGATCAAAGTGATCCTCACCGTCTGCAATGGGTTAAGCCGGCGCGGGGTTAGTAGTTGTTCTAAATCCACAAAAACGACTATCCAACCTCGCGTAGGCTTGAAACCATGTCATTTATATCTACATCATAAGTCATTATGTACACCAAATATGCAATAGATCACCTTTCCGACGTCACGAATGGAATCCAATGCATAGTGCATCCCTTAGGGATTGACCAACGAATGAGAGCAACCCATGGTGAGAGGATTTCGTGTAAATGACAATTACTTCCTGGTTTCTCAAACCCTATGGATCAGACGGTTATCGGATGACTCTGTGAGCCGCCGCCGACGCTTTTGAACAAACATACACAAACGGTCCGCCGCCGTCCCAGCATCGTCGTCCACGAATTGTTACGGTGTTACGAAATTTCTGAGCAAAACGTCATAACGAATACAATCACCAATCTCATATTTGCTATGACCTTACTTCTCGCTCTACGGCTAGGGACAATTCTAATCGAAAATGGTTTTTTTGTGACAAATTCGAAAAAAGTATCAAACGCGCCGTGACATTCAAGTTTGAATAGTTCTTAACCTAAATACCTAATTAACCCGTTGGGGACGGCGTGTACAGTATATTGCGCGCGCGTATTTATATCCTTTTTTGCTGTGCGGAACGTTTTCAATGGAGTGTAAGGAATCCTATCATTCGATAGTTTGAGAAACGGCGATTCTAACATTGTGCTTGGCTCCTGAAGAGGCCTCTTATTGCGCTGTTCTAACGAAAAGAAAATTATCTTTCACATTCGACGCGCTTTTTTCGCGCTTTCGTTTTTGCTTGGCTTTTCATTAGACTATTGGTAGTCATTCGATAGCTTAAAAAAAGGCGATTCTAGCAGGAGGCTTCCTTTTTCTAAACATCCTTTTTAATGAGGTGAATTGAAGGAGAGAAAATCACGTTTCCCCTTCTCGATCTCTTTGATACACTCGAACTTTGCAAATCTTGGTAAAGGGCAATAAATTCGAACCTTACAGTCTCTGACATCCAGGAACTACTAAATACACTATCGAAAAAAACCCCACGGCTTCTTACTGTAACTATGGTAAACGGATATTGGACGCAATTGCGTACATTATAAAAAATCAAATCGAAAAACCGTACTCATTTCATCATCGACATTGCTGACCCGAGTCGAGCCGGGCCAGATACGGTAGTCTGGGTCTCATCTCGGAGAGTGATCTACTTGTGAGTAAATCCCGAATGCCATGGGGACCGGAGTCGGAGGTTAGGGTCATGATCAGAGAGTATCCGGGTTGTATCGATCGGTCTCGCTCCGTCGGCGACCTCTCTCTCGTACGCACGTCGTCGGCCATCGAAATTGATCTACGACTTTGAGTGATTCCCGAATGCCATTGGAGTCGGGGATCTGGGTTAGGGCTACGATCGCACACAGTATCCGGGTCGTATCGATCGATCCGCTCTCGTCGCCCGCGGTCTCTGCTCTCTCGTACACACGCCGCCGATCGCCGAACAAACGCCGTGGCCGCTAGCCGATCGCCGCCCGCCACATTCCGGACGCCGTTGCCGTCGTCCGACGTTCGGAGTTCTCGTCATCATTGTCAGCTATCGTGCCGTTGCCCTTTGAAGCTTAGATGTTTTTCTCTTGATCCGTATATCACCCTGGTTTACTTAATTTCTTTTCCATATATGAAAATCAGAATTGCTTGATTTCTCACGTTTTCAAGCTTATTTAGCTGTTTTTTTTTTGTTCTGTCAAGGAAAAATTTCCATTCGAAATATCGAAGGAAAACGGATCTTTTTTGACGTTTTTCACGAAATTTTCATCGATTTCCGACATTTAAAGGAATAGTTTCCGTTTATTGGAGTTCTTATCTCGATTATTCCCCGACAAAAATCTTCCCAGTTCTCATCAATCATCAAAATATTGACAACGATCAGATGATGTCATAAACTGGTATTATTTTCAAGTTGGTTTCGTTCGTTCTTTGAGTGAATTTGAGAAAAGTTCAGCTCACAACGACGATATTTCTCGAATTTTCTCGACTCTGAGACCATTTCTTTTGCAATTTCAGGTTTTTGGCGGGAATTCAAAATAATTTCTCCGGGGAAAATCGTCTAGAAATGCCCGAAACCTGTTTGAATTTATTTTCCAAGCTTTTTATGCTTTTTTGTGACTTTTCCAGGAGCTTCTTCATGTTTTACTTAAAGAAATAGTCTGTATATCTATGCAGATTCTTTATTTTATCGCTTTAGCAGTGATATGAACGTCACAATCGGTCATCTAAGAATGTTGAGTGGGTGGCAAAAATTTGACCTGAGCCGGGAGTCGAACCCTCGACTTCCATATCCTTGCTTCAATTTTTTTCTCACCCCTTAACCTCAGCATTAACATTGACATTTTTAGATGAATATCTATAGAATGGAAATTATTGATGAAGAGAAATTTTTACGGAACGAAACGTTTTTACGTCGAAAATTTAGCTGAATTTATTGATTCGTTTCCAGTTATGGAAGGGGGGTTTTACAATGAAATTTTCCAAAAAAATTATTAATAGATTGATTTTTGCTGAAAATTGCCATTGTAGACAAAGTTAGCGGGAAAATATGGATTTCAAATCATCCGCTTACATGAATTTTTCGGTTTTTTGGCGGGAATTCATCAATTCGAATATGAAAAAATCGTCGAGATATGATTGAAATCCTGTTGATCACGTTGGAATTCGTTTTTACTCGAGTTCTTTTTACTTCGATTTGACTTTTTAGGAGAGTTTCTTTGTGTTTCGCCCAAGAAAATAGTCTGAAAATTTTCGTAAGTTCTATATTTTACTGCTTTAGCAGTGGTATGACGTCACAGTCAGTCATCCAGGAATGTTGAGTGGGTGGCAAAAATTTGACCTCCGACGGGTCGAACTCGACGAGTTCCACCCTTATCCTGAGTTTTTCTCTCCACTTAACATTCCTGGATGAATATCTATGAAATGGAAATCGTTATGAAAAGAGATTTATTCGGAACGAAACCAGAAACCTCCAACAAAAGGTCGTTACGTCGAGAATTAAGCCGAATTTATTGATTTATTTCATTTACTGAAGGTTTGCCAGCTTCGATTTACTAACTTGATGAACAGAGGATATTTATTGATTAATTGCCGATGTAGACGAAATTGGCGGAGAAGGTTGATTTTCGAATCATCTACTTTCATGAATTTCCGGTTTCTGGCGGGAATCCATTAATTCAAATTTAGAAAAATCGTCTAGACATAAGCGCAAACCCCGTCGAATTCATTCTTATTTGGGTTGTTTTTTTATTTTTAGATGATTTTTCAGGAGTTTCTTCATGTATAAGCTAGAAAAAAATACTATGAGGATTTCAATATGCCTGGTAATCATTTTTGAAGCCACGCATGTCAGTGGTCTATCAAAGAGGGCTGACTTATAGACGCGCGATACACGTGTTTCGATCTTGCGATCTAGTCAGTCAGGTAGTGTGTGGTGAACTGGAGCAGCCACACAGGATGGGCAAAAGACGAGAAAGGCTAACTGCCCGACTGACGAGATCGCAAGATCGAAACACTTGTATCGGGCTCTATAAGTCAGCCCTCTTTGATAGACCACTGACATGCGTGGCTCGAAAATAATCACCAGGCATATTGAAGTTTGAGCCGTTGTCTCAAGAAAACACTCGAAACGGAAAAAAGCTATGAGAATTGTTGCTAAATTGATATTCGAATGGAACGGAACCGAAATCCGAGCGAAACGAGGCGTGACGCCGGAAAATTAGCCAATTAATATTCGGTCGATAAGGATTCTCCCTCTCATCTAACCGCTTCTTAGCTGTTGGATGGTGTTGCAAACATATATATGCGATAAGCTAAGAGATCTGCAAAGCTTCTGACCTTAGCCGGGAACTGAACCCGCGCCTAACCCTTTCTGGGTGCGCGTGCTAACCAGTTTCACCACCGAGGCGCCTCTATTCTGCGATTTTATTTCGTTTTTCTTTTCTTATCTCGTTCTCAATGTGCGTTTTTTTTATTGCCGTGTATATCTCAATACTTCTGGCATTAGTCGTTTTCCGTCTTCTTAAACATCGTAGAATACTGGTTCACCACATCATGTATCTCGTGGATAGCCTAGCTGTGATGATCCGTAGGGCGTTCGTTATTGATTGCCCGAAGGTGGTGAGAGATGGGGATCGGACCCACCCGCGCCGTGACCAGCATCACAACCACTCAGCCACGGCGCCCCCTCTCTGCGATTAATCAGTTCAATTCAATCGTTTGAAGAAGTTTTACAACGGATTTCTTTGCGAATTATTTAATAGATTTATTCTTGTTTTTCGTCTGTTTCCTGCTAATCGCTGAAATCAAGAGAGAATAGATCTGGCTGGTTAGGTAATATCGACGAAGTTGGCGGGAAAATTCGATTTTCAACATATCATCTTTCATAGTTTTCAATTTTTGGCGGGAAATCTCATCGATTCAAATAGGAAACATTGTCCAGACATGCCCGAATTTGGTCGTTTGAATCCATTTTCCTTTGAGTTCCTTTTTTTTTTCTTCGTAGATTTCAGTTCGACTTTTCTAGATATATAACCAGTGAGATTGAGTGATCTGCAAAACTTTGACGTCAGGCGGACTCGAACCCGCATTTCAACCGTTCCGGGAGGCGTGTGCTCTAGTGCGTTGCGCTACCGAAGCCTATTTTGCCACTACTTTTGAATAAAAAGAATTCTTTTGTGTTTCACTAGGTTAATAAGCTACGATTTTTTTCTGGATTAGCGCAAAAATCCGACTATCTCTAGACCTTGGCATGATTAGAGAAATGCAAGATTTTTCCCAAACTGTCCTTATCTTTATTTAAAACTTGCACGAGGTTGGTAATTCGTTCTCCTTAAAATTCGATGGCTAACATTTCGGCGGCAAGCCTTCGGCAGAGCCTAGACGAATATATGATGTCATATCTAATTACTCAAGAGCTCATGTGGCGCAGTGGTTAGAGGTGCCCTGCGTCGCACACGAGGTCCATGGTTCGATCCCGCTCTCATGGCTCACCAAGCCATCCATCCCTCCGGGGTCGGTAAATTGGTACCAGACAGGTCTCAGACTTGTCTGGGAGGATAAGCAGCACTGACTCGGTTCAGCGGGAGGCCACCGCGAGTCATTCTAAAGGCCAGATATGCATTCAATCACCTCAAACGAAGTTAAAAATTGAAGTCGAATGCATGGCGTATCCCTCAGGGATTGATCAACGCCGAGAGCTTTATCCTTTATCTTTTTATCTGTTTACCTCCGTTAATATCTCGCATACATCAAAATCCAGTGGAAAAGGAATCAGCAGTCTAATCATTCCAAAAAACCCCACCTTATTTAGACTTTTCTGAGATCGGTCAGCGGTCTGGTGTGACACAATTTGCAGAATGAAGCACACTCAGACTAGAAGTTGAGTCTGAGATAAGGTGCCATATCACTTGTTAAGTCAGGCATGTTCAGGCATTCATGTTCGTTAACGGAACAAGTAACCCTTTGGGGCGCACAGAGTGGAAAAATATGACGATACGGTTTTCGATGTGGTAGTAAGAATCCTGCGGCAGGGTCAAGAATATCGGCGTGGAAAACCCTTGAATTTTTTGGGATAAATCGCGGAAGATCTGAAATGAATAGGAGGGGAGAAGCGCCGCGGAGAACCCTTGAAGCTTTTTGGATAAATCGCAAAAGATCAAAGATTATTAGAGGAGGAGAATGCCTAAACATAGCGAGTGATATGGCACCTTATTTCAGACTCATCTTCTAGTTTGAGGGTGGTCCATTTCGCAGATTGTGTCACGCTAGACTGGTGACGGCTCTCGTAAAATTCTAAATAAGGTGGGGTTTTTCACAATGATTAGACTGTTGATTTCTATTCTACTGGATTTTGATGCATACGGAATATTAAGCGAGTAATCAGATACGGTATGACATATACGTCTAGGCTCTGACGAAGGCGCTTCAGCCGAAACGTTAGCCATCGAGTTTTGAGGAAAAGGAAGAACCAACCTCTTCTGGATTAATTTCCTGCTTCTCTATCAAACTTTCCTTGGTTCCTTCTGATCATAGGGGACAAGCGAAGAGCCGACCTCATTTGCTGGAGAGAAATTTTCCATAGGAGTGTTAGTAACCATTCGGAAGCTCAGACGTCAGGCTACAGCGTCATGTCGCCGGTTTTCGAAGAGGCCCTTTTTGCCGTGGCTACAGGGCGAGATTTCTTGCGTTACAGACGTGCATATTTCTTGATCTTTTCTGGACTTTCAGTAATCATTCGATAGCGTAATCGTTCTCGATTCCAACGCTATGCTTATATCCTTGAGAAACCCCTTTTTTTCTGAAACGAAGCAGGCAAAATACCTCGAGATTTCTATCTGCGATCAAGGGCCACTTTGGCCGATTCACGTGCACTGGCGCTATGTCGTAAGATGGTGCAAGGTCTACTCGAGCATCGCGCTGGCGCACGTGGCTGCCTCGGTCCAGCCGCACGTGAATTGTCCGACGTGGTCCTCGACCGCTGGTGGGAATTCAAGTTACTTCACCTGCTGTGATTTAGAGAAATGGTCTTTTCAGGATATGAACACAGCGTTGGAATCAGAAACGATTACGCTATCGAATGAGTACTAGTAGTCCAAAAAAACAGCTCTTTCCAGCGAGAATTATGCGCGTCTGAGACTTAGATTTGAAGGGATTTTGCAGCGTTTCTGAAGAGTATTCTTAAAACCCGGGAACGTGGGGCTGTAGCGAGAAGTTTCAGATTCAGAGTGGTTATAATCACTCTTATCACAAATTCCTCTCCAACGAATGAGATCGGTTTTTCATTTGTCCCTTCAGAAACGGAGAGTACTCTTTTCTTCCCTATGTCATTCGACTTCTCTGCTCTATAGAATTATTGCTTGAATAGGATTTCGATTTGCCAAGTGTTGGTCTGATCTCCAAAACAGTGTAACCCACCGACAGCGGCGTTGAAATCTTGAGCTACGCGCATCCGGAGAGATGAGCTAAAAACAGCTCACTCGTTGTCAAGCGGTTAAAACATGCTTGCTCTATTGGCGATTGTTTCGACTGACGGTTTTTGTTCTCGAATTCATCGCGAATACAGTGGAAATTTGTTTTCGTCGTCGTCGTCGTTGTCTTTCTCCGTATTTACTCAGAGAGATGCGATCGATACGATAATATTTGTGTTTACAGAACTCATTCAAAACTGAGCTACTGCATCAGAGTGCCTGCCATAGCCGACAACGACTCTTCTCGCGATGGCTGACGACTATCAACTTCAAGCGAATGGCGGTGAAACGCTACTCAGGAAACCATTGCTGGAGCTCTACGTAAAGGTAGGAGCGATGATACTGCTGCCCTACTCTTCCCTCTTGTTCATTACATTCAATAATGCTTGATGATAATCGAATTTCCAACCTCTAGCTCGAATTGAACCCGCGCTACACTTTTTTGAGCAGCGCGCGGGTCATCGCTTTGATAACAGTCTTTCTTCTACATATCATTATTGTATCTATCAGCAGTTAACCTTTGTTGGCTTTGGTTGAAGAGATTGTGGTCAGTGAAGTTAAGAAAGACTGTTTATTGAACCTCATTTGTGAACTGAACCCGTGTCTCACCACCCTCTCGGAGAGCGCGTGCTACCACTACGCCATTGGGGACGTTGCTTTGCTACCACTCTTTCTTTCATGTATCATATCGTAACGGGCAGCAATCAACCTCTATCGGGTTTGCTCGAAAAGGTTATAGTCAGTGATTGTATAGAGGACTACTGTTCACATCCCATTATGGGGGGCTATGGCGTGGGAGGTCACTCCTGTCTCATATTCGCCGCCGTCGCCCATGAACATGAAGAACTCGTTGGGTTTGGCTTTATTGCCGTTATTTATATTCATACTTTTATAGCCTTTTGATGACATCGGCTGTACAAAGTGCCGAGAGATTTTATCGGATTGAGTCTGACGTTGGAAAAGAGGAATTCGGCGAGTTTATAGGGGTTCCTGGGGAGTGGGCGAAGGACGAGTAAGAGAAGGAGATCGACGACAACGAGGACGACGAAGACGAAGAAGGAGGGGGAGGGGATGGAGGGAGTTGAGAATTTTTTCAAGCGACTATTCGACATACGGCAAGAAAAAGAAAATTTTTTAGCCTGATACCTAGGTTCAAAGACGTGCATCCTATAAACTTCGGACAAATAATTAGTATATTTGAGTCTATAGGAGCGCATGAGACGCAGTTTGGAGGTGCTCTGCGTCGCACACAAGGTCGATGGTTCGATCTCGCTAATGTGGCTCACCAAGCCATACATCCGTCTGTGGTCGGTAAATTGGTACCAGACTGGTCTCAGACTTGTCTAGGAGGATAAGCAGCACTGACTCGTCACACCGGGAGGCCACCGCGAGTCATTGTAGAGGCCAGATATTCATTCGATCACCTCAAACGAAGCTAAAAATTGAAGACGAATGCATGACCCATCCCTCTAGGATTGATCAGTGCCAAGAGCTTTATCCTTCTATATTAAATTCCTGAGGAGTCTGTAGGACCGACAACTAGGTCTTTAAGAGCTTTGGTTGAAGTGATGCCATGGAAATTAGATTATAGTGGAGCACTGTGTCTTTCTCTCTCTCTATGTTGCAACTGGTTCTGTTGAGTCTAAGACTACGGAGAGTTATGCAAAGAATTGACCCCAGGCGGGAGTTGAACCCACCACGCCATTGAGGCTATCGCTTTAGTCCGTCATTTCTTCTTTGAAATGTCCTTTCGTAGCTGTTAGTAACCAGCCATTAACAGGTCTCTTATTTCGCTTGCCTTTGGCTCCTAATTGTTACTATTATATCTTTGGAAATACGTAGAAGACATTTATGAAGGAAATTTTCTTCTAGTAGCTGTTATTCCCTAATTTTCCTCGTTGATTTTTTATGAGTTCATGAGTACTTAGTGATCTTTACGTGGTTAGCGGCTTAGCGAAAGCCCTTGGTGGTGAAGTAATCGTTTGATACATTACGTGGTTGCGAGGACTTCGTCTTTCTTTTGATTTCTATTAGGACTTTTCATAAATTTTGGCACCAGGGCAATGAAAATTACTTAGCTCCACTATTCAAAATATGGTCCATGAGCCCGAACATATTTCTGCTATCTCTCAGGCGATAGTCAATACCTCTTTGTGCATAATTTTCTGAGCTTTCTTTTGGTACCAAAATTGTCCATACCAGCCGCATCATGATCGTTCAACGAAGCCTTTTCTCGCAGTTCCCTGCTTTACGAGCACGAATTTAGACACGATGCAAGAGCATCAGACGTGAGAGGAGACGATCTACTCTATGTGCTCCTGTGAGCACCTGGACCGCTTCAGTCGAGCTCGTATCACGTTCATGTCGCAGCCGTTTCATACTGCTTCAAGACCACGCAAGGCTGGCTGCATGTCGCCAAATTGGCGAAGAGGAAGTTGACCGAACTGGGCCGGAGCTGCTGGAGCATCCGCGTTATAGTCCTGACTTCTCGCCGTCTAACTATCACCTCTTTCTGATGGCTGAAACACTTCCTGAGCAAGAAGAAGTTCCGAGACATCAATCATTTGCGTCGAGGATTGACAGCTTTCTATGAAGCCAAGGATGACGGGTTCTATGAGCGCAGTATTGATATGTTGCCTGAGAGATGGCAGAAATGTGTTCAGACCGATGGCGTACACTTTGAAAAGTGTTGTTAGGCGGTTTTGATTACTTAGGGTTGATAAATATGGTGCTTATTGCTCTAGTGCCTAAACTTATTGAACGACCTATTATAAGTCCTCGGCTTATATCTGTTACTCAGTTACTATAAAAGGATAAAGCTCTCGGCGTTGATCAATCCCTGAGGGATGCGCCATGCATTCGACTTAAATTTTTAACTTCGTTTGAGGTGATTGAATGCATATCTAGCCTTTACAGTGACTCGCGATGGCCTCGCGCTCAACCGAGTCAGTGCTGCTAATTCTCTCAGAAAAGTCTGAGACCTGTCTGGTACCAATTTACCGACCCCGGAGGGATGGATGGCTTGGTGGGCCATGAGCGCGAGATCGAACCACTGACCTCGTGTGCGACGCAGAGCACCTCTAACCACTGCGCCACACGCGCTCTCAGTTACTATAATGGTTATGCAATTCGTCGTGGTAAACATTTGTGACATTGTCCAACAAAGTGTTGGGTTTTTTCCAAAACGAAAGGACAAAACTCTCGAAATCAATTGATTCCTAGACGGCACACCATTTATTCATCTTTATCTAGCATCGTTTGAGGTGACTGAATGCATATTTGGCCTACCAGTGCATGAAATCAGTGCTGCTGTCCTCTCAGACAAATCTGGTACAGATTCCCCGATCCCGGAAGTATGGAAAGCTTGACGGGCCTTTGACATGAGATCGAACCATTGATCACGCATCTTACAGGGCGCCTCTGACCGCTGAGACATACGCGTCCATTTTTGGAAATAGAGATAGAAATTCAACGTTTTATCCTTGAAGTGGCATATCTCAGCTCAGAAGCGCAATAAAGGCGCTACTAATGTCTGCACAGTGCTGTCAAGGCGAGACATCTATCTGTTGCGATTCCCAAAAGCTTTGGAGTTCTGGAAGCGGTGAACTTGCTGGAAGATAGTTCTAGCGTCCACGAATTTGTTTCTGAAACACTTCTAACATATTAAGTTGCTGAGGTGCTTGAAGTAGTGGTTTCATGAGGACTGAAGTCCGTCGAAGACGATAATGGAGACGAGGCAGAGTTTCGTAGGCCACCCAAGTCGTCCATAACCTTCACAGTTCAATATGCGATGTATTTCCATGATTCAAAGGCAGCCATTTTCCGAGTTTTTTCGCCTTTACAACTTTTGAAGTGCTTTGATCCAGTTTAGAAGCCCATACCACCGATTTTTTTTCTTGCCAGCTGCTGAACGTCGTGCTTTTATTTGTGCTCTCCAAGCCATCATTTCGTCGTCGTCAAAAACAAAGACTATGACTGCTTTTCAAATTATCAACATCGAATTCGCTCCGACGAATTTTTTTGTCCCTAATTCTGGCCTACTGTGCATTCGTCAGCACTTTCATAGGCCGCTAGTCGTTTCGATTCATTTGCGCTGACTATGTGCAAGTTCGAATTCGTAGAAGTATAGTCCGGCGAAATTACTGTTTTATAAAGTTTGCAGAGGATTTTTGAAGTCCCAAGCTCTGAACTTTGTTGGAAATACAGTGCTCCAATTCATTTATACAATGCGAAATGTATGAAATCAGTCATACATCTGAAGCAGCGATTGCTAAGTTATAAAGCTGAAAGAAAGAGAGATCACAACTTTCGTTTCGAGTGTTTTCTTAAGACCACAGCTCAGATTTCAATCGAAATTTGAAACACGATGAAGGCGAAATTCAAGAAAACACTTGAGACGAAAGTTGAGATATATTGAATATACTAGTCACGAGTAATCGAGTGTACAACACTCTGTGTTTAATGAGAATTTCACTAGACATAGAATGTAAAACGTTCGTCGTCGTTAACTCCTAGTGTGGGGACTGAGCACCCACACAGGATTGGCAAAAGACGAGAAAGAGTAACTGCCCGACTGACAAGATCGCAAGACCGAAACACGTGTATCGGGCCCTATAAGTCACCCCTTTTTGACAGATTACTGACATGCGTGGCTCAAAAATTGAAAAGAGAGATCAATATAGGTTGTTTTCAGGCGTCTGGAATTGACAGCAGACGCATCGGAGCATGTCTATTCTGTCAGGAGTTCTGGATGGAACTCTATGCTCTCTATGAGATAGGCGTTGCCAGAGTTGAGGTGATAAAAATTTCTTATCATTCATATTCAATACCCTTATAACCTGGATATTCGCACAAATTCACATTATTTTCAGGTAAAAACCGTAAATGTGAACTCGGAAGCGTTCAAGAAGAATTTTCTCGGTGCTCAGCCGCCTATAATGATTGAGGAGGAAAAGTAGTATTCTTAGGAATTATTGTTATAATTGTAACCATCCACGCTCTTGTGATGTTTTTTCTTAAGAGGTGCCACTTACACGGATAATCGTGAGATCGAGGGACGGATTTTCCATCTCGCCAAGGAATTCCGCGTTCCTTTATTCGAAAAGGATCCGACTGTTGAGAAGCGTATTGAAAGTCTCTATAGGGTACGTAGCTTATTTGTTTATGACTGTGTTATTGACTACTCAGAGCGTGGTCTTTTAGAATTTCAAGCTTTTTCTTCGTGCCAAGACGGAGTATGACAAGGAAATCCGAGACATTTCTTCAGTTGAATCATTACCGCCACAGATTAGGACACATTACACGCGTGTTGTAGAACAGTTGTCCGGTATTGATCAGGTAAGTAGCAGATCGTTTTTCTTTTTTTTTTCAAATTCTTACAGGACCTGTCGTCACAAGTGACTGGGCGGGATCTTCTAGCATTTCTCGAGTGTGAATCGTTTCCTCGTATCCATTGTCCGTAAAGGCTTTCGAATGTCTCAAGTGTTCCCTTGGCTGCTGCTTACAGATTTTGTGTTCTTCATCCGGATGGCTCTCGTGGACCGATGGACGTGTCAACGGCTCCATTTCCTCTTCTCCGGTTGGATACCGACCCCGGCTATTTTTCGTTGCGGAATCCGCAACTAAGTTTTGGAATGATTCGCATGCTGTGCTGGCGTATTAACTGTTGTTTCTTGAGGTTGATACCACAATTGCACACAAAACATTGAAAAAAGTAGTCAGTACGCCGGTGCAGACCGCACGCGAATCATTCCAAAACTTAGTTGCGGGTCCTGAACGAAAAGTAGCTGTAGTCGGCGCCCAATCGGGGTAGGAGGTGGAGTCGTGCGACACGCCTCCGGGTCCACAGAAATCAACCGGTCATGGATGTCGCAAACTGTTAGTCGGGATGATTGTCCTTCACCTGTATCACCTGTCGTCCGGTTGATCGTCGAGTGACTCGAGCGGGTGCCAGCAACTCTTCCACTTTTCCCTATCGCGTGCAAGAGTAGCTCAGTGGGTCCTCCTCGCTCTAGAGATTCGCTGAGCATCTTTTTTCTATCGCTTTCGTGATGAAATCGGACCAACGGGTCAGTGGTCTGTTAATAGGCTCTTGTAAAACCCGATACACTTGTTTCGGCCTTGAGCAGCCTCGTCACTAGGGCTGTCACTTCGTCTTTCGCCAATCCTTTCGGGGTGCTCCAGCCCCTACTATGAATAGGCGACGATGGATGATTCACAAAATTGCCGCCAAGTGAAAAATCACTAGATCGACAGTGTTGCAATCCGAGAGGATTGGCAAAAGTGTCTGCCCTACTGACGAGGCTGCTCAAAGCTGAAACACAAGTATCGGGCTGTATAAGAGCCCGTAAACAGACCACATGACATCTTGGCTCGAATAATAATTATGAGATATATTGAAATTTGAGCGTGGTCTTAAGAAAACACTCGAAACAAACGGTATTGTAATTAAACGCTAGTTTATAACCAGTAAACCCTACATGTCTCCTGGATGTTCTCCTGGCCTCATCGTGGCTGGAAGGTGTTCTTTGTTGTCGGACTGCGAAGTGCAGCGAAAGGTGCAATCGTCCAGCAGGACCACCCAATCCGAGAAGGAGTGCGATGTCTCTACCTGGAAAGTCCAGCTAAGGGTAAACCGTACCAGGAATGACCGCCGTCTTGGTAGCTACTAGTTGCAAGATGCTAATCTCTCTCTGATCCACAAGGGCAGCCGACTGCTCTAAAGTGGTGACGACCTGAGAACACCTCAGTTCAGCTTGCCTCGTGACTCCAGGGAGCAAGAACCGGCTCAGCCAGTACTGTTTCCCTTTAGTGGCGCCGCACCATCGGTGAACTATCAAAGTATCAACAATGAAAACATTTAAATTTTGGTTAATTTAATTCTGACCAGTTAAATTTCAGTTGTTGGCCGATCGTCGAACTCGTTACTTGTTAGGACCTTCAATGACGGAGTACGACTGTGAATTAATGCCTCGACTACACCACATGCGTATCATTGGACAGAGAATGCTCAAGTACGATTACTCTTCTTATACCGATTTTATCGTTTTTTTCTCATTATATGTTTGTGACTAATCTAAACTGGCCTTTCTTCTGGCTTCAGTCTTGATAATGCAGCCTAACTTGGCTAGTTTTTTTTTTGTCTTCTTTCTCGGTCTTTTTTTGTCTTTCTCTGACTCATTTTCACTCCCCGATTTGTTTGTAGCTTCGACTTTCCTTACAATCTCACATATCTGTGGAACTATGTGTTGACGGCTTATCGAACGGCCGCCTTTATAGAGAGTTGTCCGGCCGACCAGGATATTTTGCATCATTATAAGGTGAGTCATATGCGCTACTGTAGCTTTGTCCTTTTACCAGCCAAGAGCTGTTTTGTCAGAGTCTAAAAATATCGCTTCTTCGAATCTGTTTACACTTCATAAATAATCCATCACCCACCACATTTTAATGGAGAAGCTTAATTTATTGAAATGATTCATGTTGAGGGAGATTGTTTTTGAGTTAATTCCGATATCAATAGGCTTGTTTTTCCAGAGCATTTGAAGTCGTTTTTCCTCAAATATGATTATTATGGCTTTGCTAATCATTTCATTGGCGCAAAGAAAAAGGACGTTCAATAGCCCATTTTAGGGGGTTAACGTTTTTTTTTGTTTCAAATATGGAAACAAATGTTATTTTTCAAGTGTTATTGCTGCTGATGACGAACCACTGAGGAAGAGGAGGAGAAGAAGGGGGGGGGGGGGGGGGGGGCGTGGCGATAGCTAATCTTGTAAGCTAACTTTTATAGGAGCTGATAGGATACTGTTGTCATTACGGGGAATCTAGCAGGAACCCTAACATTTGCACTGATTATAGTCTATTAGGAGCGCATGTGGCTAAGTGGTTAGAGGTGTTCTGCTTAACACACAAGGTCGATGGTTCCATCTCGCGCTCATGGCACACCAAGCCATCTATTTCTCCGGGTTCGGTTATGGTGCCAGGCTCTTATGGAAGGATAAGCAGCAGTGCCTCGATACATCAGCGGTAGGCTACCGCGAGTATCGTCAAGGGCAGATATGCATTTAATCACCTCAAGCAAAGTTGACAATTGAAGACGAATGCATGGCGCATCCCTGAGGGATTGATCAAAGCCGAGAGCTATTTTCTGGTGGCTTCGGTAGCGTAGTAGTATCACACGCCCCGGTATGGGTGAAACGCGGGTTCGATTACCGCAAGATATCGAATGAACTGCATACCGCTATAAATTCTTAGATTAGCCGAATATTACGTCGCTTCATAGTTTTTGACACTAAAGCAATGAACACCAAATTCATTAGCCGGAAGTTATCAGAGTTGCATGATTCTGGTATCGTTCATTTGCGCATTTTCTTGCGAAGATTTTGGTATGCAACTTGTCTCTACTTGCTTATGGAGCTGTCTTGGAGACAGATTCGCTTGCTACTCGTGCAAAATCGCTCAGGGAAGATGCTAGTGAAGCGGCGCACAAGATTATTGGAGTTTGGGGCGATGAGACGGTTGCAGAAAGAATGGTTAGGAAGTGGTTCTCCAAGTTCAAAGCGGAAGAAAAGTCTGATGGATCAGTCGCGCTCGGGTCGTCCATAGAAGGCTTCTCTTACGCGCCATTCATGCACGAGTAGCAAGCAAATTCGTTTTCACGACAGCTCCATTTGAAGCAGGTATAGGCAAGTTGTATATTAGAGTGTTCACAAGACAGTGTGCAATTAAACGATAGCAATTTCATCAACTTACATCGTTCCTTATTCAAAAAAAATTGGTCTTCATTACTTTAGCGCCAGAACTTATGGAGCGTATGAAAGCATAGGTGTAGGGGAGGTTGAAAATAAGTGAGCTTGGAAGTTAGCTTTCATAGAAGCTGACAAGATGCTATTGTCAATACTGAGGATTCATCCAGAACCCTAACATTTGCACTGGATATAGACAAGTGAGAAAAGAGTAGTAGCAAAGTGATGGCATCGGTGGCGTAGCGATAGCCCCACGCCTCGGTATGGGTCAAACATGGGTTTAACCCCGCTTGATGTCGAATGTTTTGCACACCACTCTAAGTTTTTAGGTACAACCATTCACTTTGATTTGACGTAAAGCGTTCCAAAATTTATTTAAAGATTCCTATATGGAGTCGCTTTCGATCTTGTAATGCACAAGTATTATTGAAATTTGTAAATGTAAGTGTAATTCAGGAACAACTAAGTATGTTGACTAATCAACGAGAAACCCTACAATCGCCGACGAAGACGCACACAATTCCGGAGATGGTCCTTCATAACATAAGAAGAATTGGCCTCGACCAAAATTAATCCCAAATCCCACCCGTCCACTCACTTTATGCAGAAACTGTGAAAATATTAATGTTTGTTATCACCAGGACTCCTTTGATTGTCCTGATTTCTCTTTTCCCAGTCTGTATCACAAGTCGATTTCGCTTTTTCTTTTGATCATCGAAATTCATGTGCATCGATCACCTAACAAATTTCTAATCCTTTATAACTACTGGATCATCTATGAGACGCCTTATTACCGTAATCTTGTAGGGGTAGGATTTTCATGATTTTATTAGATATTATGTAAATTTAGAAGTATCTAACGTCGTCATAACTGATGGTCAACTAGGGTTTCTTGCTGAATTTGGTTGTTGCTGCCATGATTTTTATGAGTTTTAAGAAATATTATCGTATTTGTAGCACTATTTTGCTCATAGATATGTAAATATGCAGCTATTAACGACATTATTCGACAAATGGTTGTCAGTCTGTCCTTCCGTCCGTCCGTTCGTTCGTTCCAGTTCCGTTGGCTGTGTAAAGCCACATTCTCTTGCCTCTTCCATTTGTTATGTTGCTTATTTTACAATTGGAACAAAGTTTTATATATTTGCATATAAAGTGCTACATGTGGTTTTTTTTCTGTAAATTTTCTCACTGCAAACTACAGATCCAAGAATATAGAGTGTAGCCGAAGCTCTTGGGCCTCAACCGGTGCTGAGCTCGCGTTTCATTCAAAGTGGAATGTGCGTGCTACCACCGCGTCACCGAGGCTAACGCTCGATACCAATTATCCATGAAATTTATCAAATCTGTCATCAAGCAGCCGTCAGCGGTTTGAACTAAAATTGCTTCAAAAGGTGCTCAATTATTCGAAATGTAAGGCGTTATCATACCAGCAGTCTCAAAAGGTGTATGACTTCTACGCTAATGTAAGGCATGGCGAACCAGGCACATTGCGCCCAATGCTTTATAGTAGAGTGTGAGGGTGTTTTTTCATGGTTCAGGCAGTGTGAATCTCACTGAAAGCGTTAAAGTATACATTAATGGGTGGTGAAGTAAACAATGACGAAGATTCCAGAAAGTTCTCGGATCAGTGACAACTGAAAGAGTTTCGTAAGAAATCTGCCCAGCACTCCACAACAGCTAAAGTATCTGGCGACAACATAAAGGGCGTGCGATGTTTTAAGTTGACGTTTTTACCCTCTAAGATAAATCTGGTGTCGATTGTTCGACCTCGGAATGATGGTGGGGTTGATTTGCCTTTGTCCTGTATGAGATGATATCGAGCCACGGTCAGGAATGGATGAGGTCTTCTCAAGTTCCAGTTTACTCGTTCTATCGAGGAATTACTTAGGTAACGGTTTTCTAATTTTCTTCCGGTATGATTAACTTCCTGGTTAATCACTCTTCCATGGCTAACGTATCACGATTGCTTGAGTGGAGGAATACTAAAATAATTTTTAGAACATTCGGCTGTCATCAAAGGAACCGCTTTTCATTGAAATCAAAATCTTGAATATGTATTAGTGTATACGAGATGAATGCCTTGTAGTGTTGTGTTGCTTCTATACAGGCTGAATTGGTAGTAGATCTCATCAACTAGTTCAGTTCTACCGTTTATCTAGCGTTAATGTTCTTATGTTTGAGTGGCAAAACTCTTTGGCTAGTGGGAACAAAGTTACTGGTACTTTCTGAGGTAAATCCTCCATTGGACCATCGACGAATCTCTCCAATGATCAATTGATTTGCTATTTTTTTTATTGGCAGACACGAGGTTCTTAGCAAGAAAATCTGTTGAATACAATCCAGTACAGTAATATTAGCTTCTATTTTGACAATATCGCCTTCCTCAGAGCCGTTTTGCTCTTTTTGTGACTTTCAGCTACTTATTGTAGACCAGCTGCACACAGTCTTATATGGACGAAGAGGAGAAAAAAGAGCAAAACGGCTCCGAAAAAGGCCATCACCGCCGAAACGCAGCCATTATTACTTTACTAAATTGTAGTCGATATCTTAGTGATAACAACCCCGTGTTCCCTCACAAGGGAAATAGCGATGTATCTGATCAATGCAAGGTTAATCGATAGTTGATTTTGGGATTCAACTTAATTCTGTTGTCATTTATGCTGACTGCTCCTATTTACTTTACGGGACGTCTTGTTAATTGTCAGTATGCCTGCCATTGAAAGCGCATGTGGCACAGTGGTTAGAAGTACTCTGCGTCGCACACGAGGTCACTGGTCCAATCTCGCTCTCATGGCTCAGGAAGCCATCCATCCTTCCGTGTTACCTAATTTGGTACCAGAATGGTTTCAGAATTGCCTGGGAGAATAAGCAGCACTGACTCAGTACAGCGGGAGGCCACTGTGAGTCATCTGTTAAGGCCAGATGTGCATTCAATCACTTCAAACGAAGTTAAAAATTGACGACGAATGCATGGAGCATCCCTCAGCTGACTGCCTAAGGTGACTCACATGATCCAACACTTGAAAATCGCTGTAGCTTACATTTCTGCTCAAAGAAGAAAATCAAGAATCATGCTGTAGCTTACATTTCTCCACGAAGGGAGTCCTAATTCTAAGATGCGATGCAGTTTATTCATGGTTTTAACATTAAGTTGCCGATAACTTCTATAGGATAAGTGATAAGGCTCTCCAATGTTCATCAATCTTTGAGGGACGTGCTATTTATCATTTGACTTTATCAAACATTGTTGGCATGATCGAATGCATATTGGGCCTTTACGGCCACTCTCGGTGACTTACTAATGTAGCAAATCAACGCTGCCATCTTTCGAGACAGTTTGGTATCGAATCGTCGACCCACGTGTGTGCCGCAAGGCACCTCTAACCACTGCGCCGCTCCAAAAAAGGTCTGCCAATCATTGTTCATTCATGCGACGCAAAATTGCATGTCGTTTGAGAATGTTGAGTGGTATATAAAGCATTCGACATCGGGCGCGAGTTGAACCCGCGTTTTACCCATTGGTGGGGAGTACGTGTTCTCATCACACCACGGATCACCAAATTTACATTTACCGGGTTTGCTCTGGTAAGCACGTATCGACATTTAACTTACTCGCGCTGACAGCTGCAATCAGAGGAAAGAGCGGTAGCAGAGCGCTGGCATGTGGGGCGTAGTGATGGCACGTATCCCAAGTATGGAGAAACGCGAGTTCAGCTCTCGCTAATGGCTACTGTTTTTCATGACACTTATGAATCTTAGATTTATCTGTGTGTTATCATATCAATGTTGAAAGCCAATAGAAATAGGAAGAGCTTTTTATATTTTACATGTCCCATATTGATGCCAGTTTAAGTCCTTCCATTGAATTCGTTCCCGCGTGTTCGTTTTCCACGAAGATCTTCAGCTTTGTGAGGAGGATTGGCTGCCAAGGCACTTGACTTTGCCTCCTTCTAAATGTTCTTGGACGATATTCGGGTCAATCTTTTTTAGTTCTGAAATAATCCATTTAGAGCATTCTCATAACCTCACTGCTAGCTTTTGTTCGCATTTCTAGATCCCTGGCGAGTGTTTCCAATCAAATTTTTGTCATCGGGCAGGCGGTGTAGTGTTGATAGCGCCGTTCAACGGAAAGCGATGGTAGTTTAATTGCGCATCGCAAAATCGGTACCTGATTTGTGTGGGGAAGTTCATTCCCTTCAAGCAGTGGAGAACACTCTATCCCAGATATTTAAATAAGAGACCCAATTTGATTAATTTTCAACATGCTTGGATGATTTTAAGATTAGAGTTTGCACATCTCATCGGAAACTAAATGTTTCACACTATGTGCCACCATATAGAAGTCGTAGCAAACGTAACTTGTCACTTAGCGTCGCTGGGAACCAACAGACAAATATCAAATTCGTATGCTGCTGAGCGTGAAGGTGTGTCAGCCACTGTCTGAAAAAATAATACCGAATTTCCTTTCACATCTGCAAAGATCGCAGTTATCGAGAAAAGTAGGAAGACGGTCGTCCCGATTAGTATTTACCAGCATTCGTAGAGAAGAAGGAAGTGCTCGAACATCAGCTAAAAGAATCCGCAGAAAGTTTGAGTTACGAAGAAGCGAATCAAACAGGTAAAGAGTTGGAATCCATATAGTAGATCTTAGGGCGTATGTTATAAAGCTATATAAAACCTGATTTCGATTCTGGCGCAAAGTCAAATTTGGGATCGCGCTTGTGCTATGTGGTACATCTAGTCGCTACTCTCCCAAAAACCTTTTTTTTTTGGGCTATCTTGGAAAGTATAAAAAATGCGCTTTGATACGGTATAAGTAAGACTCAAATGAGTCTGAGATTTCTTGTCGTTATGACTTTCAGTCTATAATGAAAATTCGATCACACTCTTATGAACTGTTTACAGTCGGTTTTTGATGCATATCCTCAAATTGAAATCACCTCATTATCTCCATATGTATTTTCATTTTCCAATGATTGATGGAATATAACAAAATGTTGCCATACAATGCATTCAAGACCTCAACACTTCGATAAAAATCTAAATAATACTCGAAATATCTAGTGTTTTAACTGCACTTTTTGCAGTGTCACGATGACATACCTATGAGAATTGAGTGGTGAGCAAATGTACGACCTCAGACAAGAGTTGAACCCGCGTTTCAACCATATCGGCGACGCGTGCTACTACTAAACCACCAAGGTGGATTTGCGTCAACTCATTCTTCATTTCTTTCAATTCTCATGGGTGTATGAAACATTATAGCACCTCGCAAAATGCGGTGAAAATACCAGAGATTTCGAGTATTACCTAGCACACTGGCTGTCAGCTCAACTATGTTTATAAAGCGAAATCGCATATCCGACCAAACCTGTTAAAGGTTGGTGGATGACAGCTAACGTAGAGATTTTGAAAATGAGTACTAACGCGAATGTACCTTGGCTGCGTAGTGGTAGCACGCGTTCCCGGTATAAATTAAACGCGGGTTCGACTCCCGCCTCAGGTTATATTTTTGCTCACCACTCAGTTTCTTATAGGTATGTGTAAAACTCCATATAATACTGTCGAGAACTGGATAATATATCGACTGAAGGATTTCATGATGTGCGTTACTTAATAAAAATACAATAGGTTATAAATTGTTGGGTTCAAACTGCTTCAGGACGTAGCTATGAATAGAGTTAACTTCGGCATATTTTGAATAGAACTGAGAGAAGCCTGGTGAGGTTGTGTGCAGTTTGCTAATTGAAATTACCAAAGATGTAATGTTTCTATTTACAATCTGTATGAGGGAGAAGTTAGCGTGAAACGGAGTGAGGTGCTCTGAAAAGAATACGTGTTACATGTTTCGGTTCCCACGTCGCAAGCTAACTAAGCCTCCCATCCGTCTTTGCTGGGTGGGCAAATTGATATCAAATTTGGCGTGATAACATAGCAACACTTACATGATACACCAGAAGACAACCATGAGTCACTCTAGAGCTAGACATGCATTCAGTCACCTCCACGCTGCTTACTGGACTTGAAAACTTCCATAACACTTGAGCACTTCATCTCTTATGAGGCTAGAGCATCATGGTTATGGAGGTATACGGATGCAATGTACTTTACAGTTCATTTCGTGGACGACGACGATTTCTTGTTACATCATCAACATTTTCGCAAAATTTCAAAGTTTTTGCATAATTAAAGCACGTGTAGTGCAGTGGTTGGAGGTGCTTTGCGTTGCACACGTGGTCGATGGTTCGATCCCGCACTCATGACTCCTTAACTACATCCTTCACGCTCGATAAATTGGTACCACTTATCTGGGAAGTGAGCAGCACTGACTTGATACATTGGTAGCAGCCGTAAGCCATTCCAGAAATCCAATATATGAAATCCATAATCCGGATATTCATTCATTTACATTGAACGGATAAATACTGAGGACAATTTCTTGGCACATCCATCAAGGGATCGATCAACGCCGAGAGCTTCATCTTTTTATCCTTCAAAGGGCAAGTGTCAATATAAGACAGTCCTCTAAATAAATTATATTCACTTCCGTCACGAGATTGTATGATAATGTCACCTAGTGTCAGTTTGTCGCATCATTATTCACCATGATGCTTGGAAACATGAAAGGTTCTTGTCATTTCCGATAAACAGCTGTTTTTTTTTCTCGTCTTTAGTTTCAGGCAGAATTTTCTAGATTATTTGATATGACACACTTCAGAGGACTGACTGGTTTTCGCAATTAATACAACCAAATCGTGATGCTGACAATAAGCATCATATGTTTAGAGGTGAGTTTAAAAGAAATGGAGTGTAAGACGTTTATCATTCATGAGGAATACTAACGAATTTCTAGAATTCAATGAATTTTCAAGAACCAGAGAAAATTTTAGACTTCAGATTCAGAAGATGAATTCCTTTTCTTGGCAAACAAAATCAACTTGTACCTTTCATATATACACGCAATGTTCTGCCTACTATTTTTTCAAAGCAGTGAGCTAACAGGTGGTTGATAAATTGTTTGATTTGGCTGACATTTCAACGTCTACGATGATGTCCAAATATTTAAGCGGTGCTTCACCTTATTGGATCCGACTTCCTGCAACAATGACCACACACATCGCGAGGTCGTAGACTATCCACTCAAATAAAGCCTGCTCCGAAGAAGACGAATACGTTGAAAAGTCAGCAGAGTAGAACTATTTACCAACAATGTATTAGCTCAATAGCGTAAAAAGTGCTATCAATTTGTACTGAGGTTTGATCAAAGTCAGTTATAGATTCAATCCACCCGTGGCACTATCGGAGGCTACTTGTTCCCACGATATCCTAGAGGTATCTGAATTTCAGTCAGAGGTAGGAAATAACACTGCGATTAACGAAGGCTGGGAATTTCTTAATGAGAAGCTGCAATGAGGATGTCCATGAATCACACCAGCGTCTAACATGCCACCGAGGACAGAAAGCGATCAACTTGCAGAACATGCGAACCCAATCATTTTATCATTAAAAGCCATCGTAGAGAATAAAATTAGTGGGAGGTTCGTGTATTGTTTCAGGGTAGGCTCTTTCACCTTTACGGGCGGCAGTTGTTCGATGGCACAGCGCAAGCCACAAGAGGCGCGCGATTTTCGTCATACACTTAGGGTTTTTCGTCCAACTAGGAAATGAAACTTTAAGTTTTTTTGTGTCACCTTGATACTCAATGATTTTCTTTACTTGGTCATATATTTTTCATGCATATATAACTTTTCCGTACGATGAAAATCTTGATGTGAGAAACGCTATTTTTCCTTTCGCTCTTAGAGCGTTCTATATTGACCTTTCAAAAATCCATTTAGAGCGTCAAAAGTACGAGATTTGTGCTATTGAATGATTAGTAACAGTCTGGCAAAGAGCCATATAAAAGCTCCAGTGGAAAGTGTAAAACATAATTTTAATTTCGCTGCTACAACGTAATGGAAATTCTTGTTTATGGAATATGCTGGAATATGCTCTTTCTATCGTTGCTAACTGGTTGAGATTTCATTAATAAATATTTGCTCGATCGACCCTGCGTTTGCGTCTTAGTTCACCTATCTCCAAGAGTGCGAGAATAGTCGACTTGAGCAATCTCCGATTTTGAGAAAAATCGACTCGACTAGCATTTTACGACGCGTATGAAGAAGCAAAATCTGCAAGCGACAGTTGAAACAACACGCGAAATGTCTGTAAACCCTTGGACGATAAATGCGGAGAGAGGAATCGACTGTAAAAACTATGACCCGCACATTAGCTTCATTGACTTAGGTAACAAATGAAGAAGTTATCTCGTGAGGGGATATCGGAGTGAATGATGAAGTAGTCAATCAGGAGGCAAGACATCTCTGCAGTGATCCAGCGCCCTCTCAACTCGTTGACGGCCATATGTACCGTTTTCGGTACATAGCGTACGCCGCCCTCGCGGCGGCCGTGGCGAGTCGGCGGCGAGTTCGTATTAATGCGCTTCTATGGAAATGAAAATATTTGCTTATTTAAGGTTCTGAGTGCACATTCTTAGCAATGAAGAAACGTTCATCTGCCGAGGATCAATTTTTGTTTCAATCAAAGAACCACATCCCTTTGAAAGGAAAGTTACTTCCAGTTGTCAAAAAACATTTGCTTCTTCCTTCGTGATCTATGTTTCTGTACTCATTTGAGAGCTTGAGAAATGTCGATTCTTACATTTTACTTTTTTTTTGCAAAGTTTTCATACTACGTTCTACTAATCAAAAACAGATAAGGTTTTGCTCTTAGAGTGCGTTGCTCCAGTTCCATAGCGGTTTTTTTTGGTATTATATACTAGAATTTTGAAGTTAAGCAAACTTTTTTGCTATAAAAAGTGAATTGTTATTGGATGGACTTCTATAAACATATTTTCAGAAGAAAGAGCACCTTGTTGTTTTGAAAGTATACATTTTTGATTAAGAATTGCAAAGGTATGGAGAAAGTGCTCGTGTTTTTTTCTTCTTATCTAAAAAGAGCTTTTTCACAAATTGGTAACTGTTTCGCTGGCTTGAGAACTGGAACTTCTAGAATTAAGCTTGGTTTTTGAGAGTACGAAGTGGTAACTGGAAAGAGAATTATGTTTTGCTTTCGGCGTAAGCTGTTTCAACTTCACAGAGAATTTTTGGAAACATATCGTGCATTTCGTTCCTGCAAAACTTCGATTTTAATAAACTTTACAGAAGAGACTTCTATCAAGAGTTTTATAGTGAAGATAAACCCCATGTATCATGAAATATTCTATGTTTCCGCGAGAAAACCACACTGTCGTGAAAGGGAACATGTTTCCAGCTGTTATATAACATTCGTTCCTTCTTCATTTACGTTTTTATAGTCATTCAATAGCTTAAAAATAAGATATTTATACTGAGTTTGCTTTGCGAAAAGGCTTTCATAGTACGTTTAACTAACTAAAAGAAAGGTATCGTTTTACAGTTAGAGTATCCAACCTCACTGGGAATTTTTTGGTTTTTACAGTGAAATTATGATTTCCAGGGAACCCTGTTGCCATAGAGTATTGACTACTGCTGGGGAAATTTTTAAAACTTCTTTTCATAGAAAAAGCATCTAGTTATTTGAAAAATTTTCACTTTTTAGTATGAACTGTGCGAAGTGCAGTCATTCTGTGAAATGTGCTCGTGTTTCTTTCCATTTCATACATAGAAGGTATTTTAACTAGAATATTGATAATCAATCGATAGCTTGATAAATGAAGGTTTTTGTAGAAGGTCTGGTTCACAGAAATGCTTTTTTAGGGAGTAGTACCATCGCGGGGAAATTACGCTTCGCTTCTAGGATAGTTATCTTATTGCTCGAACTTCGCCGAAGGTCTTTTGACGTATATAGCGAAATTCTGATGATGTGGACACTTGATTGCTACAAGAGAGCGGCATATTGCCAAGTAAATTTCCGTAGGCATCTTCAGTAGGATGTACGCCAACACGTTCAAGAATCCGCGTCAACAGGAAAACCACAAAATGAATTTACTTCCAACTCTTACGTTTCCTTTCTGACTGATATGTTGTAGAAGTAAGACCGCCTTTTTCGATCTCGTCATTCCTCCCATCGCCACAAACATTTGTCTGCTGTTCATTTAGACACAAATGGCTTTAGGCCCAGGGTTGTTGGGTGACGCAAAAGTACCCACCTCCTCTTTGCATTTGGGAACTATATTTACAGAAATTAACAAGGTTAATGTGTGAATAATCCTATCATTGTCTAAGCATGGAGTAAAAGCTTCGAGCTTTTGTTTGAACGTGTAGACGGAAGTACCGAATCAAATCATGCGGTGGAGGAAATACCACCACTGGTGAAAACGATGCCCATCGGAAGCAGTTAGGCAACACGAAGGTGAGCTAGAAATTCGATCGAGCGCATGAAGTCTTTTGGGGGCATCAACTAAAGGAATACGTAGAGGGTGTAAACTGTACAAATATCCAGTGTCAAAATCACCGCAATAAAATGCGCTCGCAGTACAGAATAAACGCCGATGAAAAAAAAGTTAGTACCCGTAAATTGATGAAACAAAGTCTTTTTGTAATTCAGAAAGGTGCCAACTCCAAAAGTTTACTTATAATCGAGAAATTATTGAGAATTATTGATGAGGTAGCATCGAATGCAGTGCGCAGCATCATTTTTCACAAACAAGTGATCGATTTCTTACTTTCATTCATTATCATAACTCTGAGGTATTTCATAGAATGAAATAGTTTCAAAGCTAGAAGATTTTTATGGCAATTTTCGCTAGAAGAATAGAGTGATTATATACTTGATTACTTGGTTATTGTTCATATGAGGCAGTGAATAAGAACAAGATATGGCTTTCCCCTTAGAACGCGAAGTCCTAGGGAGAAAATCGGCAATAGTCTTACTACAACTAACTCCAACAATCTCTCTTCTATCACCCCTATAATTTGCTGACAACTAAAATTCTTCTAGCATTGATAAAAGTAGAAATTTCATTAAAGAGTGCCGCATCGTGACTTAGCTAGCCGCGCGACACGTCGCGTGCCGCGCCTAGATTTCAGCATGGTTGCCAGGTAGTTAAAAACTAGGTGGTATTCCTTGGCGAAGAAGTGAAGCGTGCAGTATGGGTTCAGATCTTGCTGGTAAGCCAAGAAGTGGTTTGATATTTTTATTCACAAACTTACTACCAGCAGCCGTTGACAGTAATAACCGCCGTACTGCAAGCGGCATGTGTCGCCAAGAAGAAAATCTACCATGGTAAGGCCGGCGGCTACTTCATATCACAAAAGCATGGTTTGAACGATATCTTTCGTTTTAGTCAATTCTTCGTAGGAGAGACCACCCACATATAAGCAATCGACGACGACCAACTCACACTGGTGTAAGGTGGAAAGTCCACTGGTCGTGCAGTACTTTACACTCGAATATTTGTGGATGGTACAACTTTTCATGTAAAACCTTTCTATTCGACTGCTGTTGAAGCCTCGTTTGAACAGTAATATTTGATAACATATTTTAAGCCTCTCATGAGGTCTGTTATTGCACTTATGTTATAAGAATTTATTGTTCTGAGCGAGGTCCCTAAAAAAAGGAGAGATACAGTATGAATAGTTTAACCAGCCACGAGCAATCAATTGTGAAACACTGCACGACGAGTGATCCTTTCACCTTACGGCAGTGTAAGTTGTTCGCCGTCGATTCCCCCTTTATATGTGAAAAGTCTGCCCTAAATGGAATTGGCTGAAACGAAAGGCACCGCGTAAGTGATGAAGCTGTAAAACCTAAACACGTGTCTTGCACCATATAAGTACCGCATGATTTTCTCAAGGCTTTACAGAAATTGGCTGTTCTTCAACCAGCAAATTACCAGATAAGAATCACATCATGTCTACGTCAATCTTTCTGCAAGAGAGTTGCTGAAATTAAGTTGTATCACTTTTAAATTTTTTCGGATTTGCTATAGTATACCAATAAAATTGAATGTTATAGGGATTTTTTCTCCTCAATCTAATCCTTTCTCTTCAAATCGTCGCACACGTCGTCAACATTATAGCAATGAGCATTATATTCGGTACATTGTGACAGTGCGGTGTTTATTGGCTACCGTCAGTAAATTTGTATCACAAAAGCAGTGGAAGAATTGAGAATTTAGTGCAACTCTATGAGGGAATCGGTCTAATTGCTCTAAGTACGTTTATGAATATTTTTTTACAAAACAGTGTTGTTTTCTAGAGTCTTTGGGGCGAAGATATCATGAGCATACAATAGGAATCTATAATTCAGAACCTGCTTAACAGTAACAAGAACGAAAGATTCATTTTCTGACACATCATTGTGTCCTTCTAGCCAGACTTTCTTCAGTTGTGTTGATGTTTGTAGCGTAATGTCTAGAAGACGAAATCAAATGAAGATGCGCATCAGTGTTAGAGTCTTGACATTTCAGTAGGTTGAGGAAAAAGCTCCTTAACACCTGCGAAAAATCCAAATTTATGCTTGTTTCACATAGTATCGGTTACTGTGAATTCATGTGATTATCTTAGGAATATTTCCATTAGAAACTCCCATGACAACGCTAGTTATAGTGCATCAAATTTTGATTTACTTTTCGGATATCAAATGATAACGATGGACAAAATTAAGTTTCGAGTTTTTTTTACGCAGTTGCTTGAAGCGACCGCATTTCGACAAGAGATGCTGCGAGGAGATTTGTGGTACCGAAGTGAAGGAACTGCGAGCTATATGACTGTTACAAAGTGGTGTAAACGACGTCGAAAGTGATGATCTCAGTCTCAGAAGCAAGCCTCTATTGGCCGACCATGAAAATTGGACGATGGAAATCTGCAAGCAGCTTTAGACGCGGACGTCCGTCATCAAGCACTCGTGAATTGACAGCAGAACTTAGTTTTGATCAAAAGACGGTCTGAAATCATCTCCAACAACTTGACTTCGTTCACAGGAAATCTCAACAGGATCCACACGGATTGACTGAACCTCAAGCCAATCGCCGCCTTGTAGTTTGCCGTCAGTATGCCATACGAATGGTATATCGAGCAAATCCGGATGCTTGCAGATCGTTGACAGAAAATCATGGATAATGATGGTCCTTATATGAACAATAACAATTGTTGTTTTTTAATGAATTTATCAAAAAATTTCGAATTTTCAGCGGGTGCTAAGAAACTTTTCCTCAGCTCAAGACTGTGATGGAATAGGCAAATTTATAGCTTATTGGGAGTTTCATAGGTTTTTGTGACAACCACTGCTCTTTGTCACAATCTGAGATCTATTTCAAAATTTTACACTGACGCGATTACACCTAGTCGCCATAAACATTTAGTGCGACTAACATTTCACTGTCAAAGCCAAAGTCGCTCTAATTCCGGTTAGGCGTCTTTAGCAATTCTTTGCAGATTTCGTAGTTGTATTGCTTCGGATTTTATGGAATGAAGCACCAAGCACAAGTTTCGAAATATAGCAAAATATTGAGAACAATTTTCTAGAGTACAGGGTTATGCTTTTATGCCCATACATGAACTGAAATCATTGCATGTAGTTGAGCGTGGTAGTTATATTATTCATATTACATGCCATGGGACAGATTTGAAATATATCCCGTAATCAACACGTTGAGAGAAGAGCAATCATCTTAATCTCCCATCGTTAGACTAGCATGGTTCGGGCCACATTTCTTGAATTTACGGCTTTTGTTCAGCGAAGCCTTTCGACTCCACCAACAATCCCGTGTTGATCATTAATTCATACTGTAATGGGTTATTATGATGATCACATAACATTATCAAGAAGCAAAATGTGCACACTTGGTCATGCAGATGAATGCCTTCCCCTGGGACGAGGGCGAGGTCGGCACATTGGTTGCCGCTCAGGGCACAATTGTCATAGATGTGTGCTAGGTGCAAAGCTGGCATAAAAAAGGTCTCTTATCCGTTCATCTTTACCAAAATACTTTTTGAAAAACCGGCTTATTCGTAAAAACGATTGCTGTCGTTTAGAATGTTGAGGATTATAGAGTAACATGTTGAACAAAGCCTGAACGATTAGTCATGTACTGACTTCCATCCGTATCAACACAATAGATATTTGGTTTATACACTTTTGGCTTCGCATCAGTGTATAAGCAGTGTATGTTTCCTTTCAGATAAGCATGATACCGACTTATTTATTACGAGGGGACAAGAGGTATCGTTTGCCCAAAGCGCAGGATTGAACTCGTAAGTGCATGTATCACGTAAACTTGTAATATGGCCATAGCGATACGTGCGAATCTGTTTGCTATAAATCTCATATTTTTCAAATTGAAGTGAAGTTAATTCATACAGTCCTTGACAAGGCTGCATATGAGACACTTTGAGCGATATAAGTAAGAAGACTGTGAAGATTGGAATGCAGTGTATCAGATAGCAATATATTTAACAGGCAACGTCCCACTCTGACCTTACCAGGCCCAAAGGAAAGCGAAACTGCCGACAGATCAGCCACGAATGCTTTGAATTGATTTTGATGTTAACAGTCTCGTGTCTGTTCATCAAGATTACGGTGATTTATCTAAGGAAGTGGGAAAACAGCTTGATTTTACGCACGTCACTTCCAAATCGAAACTCACATACAGTCAGCAAAGCACATACTTTGGCAGTGTTGGATGCTCAAATGTCTTGTCGAGTTCAACTCTCAGATATCTGTAGAAGAAGTTCTCCAGACTGCCCACTTACACTCATTTGCCCTCACGGAGCGAGCATCACAAAGCATTTGAAGTTTTTGTCTCTTGTTAGTCAAACTATAACGACATCAAGGACACTCTAAAGAATTGCCGTTCCACTATTGTGATAAGTGCTTGATTTCGAAAGTGAATGAATCTTACAAGAGAATCAACAATGGATGTGAAAAATGGATTTGTGACTTCAATACAGAGTGCAGTAATCAGAGAGTGTTTTAGTTAAAATGCGAAAAATAAGCGGTGAATAAAACAGTGGATTGACCACTAGCTGGCTCTCGTTCACACGATCTTTCAAATTCAAATTAATTGCATCGTTTACTTCAATTTTGACACACAAATATAGGTGCGGATAGCGTTACTGGAATTACTTTGCAATAGAATTAGGTCCTCGGTTTGAAGCCGCGTTGCAAGCTAACCAAAATGCACAGTAGTTTTGAATTAACAGAGCGTTCGCCTTTGTGATTGAAACCAACTGCTTTAATGTGTTAACTGCTATTAGTATGCCGTGGAAAGTCGTGGTGTACACCAAGTAGATACTCAGTCATTTTACGATGCTGTTGGTCGTGTTCAATGAAAATCCTATTCATAAGAGATTTAGCCGATAGAACCATTTACTTTATCTTTGCACCCAAATAACAGAGGTTAATATGTTCACTTGAATTTACGTCAAATGGTCATCTATAAAAACAATACTGATAATCGGAAAGAATCCCTTGCATATTATATCAAACATAAAATTGCATTCAAAAAAGTTAAAAGATTTGAAATCCGAGACGTTCTAAACTCCTGAGAACTGTAAACTTTATTGAAGAATTGTGGAGTTTTGTTCGGTTAACATTTTGACATTCACGTCATCAGATCTATGATGATCTGAATCAAATGTCCACAATCAGTTTCAAAAGGATGTGAGTCTTCTTCGTCGCATCGAATGTCTGGTGGAATGCAGCATTGTTCGTATGGAGAATCTCACTCGTTGATGCCTTTCTATTCAGAACGAGGGCAAAATACGAGCTGCTGCAGGATGCATTGCCGTAAAAAAGCAGATTACATGGTTGTATATTTAGTCAAGAGCGCATGTGCGCAGTGCTTAGAGGTGCTCTGCGTCGCACACGAGGTCAGTGGTTCAATCTCGCTCTTATGGCTCACCAGACCTTCCTTCCCTCCGGGGTTAGTAAATTGGTACCGAATTGGCCTCAGCTTGTGTGGAAGGATAAGCAACACTGACTCGGTGCAGCAGGAGGACACCGCGAGTCATTGTAAGGACCAGATATGCATTAAATCGCCTCAAACGAACTTAAACACTTAAGACGAATGCATGACGCTTATCTCAGGGATTGATCAACGCCGCGAGCATTATCCTTTTATCCTTAAAAGTGATGCTCTTGTTCACTGATTTCAATTCGATGCGACAACGAAACGTCAAAAGTGTCTTGACCTCGACAACCAAAAATATACTTTTCTAATTTTACTTGCTTCAGAACTATACTATCAGCGAAAATGACAATAAGCTTAGGGGCATTGGGCCCTCATTGGCCGTTTTTCGCCATGAGACACAGCGTAGCAGTCGCTTTGTTCTCGCCATCCCGCAAGCACATCCATTAAACCATGATTCATCTTCACAAACGACGATGATTATGTGCAACCGTCAACTCGTCTTTCAGTTCAATCACCTTGAATGTGGGGAGCACCGGTTGTCGAAGTTTGACACGAATGGCCGATTTGGATTGACAATAATTTTGATTTAACTTTGAAATAAGCACTCAACCATAAATTATTCGGCACTGATTAATGCTCAAAATTGGCCATGCATTTCACTTCATTCGTAGTGACTGAATGCATGTACAACCTCCACAGAGGCTGAAGGAGGAGTGCAGATCCATTGAGTCAGTGTTTCTATCCCTCCACACAGTTCGATTACTTATCTCCAAATATCGAGAGGATGGAAAATATGGTGACATCGGGATTCGAGATAGAATCATCGACAACGTGCCTATCGCAGGACACCTCTGAAGCAAATCATTATCCGCTTCTTTGTAGCTTTTCGAGTATGGCAAAATATCAGGTGATGTATTAGGTTACACGATATTTTGCCGTTAGCGTACCAAATCTCAGCCCCTCGGTGAAAAGGCATATTTTGCTTAGGTTTAGAGTTTCAGTAATCATTCGGTAGCTCAATTCTCGACAGTTTGAAAGGTGCATGTTATTTCCGAAGTTGCTTTTTTTAGTGCGTTGTAACAGCAATAATATAGTTATGCTTCACATACGAACATTTTTTGGCTGAACAGAGCTTTCACTTTAGACTCTCAGTGATCATTCGATAGCTTAAATCTCGACTATTCTAATGGTATATTTGATTTCTAAAAGGACTTTCCAATGCATGCACTGTTGGAATTTTCGAGATTCGAGCTATCGGATGATTACGAAAAGTTTAAGACTAAGCAGAAAACACTTTTTTCCAAAGATATGAGAAGGGGTACGGATAACGGAAAAGTGGCGCGCTGTCTACCATGTTAAGGTTTGCAGAGATTTACGCCAGATAATGATGTGATGTTCATGTCACGAACGACCACGACGAAATTGGCCAGCGCAGGTCATATGATACAATTGGCACAAGAGAATAATTTAGTGGTATCCACTACGTCAGTCGTTCTTACCCAGCTGGCTATTCTCAATATTCGGGGGCCAAATCTTGAGAGATTTTAGTCTCAGTGTGCGATATGACACAATTATTGTATAATCATCACGGTAACCGATATTTTTTGAAGAATACTGTACAACAAAAATTGCGCTGTATCTATCTACAATTATATCGTTAACAAAACTCTCTAAGCCATTACAGACTAACAAAGTCTAACAATCTTGCTAAAATATTCCCACTCAGTATACCTTAAATCTATGTGAGAGGATTGACAGGAAAATGCGGGAACACTGAATAGGGCCAGAACTTTGGAATCACTACTGAACGATTGAGCAGCTCCTTCAGGACCATTTGGATAGGTGTGTCTAGTGTCGAGAAGAACAACGCTTCTATTGTTAAGCTGTTTACTGCTCGTAAAATTGGCAACCGAAGAAGCAATCGACCAAAGCGACCAGGCTAGATATTATATGATTAATGAGGAAAATTCGTAGAATCATTCGTACCGGAGCACTTACTTGATGAGATTTTTGAGCTCTACAGTACTCATCCAGTGACGTTTGTACTTTTTCCTGGATAGCTTCGACTTTCAATACATCTTGTAAGGATGGTGTATCTGAAAGCGAGTGCACAATTGTAATGGCGTTTGTTCATTGAATATAATTCTTTGTCAGTTTAGATTATGAGATTTAGAAGCATTAATTGTCAATCAACTTTATGCGATTTCGGCTTTGTAAAATGAGGCACGTTTAATTTTATAAACTTTTGAGACTTATGCAGAACACGATTATGTCAACCTATATTTCTTTGATTTTAAGAGCACGGGTTCAACTCCTGCTTTGAGTCGAATTTTTGCGTACCACTCAAGTCTTTGGGTGAATATTTCTAACCTCTCAACTTCTTATAATAACTAGTTTACATAGCTAAAAATCTGAATACACATCTGATTTGCTCCAAACCTAGCCGAAGACCCTTTTTATAGATGAATTTTTTCTGAATGTAATTCCTAGTTAAGATGAGGAGGTATGATATAGGCTATTCTTAGTTTAGAACAGATAAAACGGAAAAAAATATCACAGAGCATTGAATTAGATATCAAAAGGCATGATGCAAAGCTGGTTCCTAAGGAAATTGTAATAGTCAGCATGTCAATGGAAAACTGATCGAAGGTTTTTGCTTTTTCAGTTTAGGATTTTCAACTTTTTTAGAACTTTTTCAGTGCTGTGCCTTTCGTACTTGCATTGAGATGAAATTTCTTTTTCTTTTCAAGAAACGATCTTCAAATGTCTACAATTTTTTTTTGGAAACTAGAAGCTGGATTAAAGTCCCGTGTTTGGCAGAACGAGATTTTTTGCGAATTTCGGACGAAGCGATTTGTTTCGGTGAACTTATCTCGGTCTATCGCGTTCGGGTCTTTTCATAATAAATGGGGTGCAAGTCTATGGCACGATGCAAATCTCCGATTACACTCCACATGACATCGCTTCACAGCCTCCCATTGAACGCCGTCACAGACTACGGTAGTGGACGAGACTTCAGTGGGCTGGGAATGCCAGTGATGGCCGGCTTTTACCGGAATGCTTTAACGTAGTGGCCTCGATTGATCAGATGAAAGTAGGTTATTCTAGTCTCTGAGTAGCATCTAAGATGGTTGGTAAACAGTGAACGTCATAAAAAAAATTAAGTGAACAGCGAAAAAACAGAAATTCCGAAGCGATAAGTCTGACCGGAGTTGAAAAGCACGATTGCCTTCATGCTGCTCATCTCGAACAAATCCATGTGCATTGCACGTAGCCGTTCCACATGCTCCTGAATAACGATATTCCTCTATATCAATGAAAAAAAACCGAGTTGTTAGGCTTTCCTCTTGATGCTTTTAACAGCTCCCTCTCTTCGTTGAAGTTTTTGCATCTTTATTTAAGTTCTTTCTCCTTTTGTCTAATTGTGATGGGATATATAACGCTGTTTAGTAATTTTGCGCACTCTTAGATCGTATATCAAACTAAAATAACTTGAGAAACCCTCTAGCTCAATTGTGGGTGCGATAAAAACTCATAAATACTTTGTCTTGGAACTTGTTCGTCAGGAATTTGTAGACAACTACTCTAATAAAATCCAAAGCTAGAGTTGCGAGAGATACCTAGATGAGCAAGAGGAAATATAAAAATTGAAGTTAACACTGCTCAAGAAAGATTGGAGCTGGACCGGTCTACAGTTCTCATTTTATAACAAAGACACTTAGTTACCATGTATGTATTGCCTTCCTTTACGTTAAGCTCGTCTTTGAATGTTAATGGCGCTGAGACTCCAGCTGCACATAATATGAAGAGCTGTACCCAGTTATATTGTAGCAGTGTGGCCTAGGATTATGTACTTTTTTGATGAGATTTGCAAAGAAAAAATTGCTGAAAGTTTGATTGCACCTGATCGTGTTGGCTGAGCATGTTGAAGAACGGTAGCTGTTTTACCCAGTCAACCGTAGTGTAGAGAAAATACGTGCCGATATCCCTAGCAGTTGGACATCTAGGACCATAGATAGGTGTAACCGGAGCAGCTGGCACTGTATTATTCTCTAGAAGAAAACCATTCTCTATTTTACGGATGTTGAGAACACGAAGAAGAGAAACAACAGTCACTGTGAAAAACATAGGTATCGATCGTTTGGGGACATTATTCCTCATGTTTTATCACGATACCATCTCGATCCTATGATTTCGAATGGTATTTTATCAAAATGTACAAATAGGAAGAACAGCTGTGAAATTAAAACACTGATGTGGGAAATGAGAATGGGAAAAAGTTTTTTGTATCGATCGATAGCCACAAATTTTACTCACAACGTGTAATTAGAAATTCCAATCTTTCAGAACTTCTAGAATATATTATTTGCGCGTGAAAGACCAAAATTTTTTGTGTAACATAGTATTATGGTTCTGCATGAAAGCAGGAAGCCAAACCACAATCAATAGGAGATACTGAGAACAAAAGTGAACGAAAAAATAGTCTGTCATAATGTCAGAATATTCCAGCTCTTATGTACTAGTTGTACTTTTTCATAGCAGATTTAAAGGGGCATACAGCTGAAAATAGAGTTAAGAGAAGACAAAACAAGGGTAACGATTGGTAGAGTGGGTAAGGGAAGGAAAATCGTTGCTTCTGAAACAAGCTGAGCTAACGAATTTTGCTCATACCAGCCTTGCTAGCTATATACTGTATGATTCAATCTAAATGACATAAGATCTTGTTTATAGTCTGTTACTTCGCACGCTCAATCTGAACTAAGAATATCCATGTGCTTTTTCTTCAGAATCGACACTGTGACCAAAACCGACAGCCGTCAGTATTGGAAGCTACAGTAAAATTATTTTTAAAATGATTTTAGATTCGCTCAGTGTTGAAATCTATGTGTTAAATCACCTGTATCAGTAATTTGAGAGAATGTGTCCGACGCTGTTGTGAAGTTGAGCATAAATGGATGGAAAAATGGAAGTGGTGGACGAGGAATGATCGTTGGTGGAAAGAAGCAATTCAGAAACGGTTGACCATTGTGTATTCGACCTTGCTGCACTGCTAGAACAGCACTATTCACATTTCTCAGTAAATGGAAGCTCAGTGATTCGTCTAGGATTTCTTTCTTGAGCCCTTTAGAAATGTAATATCCATGAACATTTTACTCTGAAGATTACTTATGAGTACAAACTCGGTAAAGTCAAACCCTTGACGAAATCATGCCAAATGTTTTCAAAAGAGAGGATTTAATTGGCTTGACGGCAAACAAACAACGCGTCGTTATGAAAGGTCGATTTTGCATTTCCCACTTTTTATTCCAAAAATAACAAAACCTGAAAAATCTGAAATCTGAAGGCAGTGCAGATTTCCTTGCACTACTCTTGTCCGTTAAACTAATTAAGAGAGAGAAAAGAAAAAATATCGTAATCCATGTTCAGAAATTTGGTTTGAGTCAGGTTCTGTCGAACCGTGACCTCGCGAGTTTTATTTTCTTTGAGACTCAGCAATTCGGACATCTCTTTAGATTCGAATCTTCATCAAACAGACTGACTTCGGTCATTGAGTTTTCTGTCTGAGTTTCGTTTTCGAATCCATTTAATAAGGTTAGCAATCTGCACAGCAGGAATCTCATCAAAATCGCTCCAGAAAAATGTCTCTAAAGACGACTTTCTACTTCCTGGGCATCACCAATCAATAATAATCGTTTTCACGACTATGCTAGTACGACAAGGTTAATAAAACCATGGTTTTATTATCCTCGTCGTACCAGCAGCTTAATCATCAGAGAAAGTATTCATTGAGATGTTTTGTTGAGGAAAAGCTCTGACAAGCCCTATGAAAATATGTGTGAGCAACTAACAGTCAAAGCAAATCTGAGATCTCGAAATGAAACACTTTATCCTAAAGCGATTTAGAAAATGATTCCTGTATTTATAATGTTTTCTAGGTTTTAGGTACGTTTTTTTGTTAGCGCTACGCCTGATGCTTTTTTCATAGTGCTTTTTCGGCGTAAATTTAGTACATCACTTTCTCGAAAAAAAACTTATGCCGTTTAAATTCACTAACATTCTCTTCTCATGCCCATCTTCACGCATTTCTTCAGACGACAAAATTGGCACTGATTTCGATGATTAACATCCACAGGGCAATTCTTCGTCCCTCGGCATGCATAGGAGAGCGATCGTCTGATTGAACTGAAACATCCTAGTATTACTGTAATCGCGAGCGAATCAAGTTGCTTGGAAAATAGGCAGGAACACTCATAAAACAAACCGTTTGAAGAAGCTCTTACAGCCTTCACACGAGAACTGCCCATAGTGTTTTCCACTCGATTTATCACCGCAAACCACACAGTCGACGACGACACCATCAGAATTCGACGACGACGAAACCGGCGGTGACGATGAGGTCTGTGATTCACAAAAGAACATACTGAACACTATCATTTTGCACTGACTTCCATTCAGACGATATGCTTCCGTCTTAAACTATATTGAATTGGGCATGTACAATAGAAACCAAAGAATGCTGTAAGAATAATCTTTACTTGCTTAGATACTTAGATGGGTCAGTCTTCACTAGTTGTGCGGACACGAGCACATATTCCAAATGGTACACTGCTGGTCGTGCATAAGATATTCCATGGTTTCCTTGCAAGGGCGCTTTCAGGTCTTTACGATTCGTTTTCAAGGATTGGATTTCGGCTATGGAGCCTTGGTCGAGTTTATACTGGGCAAAATCAAAAGCAGAAGTAAGAAAGAAGATCAACCGACTGCTCAAGGATGATGTAAAGGCCGAAATCCCAAGAATAATATTAATTTGCAATATTAGTAATTTTGGACCTCCGGCTAATCGAGCTTCTACAAAAGCCGACGACTACGCCAATGTTATGTATATCAAAAGTGAAGCTCAGAAAATTAATCTTCTAGCGTAAAATGTTTCGGTAGCAGGTTGTAACCAATTTGAGTCGTGAATCAGCTTGACTGCTACTCTTTTTGGGACGGTCAGCTACATATGCGCTCTTTTGCATCAGAGAGTTGGAAATTTTACGGCATTTTAAAATATGGGTCAGTTAGGAAGAATTAGCAACGATAGAATGCGCTGAAAAACCTGCATGATTCGTATTTCAAGCTCTTTGTGATTTCCACAAGGCTACCGTATTGCATAAAACGAATGCTCTGCTATCGTTAAGTAACGGAATAGTGGTTTGAACTCGAGAGAGCCATAATTGATTTTGCTATTATTATGACGAAATAGCGCTTACTGAATCGAGCATAGCTGTTGACAAATTCTTCCCTATCGGAAAATATTTTACGTTTTCACATCGACATAAGCTTAACATTGGAGTTATTACCCCTGTGGCTGGTGTCAATATGTCAGTGGCATTGGACTTAATTCGCCATCACTTCACTATCCTTAAATCACAGGATGGTGACTGGTTGGGCGTGGGAGCCCATAATCTTTCTTTGCGATCTTCTAAACGACGCCTGCCCTGCTTAAAAACGCGAACGCTTAGTGCCATCAACTCGCAGTATCGCACATACTATGAGTATGCGGCACATATGATTAGAATAAAATCTTCTCAATATCGCACATGATCGCTCGAAACGAAAGCATACCACTTTGTATCGTAGTTTAGTAATGAGATCTCTAGGAGAAGTCATAGCTTAACAAGCATCGCACTTCCCCACTAGTTCTGGACTGCATTGTGTATTCTGGATCCCTGTATTTCTAACCTGAGACTAAGGTAGATCTAGGATAAACAACGATTCCTCTCAATAAGCAATTAATTTTGGAGCGCAAGAAAAAATAACAATGTCGAGCTGGTTCCTCCTCATTTATAGTAGTCCTGGACCAAGATTTGTATAAAAGTCATCTTGCAAGGGGATGAAGCAACTGTAAGGAAAAGATGCAGCGATGATGAAATTGAATCATACAGAATACGGCATAGCCTTACTTAGGATGTTTATCTGTTTCTGAACACTCAAACGCCTCAAGAATCAAGTTGAAAACAGAGATTTTTCTGAAGAGTCTTGCGTTCGATGACTCTGTGGATCGTGGAATTATCATTGGGAAATCATGAATATTGTAGGATTAAGGATAAAATAATTTGCCAGACTGTCACTTTTCGATGACAAGTTGAAACTTACAAAAAATCTCGTTACTATCATTTGAGCCAACATGGCATGTAGTCTGTTATATGGACTGACTTATAGAGCCTATACACGTGTTTCAACTTTGACCGTCTTATCAGTCGGGCTGTACCCTTTTCGTCTTTAGCCAATCCTCTCAGGACGCTCAGTCCTCTATATTAAGATGTTGGCTCATATAATAGTTACGAGATATGTTCAAATTTGAGCGCGGTCTTGAGAAAACACTCGAAACAAAATGTATGATATACTCACGAAAAAGTCGACACATTTATGAGGTAAGATTGCATAAATCTGTACAAGAGGAAAGAACGATTGTGTTGAGAGAACAATGTTGTAGGTCAGTTCTAAGAAATCATATTAGTAAGAAGTTAGAGTCAGTAGACAGATTACGCTACTACACACTAACGAAAAGTAAATGGAGTAGTTACTCAGTTGCTCGGCAATTCTACCCACACTTTCATTTATCTGGGCCAATTTTTCACTAGGAAAATGTAAATAAGCAGTGTTGATGCCTAATCACAATGAACATCTATGTGACAAGACGAGCGACAGTGAGCAATCGACCTGAATCATTGGCTCTGAAGAAGACGAAACGCATCCGCAACGTTAGCCGATGAAATCCACTGTTAATTTCTTTGTGCTACAGGCCTAATCGACAACGAAGATATAATTGATGGGCAGGTTGATGTTAAAGGGAAAGGATTCTTATGAATAATTCTAAGCTAACAATAGGCAATGAAGAAGCAGTCCTTCATTGCCATTTCACGAATCGTCACGTTTTTATCGTTGTCTGAGAAATTTCTCTGCTTTTCGCCTATCTCATCTGGATCCTTTCCTCATAGTATTTTATAGCAAATCAGCATCAGTTAGCCGTAAAAACAATTAAACAAACTGATAAATATTAAGGAATCTAATTATGTTCACCTCGGAAAGAACATCAATTGTCGGACTTGTGCTTCTTATTGTCCAACCAACTGATTGCGGTGGCGATATCTTTTCAGCCTGTTCCTGCTGTTGCTGCTGTTGCTGTTGCTGCTCATGTTGTTGCTGTTGTTGCTGTTGCTGCTTGTCTTCGGTGTCGTTGACTTTCATCGTCAGTGATTACGGTAGTCACCACCACACTTAAGGGTCTCGAGAGCGCGACCGGGTGTCACCAATGGAATCAGCACAGCCGACGGGGCGTAACAACCGGCTGCCTCTAAGCACCACCGCCATCCTCGTGGCATACGGTAGCCTGCTGTGCCGATTGAGGCTGTTAATAAGTTGTCGATGTAAGTGAACATACACATGGCGAGCATCGAACGGCGGTGGAAAAGCTAAAATTACTCCTATTACTTTGCGTTGATTCTCAGTTTCATTGCGGCTTGGTATGTGAATCCAAGAGCGCTTGTGGAGCAACTGTTAGAGCGCTTTGCGTTGCTTACAATGCCCACGGTTCGATCTCGCGCTCGTGACTCTCCAAGCCTGCCTTCCCTCTGATTTCGGTAAATTGGCACCGGACTTGTCTGGGAGGATAGAAACGCTGACTTGTTAGATCGATAGGCTACCGCGCGTCATTGTAAAGGTCAGATATGAATGAGTCACCTCAAACGAGGCTAAAATTTGAAGCTGAATGGATGGCGCATCCCCTAGGAATTTATCAACGCCAAATGCTTTTCCATTTATGTTTCTATGTGTGCATCCATGTCATAAAGCCAACTTTCCCACTCAGTTGTCTTGGCGTAAAGCGGCTGTGATGGAGTTTCTGACAACGAGGAGAATTTGCCAGGTTTAGGACAGTTATCTTCTTTTACTGAAAAAATAGCCGATTGATGTCTCGTTAATGGAGAAATATTGGAATTACGGGCTAATAGATGAACCTTAAGCAGTTTTCGAAGCGTTAAAACCGACTTTCATTTGGATTTGCAGCGCGCTATTTATAGCTTTCTTACATGAGTTTAGATTCCTTCCATTATATTGCAGACACCCCCCATCCAAAAGGTCATCCAGTCATGGGAGTTCGCACTCAGTATACGGGGACTCCAGTTTGTGGTAACGCCTTGCGACGACGAAGTCCAATAACTTCCTTATTGTTCCTCTAGAATGAAAAACTAAACAACACCTGAAACTCATGATAAAACTGTTACAGTCGATTGTGGAGCATGACGGGGACATAAAAATTTCTTCACGTCCGCTATGTTATCCGGCGAATTAAGGGCTTATTGATGATACATGCGACGTATTTGTCATATTTACGCTTTCGTAATGATTTTAGGGGATCACTTATAAGATGTGTGGTCAATGTTTGACGATACCTACAGTCAAAGCACAGCTGCTTCAACAACTTGAAGAACATCGGCAGCTAATGAGGCGTTAGCCACTTGATGCGAAATTTGATGAAAAATTTGTGATCGGATTCAATAGCTGAAACGACTAACGAACACATCTAGTCACAAAGGCCGTTGTGTGCTGTGACACTTGTGGAAATAGAATTACGCAGCAAGATTTTGAAGGAAGAAGCAGAAGAGAAAAACGGTGAAAAAAGAAAAGGACTGAAGAGGTAAAAGACGAGAGCACTTAAGAAAGGATTAAAAGAAGATCTACAAAGTCTTTCCTAGTGACTTTAAAATAGTGTTGAAATTATGTACTTGTACTTATTAGAAGCGAATGTAACACAGGATTAGAAGTTTCTTAGATTACACAAGTAGTTTGGGAGTTGGAACAGAACTTAGTGAAGACCAAGCTCTTCATCTTCAGATTGTCTCCAGATTGCTCTGGGAATAGAGTAATTACTGGTTTTATACGTATTCCAGCATTAGAAATGGACGCGCGTAGCACAGTGGTTAGTTAAGCACACGTGGTCGCTGTTTCGATTCTCGTCCCAGACTCAAAAATCTTTTATCACTCCATGGTTAAATAATTGTTACCACACTTGTGTGGCAGAACCAAATTGATGCATCGGCAAGTCACCACCAGTCATTGTTAAGGTCAGATATGCTTCCAGTTATCGCTAACAATGTTCAACCCGTTCGGGACCATGGACCCACCTCTTCTGCATCTCTAACCCAGAGAGTGGCAATGCTGAATGGTCTGCTCCACCTCCTCCGCATCTCTAGCCCCAACGTGAAAACGCATTGAATGTGTTATTGCATTAATTCAATTATATTGTTGTTGTTATTTTTCTGTGCTATATTGCATGTAAATATATTATGTTGTTATAAGTAGAGAAATAGCAACAGTAATACAATTGAAATAATGCAATAAAACATTACTCGCCTATCTCATGCGGGGGATTAGAGAAGCCGAGGAAGTGAAGCAGACCGTTCAGCGTTGCCACGCTGTGAGTTAGAGATGCACAGGAGGTGGGTCTACAATCTCGAGAGGTTTAATAAAGCACATTGCAACGCCAGCCACTCTAAAGGTCAAATGTGTTTTCATTCAGCTTTAACGACGCTCAATATGACAGATTGCATGGTGCATTCCTAGGGGACTGATCAACGTTGAGACCTTTATTTTTATTTTTTTCAAGTGCAATGCTTAAACTAATGAACGACATTGCTAGTTGTATTATTTAAACTCTTTTCAAAAAGATTAATTATTCCTATCACTCAGTCCGGAGTTTGATAAGTGGAGTCAGTCATTTATCATCACTCGCAAATGGGTGCACTTAACTATTATTCCTCATCACCGATGTGCGACGGGAAGGGGATAAGGGTTCAGACAACGGTTTTTAATTTCTTTCCCGATTATATAAACCTAAAAGCAATATACAATATCAATGAGAACACTAAGGGCAGCTTGAGGAATGGATTGATAGGATCCAATAACATGGTTGAGAATTTTTCGATATCTTGATTATAACATTGCTCATATTCTTCCTGTCTCCGGTGACCTTTTACACTATCATAGCCACATATTTATCTCTGAGTGTGATGTTAACTAAACAAGATCAGTTTTACGGCTTATCCTCTTTTCTACTGAATGAACTTTACTCAAGCCAGAGCAAGTTATTGGTGAGCTTACTGTAGTGTTTATGAAGAAAGCTCTGTGAACTGACATAATGTGTCCGCATGACGTTCCATATGGTCGTTTTATGACGATTCCTACATAACTTTTAAGAGAACGAAAAATGTTCGGTTTCTTAGAACTTCATTGAGCAGCTTTAAAACTGTTGATGGGCTGCAGTTGCGAGAATAAATTCTTCAGTAATGGTTATATTTGAGATGTTGCCCGCCACACTAACAACGTAGAGATAAATGAATGCAGTCTTATCCTATATCATGACTTTTGGAAGCAGCAGATAAATTGAGTATTTTCTTAGAATCGACTGTTCTTAACCACTCTATAGACATTCAGTTAGTTCGTGAGGTTGTTTAGAGCCTTTTCGTGATGGATATGCCAGTGGCTTACGAACGTTTCGGCGGTATCGCCCGCTTCATCAGAGCCGCACTCCCTCATATTGAAATCCTACTTAATAGCATAGACGGTGCGACGTTTTTAATGACAGCACGTGATTTTAGTTATCTTGTCAGTCGATTTTTCATTAAGGCTTTGAACATTCGCAAGGACTACATTGCCTGTTTTTAGCAAGGTATAAAAACAGTTGATTTGAAGGTGATGTTTACAGAATCACTGACAACCAAATGAAACTGACTGAAAATGGTGATAGGAACAATCACGTTATCATTTTACGTCTCCACCATACTTATTGTAAAGAGGGTCTAGTGTGGGGCGTTTGACTCTGATGAAGCGGGCGATACCGTCGATACCTACGTAGGACACTGGCGTACCAACCTAGAAAAGGTTCTAAACATTCCTACAGACTATGTTAAGTAGTCTCTTTTATATTCCGAATTAGTGGAGTAGTGGCTGGTATGCAGTAGATCAAAAGGCGATTTCATAGGTACCCATTGGTTCGATCCCCTCCTTCAACATTCTCTTGCAATAAATCGACTGAATGCCTGCGAACACTTTAGTTCGATTACCTCCTAGATTGCAAAGAGTACTGTGACCATCATCATTCTACGACATTCATAACAACGACAATAAACTCAAGTTGGGGCCGGAGCAGCAGGTGAGGTACGCTCAGACCTCTTCGTAAAGGATGTATGCGAGAGAACGAATCGAAAAGAAAGGGTGCTAAAATTCACACAGTCAAATGTGGTAATGGATCTTATGAGATAAATGTGTGAAAAAAGTCATTCCCTATATGTTTTTGGCTATTTGTGTCACCAATTCTTTATTGAAAGACCGAGGATGTAGATAGTCGTTACGTAAGATCAACTGCTATCCATGCGGGTGGCAGTGGCACATCTGACAGCAACAATTGCTTTTCATGCCGTAATTAATCTGCTGGATAATCCTCATCCTCATTAGTTGCACAGTACCTTTCGGTTCAGTCAGTTCCTTGAGGACATACCCCTATATGAAGGAACTGACGCCTAACTTACCACATTCAATGCACGATGAAAGTTTCACCGTGACGTTCTTTCACAGTGATTGATTGTCGATCTCCTGGCTTACGGCTCTTGCAGGATAATATTAGATCTCTCAACCGCGCAGTACTGTACCTGTAGTGCATTGATTGGAATGGAAAGCAAAAGTAGATGCAGATAAACTGAAACAATATTTCTGTCAACACTATTTTTCAATCGACTATATTGAGACCTCGCTTAAAATTATTACAACCTGACAGCATATTTCGATTTGGGGTGATGTCTCAGAAAGTCGATTGAAAGTTAGCGTTACACATACACCGTAAGAGCCGTAAGCCAATCAATCGACAATTAGTCACTGTAAAAGAGCGTCACGGTCAAACTTTAACCGTACATTGAGTGTGAAAAGTTAGGCGTCAATTCTTTCCTACAGGGGGGTGTGCCCCTGAGGGACTGATTGAACCGAAAGGCACCGTGCAACTGATGAGGCTGAAAGGACAGAACATGTGCCTTGCACTATATAAGTGCCATAATAGACCTCATAAAGGGCTTGAAATATGCTGTCATGATGTATTTCAGTCAGCATCTATAAGGAGTATCGTATGAGAGACGGCTCTGTATCATTTACTAGACAAATTGGAGCAATGAAAGTCAATGAGAAAGACTAACGTAAATAAAATTTTTAGTCTGGTCGCCTTGAGACTTATCATGAGCATCCTTGTGGAATCAACGCGATAATTTAGCTTCTCTCATGAAATCGTCAGTTATTATTCCGGCTAAAGATAATTTTCAAGAGTTTTCTGTTTGAGCTGCCCTCGGTCCACAAAAGTTCTCATATTTATTTCGCATATTTCCTTACATCATTTGCGATACGGGTAGTCTTCGCGCACTTTAAGTGGACATCATTACAATCTGCATAGCACGACTGAGTCATCTATCGGGATCCACTTGCTCAAGGAACACAGGCAATACTACTTCTTGCATAAGATACCCTCAATTTGGTTTGGGTTCCAAAATGTCACAAGTCTGTTCTTATTTAGACCTCCCCATTAAGATGAAGACCTTTCAGTCTTGTTCCACCTTTTTAGAGCATGAGGTTACTAATGCATATCACTGAAGAGCATCCATAAGCACCTCTAATCACATTAAGGCTATTGGAGCTTTATTATATGTCGTTATTGCTGAGTAGGGCCGAAGGCAGAGCACTCGTTTGAAATATTTTGCATGTAATACATTATGGCTTATTAATCCCTGTCCTTTGGGCAACCATTCTAAGATCGGCGGATTGCCGGTAGAGTTTTTTGTAAGGGTGAAAAACGCTGCTTGGCACACTGGCTAGCCATCACATGCTATTGCATAAGTGAAATGTAGTTTAGTTAGTCTACCATCTTGATGGAAACGAACGCACGGTGCATCGCTGAAAGGTGTTTAAGGATTAACGACAAACTCTTTAACGCGAAGTAGATTAATTCTAAAAAAAATAGCTTTTCGTATCCACTTCGACTCTCTCGATTAGTCGCATAGATCACTATGTCTTCAAAAATTTCACATTTAAGCAGTATCTACGAGCCATAGAAAACCTCTTCCTTATGTAATCTAGATCTAGGAACATCCCAGCTCCCTTGTCCCAATTTTGATAGAAATCGTCTTACGGAGTGCACCCCATACAAAACTCATGACGGCTTTAAAGAGGCGATAAGAACAGAGAAAATGCCGCTAAATAAATTTCTTGAAAGTAGCTTCTAAATGATTGATTGCATGTGTAATTTAATGGATCAAAAATTGTTATAACAAGTAATTTCCAAAGATGGAGAGGGCAGCCCAAGAAGTGGTGGTGCCGTTCAAGGTGCACAAAGCTCTTGTTCGATCTTCTTCCTGTTAACCAAGACCTCTTGACTGACCTCACGAGTGTAGACACTTTTGGTATCAGCATATAGGTATCACAATTACTTGTCAAAGATCTGTTGGCACTCAACAATCCACAAAAGTTTACAATTTTATGTGATGATGATGTGGGGAACGTCCTAACACGCTTATCAAGAACTCCATAGAGATTCTTCTACTTGAACAACATCCAATGATTTTGCAAATAAAAAGGCCAGATGTCTTAATACTCGAGACAAACCCACTCAAAAAATTCTAAGACTATGGTGCCTAACGGATGAAAGGACTCAAATCGAATATGAGAATCGCTGCTTCCTTGCAATGTGATATATTTATGTTGAGTTATGTATATTAGAGTAATATACTTCTACAAAAAAATAAGTTGTTGAAGGTGTGCAGCAATAAATAGCTGGTTAGAGCGTATAATTGGCTAGTTCTCACAACTAGTCAGTTCTATCAAGGACATAGGCAAAAGTACAGAAACAGATGGACCTGTTGAAAACCTTTCTTGAAGATGACAACATTTGTGATATTTACCAGAGTCGCTGCAGCGCAAAACAAAAAATCGCTTGAATGACTTTGTTCATTGTCGTCTTTGACTGCTTAATTTGATTTCTTGCAAATAAGGAGTGAAACAAATTGTTTTAGATTAGCCGCAATGTCTGCGGATTTTACAAAAAACTGTTCAAATGTAGCTACCTTAGCAAAATTCAGTCATTTGTGGTATAAATCGGAATCAATCAACATGTATTTTTCCATGCGTTAACATCTAATCAAAAATGTTTAGTCGTTCGATAATAAAGGGTTAAATTTAGCTGATTTGTTTCTAAGCTAATCTACGTCATTGAAATCAATTAAGGACTCCTTAGAAGTAACTATTGATAGATGTAATTTTGAGAATAATCATGACAAGTACGATATATTCAAGCACAGAATAAGGGAAAAGCATTTCCAGCAAAATTTATGCTTTGGCAGAAAACAGAGAAGCGACAAGAGTAGTGTGAACATCGTTAAAAGTAGTCAGATGAAGCAGATGGCTTTTACGTTGGATAGGGCGATCTCCTCATTTCAATTTCGGGCTTGCCTATCTCAATAATCGGCACCCAACTGTGAGAAAATGACCGCCCGAAGAATTATGTAAATCGAGTCCAATCGATCACGACGGCGTCAATCTCTTCAATATTTGACGTTTTCATCTCCTCAAAAACTCTTCCTGTGTCCACTTTATAGCGGATAACTATTAGAAAAAGCGTTTCTTCAGAGAAAACGAAAAAGTTAGAGAGGAGGAAAATATTGCTGCAACGAAAAAGTTTGCTACAACCACAAAAGTGCTGAGACAAGGGTAAAACTCGAAATCAGATGTATGTTGAGCGGACTTAAAGCCGGATAATTTGAATGAGTTAGAAGATACGTTGAAGTTGACATTGAGATTTCGGCCGCAACTTCGAGTTAAGTAAGTGAGTAAGTTTGTTATTATGCCGATTTATGCATGCCAGATTAATGCCGTCAGCGAGTGATCGCAAATATAACCGATACGTATTGAAAAATGGCCGACAGAAAAGCAAAACGAAGGCATTGATAGCGTAGTGCGAGCTCGCATCCAGCGGAGAAAGGGTAGTCGAAGTTGGAGTCCACACCACTTACATCAGGCTCCATGTTTTGCCCGTTCTTAGAAATGATGTGATCGTATTTGACGTCACTTCTCTTCATTGATAAAGAATTGAACAGTAGTAGAAAATTCTGCTGTGTAATTACTAATATTTCTCGGCGAAATCAGCTTTTGATAATGAAATTATTTATTAAAAGAAAGCTTTTGATGATCGATGCGTTCGATTTCAGATTTGAGCTCAATCCGAATGTCTAAATCGAGCGGTCATGTGTGGCGCTTGTGTACTGTGTACTACGAGATCTTGGCTTATGCTCCGAATCTTGCTCACAAGACTACTGTGTTCCTTTTTTGTAAAACAGTTACCGACGAGTTAGCAAGAGATTTGCAGCACTAAAGTACATTTCTTCTGGATTAAACTCTTTTTGTTTTATACAACATGACATAGAGTTTGTGTGGCGTAGCGGTCAGAAGGGCTTAATCGATGATTCAATTCAGCGCTAATGGCTCACCAAGTCTTCCCTGCTTTCGAAGTCGGTAAATTGGCACCAGACTTGTCTGGGAGGATAGCAGCATTGACTTGATACTCCGTAAGCCATCGTGAGCCCTTGTAAAGCCCACATATGTTTTCAGTTATCCAAACAAATTCAAAAATTCCAGACAATTGCATGAAGTGTTCTTCAAAGGAATAATCAACGCTGAGAGCTTTATCGTTTCCTAAAATGACATAACACGTTATGCAGACTCTACCAATTCGTTGATTTTATTCAGTTTCACGCACTCATCACATACTAAGGTGTTTGAATTGTGAGTATGAAATAGAGTGCTTCTCGAAGATTTCTTGGCCGTCTTTGTCGATATCGTTATCAATTCAATCGATTTATTCTGGAATTTTAGAACACCTTACTGCGTTGTTAGAGGTTGTGGAACCATAAGTCGGGCATTCCGGAAGCAACAATTTTTGGGCCCGTAGACAGATTTCGTTGCTTCTAGAGAATTGGGCTCAAACTTTGTGTTTATTAAGCGATAATTCTGCCAAAATGCTACCGGCAACTATCATATATCAGTGAATTTATGGACACTTTTTACATAATGCTTTCTGTTCAACGCATTTTGTGGTGTACTAACTCTATGCAAATATATTCCAAACTTGAAAAAACGATAAATATCATCACTTGCCCTGTATTGAACTGTTGTCGTATAACAGTGAACATTAAGAATTCATCTTTAAATCTATGCTTTATTCCACTCTTTAACCACTTCGAACCAAGTTGTTTTAGTCTACCTCTGTACTTCTGGCTGTCAGAAAACTTTGGAATAAGAAACTCTCTCTTTTTACTCATTTCCTGTCTCTTTTTTCTGTTTAGAGCTCCAAATAAATGTAGAGAATCATGTGTTACTGCTCAGAAAGAACACTTCACCAAAACGTCAGAGGAACATTACGAGAATGTTCTGCATCCAATGAAACGGTGTTAGTCGACAACGTCATTCAGTAACGACCGTTATAATGGTAATCCAGCCTGTGCTTGTTGCACCAAGAAATTCTTTTCATATTCTATATTCTTTCAATCTTCAGAGTAAAGACTACAAGTTTGCAAGAAGTGATTTGCTTGACAAAAAATCTAGATCCATGGAAAGGGATTCCTCAGTGGACGAACTTGCGCGTTGTAGAAGACGCCCATTGGATGCAGGTTAGATGGTTTGAAAATTTGCAATGGGCATGAATTAGATTGGGATTTCATCAATCGTTTGATCCTTCTCCTGGAGTGCTAGTCATTCGATCATTGGTTGTCTTGCTTGCTGCTAGTTATTTTTGTTATTGTAGGTCGGAAAAAAGCGCTACAACTATTTTCATTACTCCAATTATTACAAATCGATCTTTATTCACCTCCTCAAAAATGGAGAAGTGAGTGAATTATGGGTTTATTTCACATACACCAGTAATCTACAGACGATTCCGAGACCTGCCATATCGATCACAATCTCCAGCGCGACGTTTCGATCAGTGCTCACCATTTTACAAGCAGTAAAATATAAATTAACTTATTTAGGACTTTTAATGACCGCTTAGTAATCGGTTATTCCACTTTGAACTTCCAATCTCAACTCTCGCCTAAAAATCGCCCTCTTCAGTCCACTAAAGCTGCTGCTTGGCTTTTATATCGGTCTGAAAACGCTAAAAGAGTAGTATTTTGAGGTTTGAATTTTCAATCAAATCGATAGCATGAACGATTTTCGGAAGATCACTGAAATCTCAAAGCTATACTTGAATCTACACGAAAAATCCAGTGTGATTGATTTGGCCCCTGTGATTGACAGTTGCAATAGAGCGAACCAATTCTAAGAACTTCTGAAAACTGCACGGAGTATGACATAGCATTTTTCAAATTATTCCTAGGCCGAACCAACTCACCAGCGTGCTTTTCTTGTCAACGTTTCAACAGAACACCATTGAGGATACGAAAACACAAGAGAGTTCTGTTATGAAAGAAGCCGTCACCGATTGCGTTAGTACAGAGAAAAGGTCAGCTGCATATCGAACTTTTCTGAAAGATTGATCACGGGAAGATTCCAGTAGGAATCGCACTTTTTTCAATTGTTTCTTTTGGTGCAAAAAGGTCTTTTCCTGGAGTTATAGTAGTCAATCAGTAGCCAAAGAGCAATGAAGATGTGTGGTGTGTGTCGATCGTGGGATGACATCTTTTCAGTAACTTCCTCTCGGTTGCTTACAAGTGCCAATTGCTTCAAGTGTCTCTTTACGTGATGATTAGCTATGAGGTAATTCACAGTTAAAAAGGCTGAAAATTAGTGAGAGGATGGCTTTATCTAGGCTACTCTGGCTTTATATCTATAGTCTATAAGGTATCGACTGCTAGGAAAGTCAACGAAGAGCCTTGTATTCACGAAAATAAGCTACCACGAAGTATGCTCCTGTAGAGGCTTCGCTTCCTTATAGGTAATGAGGACTGAGGAATGAGTGGTGGCGCAAACCTGCCTTGGTAGTGTAGTGGTAGCACGCGCACCCGGTATGGATAAACGCGGGTTCGACTCCCTACCGTCTGAGGTCGTATTTTTGCTCACCACTCAATTCTCTTAGGTATAACTAGAATTATATGACCTTGAACGTGCAGGCAATACCAATAACTCTTCACACACAAAACGGCACTATTTTGGATGGGTATTTCCTTCTTATTTTGATCATAACTATATCGATAGAAGTTTTTGAGATTTTAAATATCTTCACAGTCAGAGATTTATAAATGTGAACTATGGTCGCACCTTTCTTTCTTTCCGCATGCAACAAATGCACATCAGCTTGTGGAGAAGACTATGAAGAGTTCACAGTACGAAAGAACACCGAAACTTTCCAGATCGCAAACCAATGCCTCAGTGAACCGAAATCACACTTTCTTCGAAGAGATTGTGGGTTCGTGTAGGCAAAACGAATGGGATACTTACCTGGTTTTGCCGTCTTCGCTCTAATTTCCGCATCGCTGCGGTTCAAATCTTACAAAGCTAAGCAAAAAGTCCTGGAAACTTGTTAAAATTTTTCTTTTTTGATATTCTCTTGAAGTTTTTTATCGATAGCCTTGTAGTATTTATCTTCTTCATTGATTTCAGATCGAAAATGCCTGTTGAACAGGCCGCTCTATCGGAATTCTAATCAGATGGTCATTTCTTAGCACGCCCCTATAGTTCAGACGTTGCTCCATCCTGTTATGGCGTCATTCGATTACTTTCTGAATGGCCGTCGATTTGAATCATTTAATGATGTAGACGAAGTATGTAAAGAATTTTTTCGGAATGGCACTTCGGGAAGATTCGGATACGGCGGTCTGTTTGTTAAAAAACACTTCTAGAAGGAAAGTGAGAATTTTGAAAAATAACTGTTATTGTTTTGTCATTAATTTGAGTAGGAAAACGAAGTTTTCAAATCTCCTTAGACTTTTTGCACAATCCTATATAGAACTGGAAAACATAGAGGCTTCTAGGAAGCCTCACGTTCGTAAGGGCTTGTTCTTGTGCGCGGATTTCTTTTTCATACATTTTTGTAATGAATCGGCAGCTCGTGGAATGTAGATGTAAAACTCCAACTAGCTTAGGAAAGGCCAAAGATTTGAACCAAGATCGCTGAAAGAATGGTACCGTATTCCATCCAAAAAGAGACCGGGCCACGATGCCAATCGTCTGATAGAGCTTTTTATCTGTTGGTATTCTTACAGAGAAATGTTGGAAAGACAAGGGCTAATTTGTCTTGTTTCATGGTCGCTGATTAGATGGTCAACTACTCGCAGGTTCTACTGTTCTAGGAACCATAACGTCTTGAAAGATTCCAAGCTACCTCTCAATCCATGATGGGCAGCAAACGCCCTTGATGACCACCCAGTAAGCACTAGGGTGGTTATTTAGTATTGCAGACAAAGTCGCGTTCGATCAAAACTGAGACTTGAACACATATAAATACGAGTCACCTAATATCTAAGTTGTTGAAAAGGGCATACACAGTTGATGAAGCCTCCGGGAAGTGATGTGAGTTCAAATCCCGTCCGACGTTCAAAGTTTTGCACATCACACAACATTGATGTATAGATATCTGTCAAATGGTATTGAGGTCAGAGATTTAAGTGCTTCTTTTCTCAGATAATCGTTGGGCGTTCTCAGATCGCTATTAGCTGCTAGCCACGCGTAGGCGTATGCGAGTCGGAGGACCACTGACCGATTAAAGGATATGCTGCTGTCAGCTTTTGACTATCCTATCATTTGTTTTAAGTGTTTTCTCGAAATCACGCTCAAACTTCAATATGCGATAATTATTTTTGAGCCATTTTGAGTAATGCTTAACGATGGTCTTCTCTTTTCATTATTATTTGAGCCAACTTGTCATGTGGTCTGGTAAGGACTCTTGTAAATAATGAAAATAATGAAAGGATCTATTAAAATTTGAGCGTGGTCTCAATAAAGCACTCGAAATGAAGGTATAATATGATAAAAATACCAGCCAAAGAGCAATCGAGTGCGCAAACGCTCTGTGTCAGGTGAAAATTTTGGCATAGAGTGTAAAACGGTCGTCTTCGATGACTCTCTGTAAGGAAGCAGAGCTCCCGAAAGAACTGACTATAAAAATATCGAAAGACGACGGGTTCTGCCCGACTGACGAGTCTGTAAGGACGAAACACGTGTATCGGGCTCTACAAGAGCCCTTGCCAGACCATATGACAACAAATTGGCTCAAATAATAATGAAAGGGTGTTATGGAGTCATTCGACGTCACTGCTTTATATACCAACGCGTCGAATGACTCCGCATTGCAAGCCACACATGAGCTTGTGATACAGCACCAGGGAGAAACATGTATGGCTTGTCGATTGAGCAGTTCATGGTCCTATCAAAGAGTGCCTGAACTGCTCAATCTTCACATGGTGCGGAAATTATTACGCACAAGTCAGAGAGCTGGCAATGGGGCAGCGACTGGCACCTAGCCTAGCGATTGCCTTTATGTCGAAAGTGGAAGCACCAGTGGTGGATCTCCGGCCATTACTCTACTGTAGGTATAGATGACTGTTTGGTTATCTGCTCCACTCAAGAGGAGCTAAATAATTGCTTCAGATTGTTGAATGAACAGTCAGAGTATATAAAATTCACCCGCGAGATACCAAAAGATCATTGGCCCCTTTCTTGAACGTGGAAATAAGCTTAAGCGAGAGCGGCTACATCTCAAAGTGGTACCGGGAGCCAAGTAGTAAAAATATCCCGGTTCACCATCTCTCTTCTCATCCCTCACATACGAAAAAGGCGTTAGTTAAAAACATGTTTCGAACAGCAGCCAATGTATATACCGAGGAGGAGCAGAGAGTAGAATCCGTAAAACTGGCTCGGGAAATAGCCACTTTTAATGGATATGAATTTGTAACCCCTCGGCGTAGGTTAACAAGAAATAATAGGCCTCTGAACGAAAACTTGGATAAGAGCAAAGTTCCGTTCATCCTTCCGTTCTTTTCAAATGAGATTAGTACAGCTATAAAACGCTGCTTAAAAAGAGCGGGTGTAGAGCAATCAGTGGCTATTATTAAATTACCACCGAATACTCTAAGACGCCAGTTAGTTCGCAACCGCTTATATGAACATCTCTGTACAATGAAAGATTGTAAAATATGTCCTACGGCAGAGATGGTGATTGCATGAGCGTAGGTACAGCCTACCTAATCTCTTGCAAAGCGTGTAGTGATAAATATATTGGCGAAACGGTTAGGCCGCTCTTTGCCCGCATAGAAGAACACCTAAGTGACAAGCGTCTTAATAGACGGAACACCCCGCTAGGGACGCATAGAGCACATAAGCATGACGGAGTTGATTATGAAATGGTAGCATTTTGGATTAATACGACCAATCCAACCATAAACCGCAGGGAGGAATGCCTCGTTATCACACGTAATTTGAATCAGTATAAAAGACTGTTGTTTTGATGGGTAGGGTGCATTACGAGCCTATGCGATTTCCTTACGGTGATCTCCGCTCGAATCACTCAGTGGAACACATATAAAAAAGCGGTATGTTGAGAGTTGATTTTGTGCATGATGCAATTGAAATCTGGGTCTGGTGATTTTTTCTAAAGGAGTAATGGAGGTGTATGATTGATTGGATTGCGGACAATTTGACCTTTCCAGGTTCTAAAGAAGGCGAACCGCAGAAACGTTAGCTGTCAAACAAAGTTTACTGTAACACCTCGTGTTTGGCTTAAAGAAGTAAATCAGGAATATTGAAAGGATCTACTAAAATTCAAGCGTGGTCTCAATAAAGCACTCAAAATAAAGGTCTTCTCCTAGTTTCATGTCATTTTAAACAACGAGCTGCTTTTACCTTGAAGAAGCTTGCCCTCTTAGTAAATCCGTTGCTTCATAACGCTGCTTAGATGAGATTTTTTTGATTTCTCTTCATAGACTTTTTCAGGAGAATCATTTCATTCCCTTGTCGGTGTATTTTTCGCAGGAAGCGAAAGTATGATCTCAAAAGAAAAAAAATGGATAATTGGTTATATACGACTTGATTGAATATTTAACCTCATCTTCCTTTTTGAAATGTCTTAGTTCAAGTTTAAAAAAAACCTCAAATTGTGGCTGTGTCGTATCAAAGTACTGCAAAGGGTCAGTGACCTGTAATGAGATACTGTATGACATATATGCAAAGCTCCGTTTGATAGATCTTTACATTCTGACGAATTGCTTGATATGTATTTACATTTGTGCGTTGACATATCAACAGTCGAAAATCATCCGTATTCGTACAATGGCGGATCACCACAGCATTCGCGGTATGCTTAGTTGGTATAGAAATATTAGAGATCACAGCCAGGAGACGCCTTATTTACGTAAGAAAAAAATCTCATGGATTTGACAGTAGTGGCAAAAATCTTCCGATGAAAATAGAAATCGTCTACTGTCAATACGACGGTACACATATCAATATATCACTCTGATCAATAATCGATTAAGGCATAATACAATGCGAAAAGTTGATTTGATATGTATGTGTACATTTTCATGATGACTTAATGCTGACCAAAGACTGTGTATAATCGCAACAGATGAAGTCAAAGTCACTGGAAAACATCACCAGCAGTAATTTTCACTTTTGTAAAGCACGCGCCCATAGAATAGCTGGCGATACCTTAGGGCACAGTATATTGCGTGTTATGTACACTACGGTACCGAGAAATACTCAGAGGAATGACGAGAGGTGCTAAGAAATCAAATTCCGTCTCGATGTCCGGTCAGTGCGTTGTGTTTTCAGGATATAACCTGATTTTGAGCAGCTTCACTTCTGCGTATATCGCGCCATTAGTGGTCCTTATTCCACAAAGTCCGATAGGTGAGCACTAGATTATGGCCAAGATTTGTGAAGCTGTTCGGTCGAGACGGTGATTGTCGAGTATCCATGTCGACATTGTTTGGTGAACGTGTACGAGCTCTTCTCTCGGAAGTACGACCTCCTCCGTGCTTGAAGCTGTAATAAGATATATTAGCCACAGAAGGAAACCTTTTGTAGAATACCTTTGCTTAAACTTTTTACTCATTGCTTACAATTTTTTATGGAGGAGCGCGATTTGATAAAGAGTACTTCATTGTAGCAAATGTGAAAAATGAATCGGCATGTTAATTTGAAGAGCGCATGTAGCGTAGTGATTAGAGGTACTCTACGTCGCACAGAAGGTCGATGGCTTGACTTCGCGCTCATGGCTCACCAAGCCTTCCATCCCCCTTAGATCGGTGAACTGGCATCAGGTTTGTTTGGAAGGAGAAGCATACTGAATTGATACATCGGTAGGCTACCGTGAGTCACTGTTAAGGCTAGATATGCATTCAGTCACCTCAACGAAGCTAAAATTTGAAGAAGAATTTATGGTGCATCCCCCAGGAATTGATCAACGCTGGGAGCTTTATCCTTTACCGTTTTCTGTGAATTAAATAACTGAGCGCATAAAGTGACGGATAATGCTGTCCTTACGTTGACTGCTGAGGACACATGCATTTTAGAGAATAAAAAAGTTGGCGATTTATTATTCAGTAGATATTTTTCAGGCTTAATTTATCACCATGCGAACGGTATGAAGCATATATAACCCATATATCAAATAATATTCACACATGCATAAGCAATATATGGCTCACATGGGATGAATGTGGAAGCAGTCATAACTGAGTTACCGAATTTTTGCTTTCGCAGAATTCTACATAATCAACGTAAATGGCAATTGAACGCATAGAGAAAGATCTGATCGAGGGCGATGTATAATCACCAATTAAAATTTATTATTTTGAAGAGGGTTTCTCTTACAAACCTTAGGGGATCAGTGATCTTCGATTCCAAAAAAGAAGCACTCTGTTCGAGTGACAATGAATGTGCGTAGCAATCAAACCACGACTGCCGTCGTCCTCGACCCGTATGTGACACTCCACTCTGACAAGAATCGTCCGACACATCGGATCCATTGCCTAAATTTTTTTTGCGACTTTTAAGCATTCAGACTTTCAAGCTCGACTTACTTTGCCCAATTCTTGTGAGTGCGGGTAGCGCAGCGGTAGGTGACCGTACACTAAACACATGGTCGCGGTCCCTAACCCAGGTTTACCGGCACTTTATCCCATTGAGGTCAACCAACTGGTGTTAAAAGTCGACAACTTTTTTGAAAAAATTCAATGATTGGTCACCTCGAAAATAATTTTTTTTTGGCGTAAACACCGCCGCCTGGATGTTACTGTTGCTAAATGAAATTTCTATAAGTTGAGTATTTTTATGCCCGTCAATCAGGAATACATTCGAACAACAAGAATATATAGATACAAAACTGAACATTCGAGGCCCCGCTGTGGTGTGTGATATCGGCACTAGCGTAACCAGAATACAGAATTTATACACAATCCGGTGATGTTTTAAGGTACTTATTGAAAAAATAAGATCAAAATTTGTGCCAAGTTTGTACATGGAAGAGCAACACAGGAGAAATCAAAGATTACTCACCGAGACGAATACTCATATCACTTTCCAATGATCCACGACTGTCTCTAGATTCGCGTCGGCCTCGATCTTCAAGGCGACCGTCGGCAGACAAAAATGACATTTTCCTAAAGAGATAGAGATTCATGGTAAGGATGTGGTCGTAGCGATATCTCTGATCATTGAGGTTGAAGCGGCTGATTTATGACATGGTGTTCACGATTGAAAAACGAGGCAAATGTCAGAAACAATGAAAATCATAGCTATTGATTATTTGCCTCATGAAAGGGACAAATGCGCATAGGATTGGATGCGTTGATTTTGTGAAATGATGTATAAAGATGAAAATGCAGACGAAAAAACTAAGCAGGTTCTCTCAAAAAGAAATTGGGAAACGCTTGAAAAATGATTCAGGGCGTTACGCCAGAAAAAAAAGAGTTAATTAGGGAGAGTACTAAAATAAATATTCCAACGATGCTGACGCTTTCATGAAGGGATATCTTCAGAAAAGAAAAAATTTTACTACTTAAATTATTTAAAAGAGAAAAACGAGCTCCGTAACTAAAGCGAGAGATAAAAGGAGATCCAAGCTCTTATGTACGGGCTCGCATTTCTGTGTTAACCCAAAGATCAGAGGATAACTCCTTTAGCTTTGTCTTACCTGGAATCGCTGGTTAAAGACGGTCGAGCGGCACTGATCATTACCCGTGGTAGATTTGTGCTGCTCATCGAAACCCGTCTGTTTCCAAGCCTTCTGAAAGATAAGAAACCTACATGAAACAGCAAATAGAGAATTCTCAAGCAAATGAAATAATTGGCTGAATTCTGAACTACTCCGCATCATCGGACCAACAGTGATTAAGTGTCGCGATGTCAAAAAATTGTTCCCAGTTATGGGATTGAACTCTTTTTGATCATTGAAAATTTTTCCACAAGTTCAGAGTACGGGATGGGGTGGAGGGTATGATAAGAATAATCGTTACAGGTGAGATCCATAACCATGAATATTTCATTAGTTTCTAGGAAATAAATTATTGTTAGGTATCACAACAATGATAACAAGTCCGATACTTAAAAATTTACCCAAGTCCCATTTGACGTTTCTGAAGTCGTTCATCGGACTCATACCGTAATTGTTCTACAAGATCAAGAAGAATTCGAACGCTACTCATCACATCGTCGAAATGTGCCGGACTAAATATTATAATAGAACTTTTTTTGCGGGAAAGTAAAGCTAAATGGCCATGAAATAACACGATTATTAGCTAATAAGGTATGGGAAAAATAACTGTTAACAAATACATCAATAAGACATGAAAAATTCAGGGATGAAAGCAATAACGCGGGGAGTAACTAGAGAAAAAAAAGAGCGAGAAGTGCTTTACAAGGAATAACTCAAATATTGGAAGACTATAGAAAACTTTCCAGCTTCGTTTGATATGTATGAGAATTTTTTGCTTCGCAAAAATCCCATAACAGCAATATTTTGTATTTGATCACATTTTATAGCAAATCCTTTTCTGAGTTGATGTGAAATTATAGCAGTACTAAAAGACATGCCTTTATTTCTCCTCTAAGAATCGGAAATTATATGATATTAAACCGATACCCTTCCAAAAATGATTAAGTTCTCTTCGATAAGTTATGATCAAGTTGTTAGTCAACTAATGGCATCCCTTTTTTGTTCCTTTTTTTTTGAGGAAACTGCCGTCGTTTAGAAGGATCCGTAGCACGTGTACTTTTAATCCAAAGTTTTCACAAAATCGTAGTGAACATCTGAGAGTGTTCGAAAACAGTTTTAACATCTCTGCTCTAAAGAAATTCGCGCTCTACTACCATACAAGATGTCGATGAGGAAAGGAGAGAAGAAGTCGTCAAGCTGCTACCGAATCTATCAACATGGATTACAGGTGTAATATACGCATAGTAAAATATTAAATTCCGCGAAGAAAGACGGGCTCCGCATGTATCAGTTGTTGATAACGTTATTTAGCGGTCTTCTGACCGCAGAAAATCACTGGTTTTACGGAGAATGACTGAAAACATTCGAAAATCATTTCTATTTTACCGCCACTTGCGGTGTCATAATGTTTCAATATACCTCCAATAATGTAAAGTGGTATGCAAAACGCTTGTGTCAGCCGGGATTCGAACCCAGATCTCGCTCTTTCCGGGAGCGTATGCTAAACTGTTGCACCAACGACGCTAGTTTTGCACAACACTCCTTCTGCGCTATAATGCGTTATCATTATTGTGTATATTAAAACATCATAATACCTCAAGTGGCGGCAAAATAAGAATGATTTCTGATTGATTATTGAAGCCCAATATCTGTCAGCATAAGTGGGTTAAATGTCGATAGTGACGGACCCGCCAGACCGTAGACGGTTGGCTGTTGTCAGATAACGCATTGTAGCGTAGAAAGAGTGCAGTGCAAAGCGAACGTCGCTGGTGCAAAGGTTTAGCATAGGCTCCCGGTAAGAGTGAGATCTGGGTTCGAATCTCGGCTGAATGCAAACGTTTTTGCACACCACTCTACATTATTGGGTGTATTGAAAACAATCGGTTGGAGATGTGTTCGCATAACCGCGCTTAGCCTGAACCAAGTTCAATCTTATTTTTGAAGACCTGATGATTTTCTTGCATTGCACTTCTTCCACCTTCGCTTGAAAGACTGTCGTATTTGAATGTGATAGCAAAGTGCTGAGCATTCGGCGTTGGTTTTCCTGATCGAATCTTCATGCATTCAACCTCATTCGTAGCACTGTAGGCGTAATGAGTGGATTTTTAACCTATACAATGTTTCGCGTAAGTTAGTGATTGCGCCAAGCAAGTGTTCTCATCTTCCCAAACCCCGTTTCAAATTACTGATACCGTTGTGGTGAGCTCACGACGTGGATACAAGCCAGTGACGATGATTTATGTCATGCGGTGCACCTCTGATCGACACTTTGTACCTACTTACTTTAACCGAAATCGCTTTGTACCTACGCTATTTAGAAAGTCGAAAATCAACATATCTCAGAACTTTAATAACTTTGTTTTATTAGAGGTATTGGGATACTTGTGTGCGACCATGTTTCGACATTCGGACCTCACGTAAGTCATGTAAACAAACGTGGGTCAGTGCATTCCAATTAGAAAAAACCTTGTGGCTGTGATGTTTGTCTGAATGCAGCTGTTAAAACACGTTGAGCAACACCAACCTCAACTCCTTACAGCTTAGCCCGACTACTAACGGATTTAGTAGATGTACACAAACTTGCGATGCGTCTCTAATTCGTATTGGATCGCCAGTGACAATCCTTTGCACCAGTCCTGTAGAGAAAAGAAGACTGAACACTATGGAGATATGAACAAAATTGTAGAAACTTTGTAAGAATTGAAGAAAATGAAACTGGAATGAATTTAATTTAGTTTAACGCTAGCAAGCCATTACAGCCGAAAAAATGCTTACGATATTCTATGCATATGTCATTGATATGTGGCTTAAAATAGCTTATATATCCAACGATATCGAGTGTAGAGCTCTAAACCTGACAAGAATTTTATTCCCTTTCACTTGTACCCCATCAACCACGTAAGTCCAGGCTCTGCTATCACTCTTTTTGCGTAAAACGCATCAAGGCTGTTTATCTCTCGCTTAATGATCAGAGTTTTGCATATTGCTCAGCATACTTGTACATATGCTAGGTCGTTCCATAAGCTTTGGCACTAGAGCAGTAAACACTACAATTTACATAGCGCAGTCAAAATTGCATGATGATTTTAGCGTCGCTCAATTGTGGATTTTCTCGTGAACATTTTGCTATAAAAACTGCTCATACTTGCTTTGATACGGAGCTGTCGTGTGAACAAAATCGCTCGTTACTCAGGCAGGAATAATGTGTAGAGGAAAATGCTAGTGAAGCGACGCACAAGATTAATGGAGCTTGGGGCAATTATACAGTTGCAGAAAGGAAGGCTAGGAAGTGGTTCACCTACATAGCTGGAGAGAACAGTCTGGAGGATCAGTCGTGTTGGACAGTCTACAGAAAGCTCCATTAAATTTGCGCGATGCTTTAATAACATTTTTCCTACGCGTCATTCGTGCATGACTAGTAAGCGAATTTATTTCCACGACAGCTCCTTCTTGAAGCATCATGGGCAAGTTATATACCAAAATGTTTGCAACAAAATGCACAATTGAATGATAACAAAATCATTCAGCTTTAGTTACCTCTAGTTAGCAAATTTGGTGTTTATTGCTCTGGTGCCGAAACTTATGGAACGACCTAATAGTCAAAACATCGTAACTCCACTGTAAAAGCGATGGAATAAAAAATCATGTGAGTTAACTGATATCTTCAAACTCGTACAAATTAGGTTTTCATAACATGTCAGCATACACGGTTTGAGTCTAAAAGTTATTTTACGCTTTGAATCCACCATCTAATCAAAACAAGTGAGAATCAAGAGAAATTTCTTGAAGATCTCTGAATGTAGATTTTGATAGTCAGAGAAAAAGGAGATTTTTGAGCCGTGACAAAAACTCGAGTAGATCTATGATATCAAAAAAAAAACGAAAAGACTTCGTTGTTTGTTCGGTTTAATCACCAATGCCTTGGGAAAGTCTAATAGACTTTATTCTTTTGGATAAATGCAGATAAAAAAATACGTTTTGGTGTTTTTTCTGCGGTGTCCGTCAATCGCAAAACTCTTCATACACATTGAGAAGATAAGTTTTCGATTTACAAATAACAATGTGAAGCAAAACTTTAGGTGTCGTACTGGATTTAGCGTGGATAATGACAGGATGGTGAGCCGAACAAAGCGAGACGCACGACAGTAGCTGAACCAGCGCGGCTGCATCACAGCGGTCCGACAACGATGCCAATCCTGCTAGCAAATCGAGCTGGCGCTAAACAATATCGACATAGAATTTCAGCTAGCAAAACACCGATCCTATAATTTCCTCCATACTTCATTAGCTTGATTGGAAATTAATGCAGTATTTACAGCCTCAGCTTTCTTGTATATGTTAAGTAGCAGTTTTTTAGTTCTTTTCGGTTATTCGCAGACTAATAAAAAAACTACTCTTTCGATGGACAAAAACTTTTTATGAGAATATTAGTCATCCTCAAAATTTTGAATCCATGGCTATTGCGTTACAAGCTTGTTCTTGAAAAAACCTTTTCAAAGCGCTGTAGCGTGCAAAATGAGACCATCTTTTACACCGGTCGCGCGCTTTTACCAATATTTTGCGAGAAGCACGAAAATCATATGAACGTTAAGAGAAAATCTTGTAGTATCAGAGTCATATGTTTTATTTGACTCTCTTTCGGAGAGGAGGAAAAAAATCCTAAATAAATAAACAGAAAATGCACTCTACATGTGAGTCGCGCCAACGCGATCGATTGGTGTCAGTAGACATCCAGCCCACACACTGGCCGACCAACATAGAGCTGTGTATGCGAAACTCGACCTTATTTTTCCTGTACGCAATCGTTAACGGAAAGGAACCAATCCCTTTTCAGGATAAACGTGGCCACATGCTGCACTACTGACGCTGCAATGTTGAACGAGAAACACTACGATGCCTCTTCTGTCATACCCTTACGACCGTTCGCTTATTGGTAACCACTTGTTTAAGCAAGCATCTCCATGACTTCGCTAATGAAGCTCTCAAATACTCCAAGGTCGTATTCGCTCTGAACTACTTTATCACCTCCAGAATTCCTAAATTTTGAACATTCGAAACGTCAATCTGTTCTTCCATAGTTTTTAACCCAATTGATACAAATGATTCTGAGCTGAGAATCAACAATTTGAAGATATAAGCTGGAATCTGCCATCGTTTTCCAAATGATGCAATTATAATCCTTTAATGCGAAGTAGTTATGTGAATCAACAAACCGGGACGTTATCGTTCAGATACGGTGGCAGGCACATAATGGCTGGCAGTAACTTCCGGCTGATAAAAGCAAGCGGCAAAAATTCAGCGACGTGCGAAAGTCCACGAACCGCAGACGACTGTAAATAAAAACCTCTATATATCTTCACAGATTCCACTTACTTAGAATATTTTATTTGATTTGTATCACATCTTTCCTTTCGCTGTGAGGATCCGAGTACTTCTAGCATTGAAAGCGTTTTTTTTTTCTTCATAAACGTCGTAACACACTAGTTGAGCACAATTCTTTTTTTTTCTCAAGGATAGCCAAATTGGAGGAGTGTTACGTAGGGTTCGTTATTGAATGCCGGAGTGGAATGCCGGGGATGGGATCGGCGGAGCGTCGAGCCGCGCCGTTCATCACTACCACTCAGCCACAATCCTCCCTCCCTTCCAGTTTCACAAACTATGAGGCTAATATGAGGTTGCTATGGAATATTTTCTTATGTTCAGTTTTTTTTCGTTTGCAATATCAAGCAATATCACAGGTGACTTTCTTGAAACCAATTAATATTCTCAAAAAGAAAAACTATCAGCAATATTCCAATAAATTACCCTCTATAAGGTGAAACTCCGACTTTTACAGAAACCTGCGCTCTCTGGAGTAAGGTTTGAATGGAAAGAATTTGAGACCTTTAGATGAGTTTTTTGCATTTGGAACTTCGAATTGTTGAGGCTGATTCAAGAAGTTTTTTTCGATTGCAAACTATCGTTGCTGAATAATTGTAGCGCAACATAATATGCAGTTTGTTCCGCTTTCATGCGCTGTCATCTTGCTTTATTACCAATATTGTTATTATCGTAATTGGTATAATTGTTCAGAAAGCTTGCTCACAATAAAAAAAACATAAAAACTGTTATTGTTCGTCTCTAGCACCGTTCGTTATCTGATATCGTGTGACATCTACCAGGTTGCAGCTATTGCTCTAGACCTATGACAGTCCTCTGTGGCTTGGTCAATGGCGCTTTATACTCCCAGCTCTTCATGTAACTCAAAACTTCGAGTCACTCTGTTCATCTACTTAACGAAAATAAACACCAAACTGGATGACCCAAAGAAGGATGATGGTAGCATTTTCGTCATATTTACATAATTTTCGGATTTCTCGTGCCCTATACAGAATACAAAACCTGCAGTGAAAAAACAATGCGCAAAGGGTGTAGCAGTAAATTATTAAAGTGTTTGAGTTTCAAAATGAGGGGTTGCTTTCATTTTTTCTTTACTCCGTAAAAAATCACAAAAACATTAGCTAATATTGTTTCCATTTGACTGCTTTTAGCGGTGGAATGACGTTATAGATACACCAACTGAGTAGAGTGATGTGCAAAACTTCCGCCTTAGGCGAGACTTGAACCCGCACTCCACTTCATCCAGGAGCACACGCTTTAACCCCTACAACAAAGTAATAACTTAAGATGTACGTGGAAGATATGCTGTTATATCATCATTGTATGGTTGGAGTACATTTTCGAATTGAACTGGTATCAAAAAGCTTTCGTTGGAAAAAAGTTTCGTTGAAACTGATGATAACTGTGGACTAAGGGCGACAAGCCCAGAGCGAATCTATGCAGCAAATATGTCTGTACACGTGGGTCATAAGAGCCGTTCTGATATCCGGACTGCATTATACAACGAAAGGACGTAAGTAAAACAATTCAAACCGAGGAGTTAAATGTATCGATCCAAACCTCTACACAATAAAAGACCATCGTTAGAAACAGAAAAGAGATAAGACCCTTAGGCGTAAAAATAGTTGCAATGAAGCTAACGACTTCTTGATGACATAAAACCGTTAAAAACGATCTTATAACGTTACGAAATGCACCTCATATGCCGCCACTTCATAAATGCAACGTAAAACTAGCTTGGAGTTCAAAATTCGCTATAAAATGCCTTATAGAAGTAAACTGGTACGGTTCGATCTCTCAGTGACCATCAAGTAACTCGAACACAAGCCCTAAATTCTCCACTCATCTCAGCAGTCTGCTACCTCTCTAAGTGGATTTCCCTTGTTCGAAGGACATAAAAGCTGTTTTTTTCATATGAGATTTTCATTGAAGATTCTGGCTGACAGTGAGAGTGGTACTCTCACTGTTCTCTCATATGCTCTTCACGCATGAAAAGTTGTTAAATTGAGTCGTTGTTGTCTGATGTCTAACGGTCGTCATTGAGACTCAACATTTGTGTGACTAATGCGATGTTTTCGACGCCTTGCCGCATAAGGCCCAACTAATAATCTTTGGTCATCAAGAGTGTAAGCTTTGTTTGAACCTTCTTCCTCTACTTCAATACAATATAGTCTTTCTATCATCCCCTCCATGGCACATCGAATAGCTCTCACTATGTTGAGTAGATAACATGGGAAAACAGTTCGGTACTCCATTATTTTTTGCAATTACATTTCATGATTTTTTCAGTTTCCTGTCACTCTCACCCACTCAGTTCTAAGGCTCATTCTCAGCCGATCAGCTCTAGGGCTGTCATTCGAGGTAAAAGTTCTTAATCCATTCGTGGAGTTCTAAGAGTATTTTATTGTACCTTTAGCGATGGCCTTGAGTGAGATATCAGAAAGAAATCTGTTTCCCACGAGCGTTGTCTTGTTGAGTACAATCTAAAACATATGTTTCCATATGCTCCAAATGCATTGTCGACTTTTCCCAGCTTTCGTTAGACTTCATTAGGCGTTTGTTGTTAATTCTTGCTGTTCTAATATAGGCATCGTCAAAAAACGAAACCGATGGAGCTATCGAACGCCGATTTTTTTTCATTTTTTTCTCACTACGGTCCCTATTTTCGTATGACGTTGTCGAGAAAAGGGCATTGATAATTCTTGAGAAACTCCATTGCAAAGTGAGTATGTGCTTTACGTTGACGACGACATTGTGGAGAAATTGTTTGAGATTTTAGTGGAGACATTACCACGGTTGTGGTTCCAAAATCGTCTTCGCCATCGATCTGGAATTCGCAAAAGAAATAGTATTTTTGTTAAGGAAACTGAGCGATTCTACCAGGTGATTATGAGCGAGGTAAATCTTGGAAAAGTGAAACTCAAGTTCATAAAAATAACAGAAGCTGAATAGACGACATTCGCTGCTATAAAAGAAATCAAAAGAGTTGCAAGCGATTAAAAAAACAACTTTCCATAAAGAAATGTGAAAATATAGCTGTAGAGGCTACGAGGACGACGCTGTTCTCTATGAAAGTACCTTGTAATAAAAAATAATAAGCTTTTAATTGTATTTGGCATATTACATAGTCTCGGTCATTCAACAGATGGTAACTAATGACTTCTGAAGATAGATGGAAAAACAACTTCATCCAATGGGGAGCAACATGTTAATGAACACTCTTTTAGCTTTCTGAAAAAATGATGAATGTTCAACGAAAACTTGGATTCCCCTAAATCCGGCTTATTTTTCCATTACTCAACTATATAATATTTCTGCTAGAATTTGCTACTTAGCAAGTTATGCTTAATATTCACTTCATCTATAATATGGCCATAACCATTAGAATGCTGAGATACAAGCAAAATGTGGAAATTGGTGCTTTTGTGACACGGACTTCAACCGCCACTAAGCCTTTCAAGGTTAACAGTGACTTGGTAGCAAGTAATGATTGCAGTTCATAACACAAATCATCAGATTCGAGCTTAGCTCGTATTTCAACATTCTTGTAGTTATGATTCACATCATATCCTTCTGTTAGAATAAAAATTAGGTAGTAGATAAGGGAAAATCACAAAAATTCAACCATTAACAAGTTATCACTTCAAGATCAAGCAATATCAATGTCACGATTACTAAACATTATAAAAAAACCTTTTATTAAACCTTTGTCTGATCATTTATAAATGAAACCCTTTAAAACAAGATAAAACGAACAGTGAAAAATCAAATATTCGAGCAAAAATCTAACGAAATAGTGAAAAATGACAATTTCTTTCCAAAAAAACCAGCTTAATTCATTTTTGCTTTATCCTGTGTTGAAATGGAGTCGAGAACTTTCAGGATTTTTCAGCGTGAACGCCTCTTCTATCTTTCACTATTCTATCTAACCACTTATTTTTGTCACATGGTCTTCTTGTGAACAATCTGTGTTGTCATTCGCAAATACTCCCACAACTACTAACAGGAGTAACCACTGCTGGTCTGATAGCAATAGCGTCCCGGAAGACGAGTCTGATCCACAATGTCCACTAATTGCGTGTGGTGACAATGTGGTGGTACTCTCGTGAGGACATCTGAGATCCCAGGCAAAATGACCCTCAACGATAAGTTAATGTATTAGATTAATAGGAAAACATAACGAGGTGCGGAACTACACTTGCTCTGATTACCCCTTGAATGATGTTTGAAAGAGAAGTGGCCCTGATCAGTTCTTGAATGATGTCTGGAAGAGGACTAAACGAAAAAGCTGGGAGTTGCGCTAGCCATGAAGATGAGCCGTTTATGGGTCTAAGTGTAGATCGAGAGCACGTGCTCTTCCTTGACAACATGAAGTAGCCCTCATTGAGGTACTCTACACTATTATTTCTCTGATGAGCCCTCCTTCATCGCCTCTTCTATGCTGGGCGAGCGAAACAAGGAGGAATCTTGCGGGGTAGCTGGATGAAAAAGAAGCAGAGTAGGATGTCTTTCTACAAGAGACTTACTTCTTTTTAGATCAAAATTTCCTTATGGCAAGGTTGAACAAAGGCCTTACGTGTTGAACGGTCAGCACGTCACCCACTTTTATTGAACATATACCGAATTAATGCTCTTCTAAGAAACTAGCTGATACATTTCTTATGTGACACCGCTGCGAAGTCCCACACAGGTTAGGACACCGATGTTCGAGCTGCTGGGGTTCATGAACTCATTACAAACTTATAAGAGAATATTTTTCTGTACCTAAGCATTTTTGTGCCAAACGTAAAATAAAAGCACTATGACAAAATATTACTGCCACTGCAGATTTCCACTGCAAGTCTATTGTTCATGTAAGAATATGTAATGATTGGCAACTAATTCAACTAAAATGATAATATAAGCTCTATTGGTAGCTTGTAATAAGTGAGCAAAAGCTGAAAAGGAACAAAAAAAAAAGAATTAATCAAAAAAAGAATAGATGAAAAGGACAAACTCGCCTGAACGCTTGAATCGTCAGATTTTAAAGAGTGCACTATCAATTCCATGCACTTGTCCTCCACCTTATCGTCGGATAATCGCCGAAATAACGAGCTCATATTTTCCAGTACGAATGAGCGGAGCTAAAGAAAGGAAATTAGCCCAAACATGTAGGAAATTTACTGGTTAAGGAGATAAAACAAAAAGAAGAAGATCACTTTCAGAATAAAAATTAATATTTCTATATGAAATACTACCAAAGGCTTGATAGACTTTCTGGAAACGATTTTGCCTTTTCTCTAGCTAGGCATTTCTCTAAGCTTTTTCTAATTTCAAACAAAAAGAAATCTTTGACGGCGAATGATATCTACTAGAGAATTTGTTCTCCCTGTTTCTGACAACTTGATCACATGAATGTTGCAGTGAATCACATGTTCGCTGAGAATTTTAGAGAGGAATAGCCGGATGTTCAGAAAGATTCACAAATAGAGTAAAAGCCACAGCAAAGATTACGCAATTAACTTGATAGGACAAAATATCTCATATGAAAAAGAAGAAAAACTGCAATTAGGCCAGAAACATTCAATAGAGCGACAGAGTTTCGCGACAGATTACTTCCACATATGAAGTCGCAGAAATCAGGCAGAAGCTTTAGGTGGATTCATTGCGTGAGAAGGATAAAGCAGGGAATTAGGGTGGTTTTATTCTCCTAGAGAAATAGTATCAGTTTGCCATAACCCTAAGGGATTGAGAGATCAGCTTGCCCGGGAGCTGAACTGAAAACAAATGGATTCAAGGGCAACTCTAATTGTTACGCTATCTGCACTCATAAGCAATGCCAACTCGACATATTTGAATGAAGGTGCAAGTCACTGATTAAGCGAAATATGCATTCAATCGCCTCTACAATGCCACGAATGCAAGCGAATGCGTAGTGATCTCTACGCTAGTATCAATTTAGTAAACCCCGCGGGATTGAGAGATTAGTTCGCTTGAGTGCTGAATCGAGCCGAAAACAGATGGATCAAAAGGCACCTCTAATTGCCACGCTCTGTGCACCCAAAATAGCGCTAACTTGGTACACCAGATAGAGGTGCAAGTTGCTGAAAATGTGCCTTCAATCGCCTCTCTGTGATGCCACAAATGGAGTCGAAAGCATGGTGCATCCCACGGAAGCAGTCAAGGATAACACTTGTAGTCATACTTCATCCTCTCTGCTCTCTTAGAGACCTCCAGAAACCATGTGAATCCAGCAACATAGCGCTACAAACAGATTCCTTGTAAAGAACCAGCTAGAAGCATTTTTTCAACAAAGCGGTGAACTTTTATGTCCATCAAACCATGACATATTAGGGCCGAATATTCGATGATCTATCCGACTATTAAGAAGCGTTGAAGATCGGTTGTGGCAGTCAGAGTGAAGAATTTTTATGAGTTAGAATGAACCATAAAAGCCGGAAAGCAGCAAAGGGCAAGTGGTTCGATTGACGTACGACATCAACATGTCGAACGGACATGTCGATGTTCATCATGACTGCATTCCGTGAGCAAACGTGGTTTTTCATCTGTTTATGGTCGACTTCATTCCATTTAGATGCATTTTCGATAGGTGAAAGCAAAACAGAGTAGTGCTTGACATCAATATTGCATGGAAACGGCTACATCTGATTCAAAAAGCGATGAAGCCAATCCTAAAGCAATCTTATGATGAGGCATGGCCAATCGTTATCCTTCAAATCATTCCATAAGAAATGATTCTGATTTTAACAGGCAAGATAGGAATAAAAGGAAGAAAAATGAGGGAAAATAAGTTGAAAACGACAAAGAATTGTCAAAAATTGGAGAGAGAACCGTAGGGAGAAGCATTATAATGCCTTGTATTTTCTATTCCTCACGTGCAAAATACCTTCTTTTAGAACAGCATTTGTTAGGAATAATTGAAGAAAGTATGCAATATTGAAGGTTTCTTAATGTTTTTTTTTGTATTTCAAAATCAGAGCAACATCATCTATCAAAGGAAATCGCAATGACGTGATTTTGGTCTCCGTTGCGACCTCATACCAGGTCAAGCAAGCCTTTGAATAATCACGGATAGGAAAACTGGTTTCAGAGTTTCCTGGGAAGGACTCTCTCTGATCCACAAAGATCAGCGATTGTCTGTAGTGTTTGAAAACGCTCTAGTAGCCCCATGTTCAGCCTTCCAGGAAAAATCAATTCGACCAGCATTCATCTATGCTCATTAACGAGATAACGTCTTCAAGTGAGAACTCACACGCAAGTCCGAAAGTTTTCGTTGATAACAAGTGTAAAACAACGATCATGAAGAGAAGCATTTGGAAGCAAATAACATTCTGAGTCAAGTTATAGAAAAAGGACTTTTCACTTAAAAAAATATCATCAAAATCACTTGAGAAAGGTTGTCTACCAAAAATGTTTGATAGAAGAAAAACACGTTTAACTCGAGAAAGACGTAAGAACGCGGTACTGCTCATTTTCACATCGTTTCTCATTTGAAATTGAGTGTCATGAGATATTTGCTTAACGCCTGCAAGAAAATTAAAGCCTGCATAAATGTATCTCGTTTTGTATTCATCGAGTTGTTTTTTCTATGATTTTTCATCAATATTAGTTATATCTGTTATTGTTGAGACAACTAATTCATAGCACAATGTGCACCAGCGGAAACGTTGACAGAATTTCAAATCCAAGAGAATTTGCAAAATTCAGCATCAAAATGAATAGGACTCTTTGCACTAAGCTAGGCCACAAAGCTGAGGAATAGTCGTCTCCTAATGTCAGTCGACAAGAAAATCATATTTTTTGTCTCACTATAAAAAGTGGTTTTTTTCTCTTTACATCATTTCAAAGAGATATCATTGAGTTTATGGAGTCTTTAAAAACAGACAGACAAGAAAACAGATCTAATACAGAAATGTAAAGAAAATTTCGTTCAAATGAGTAGATACGCGCGATTTCGTTTCATTATCGCATTAGAAGACAATAAGTCTCAAAAAAGTGCAAGAAATGTGGCATTCAGATGAATATAGCTAAATATCAAAGTAATTTAATAACGCGCCGAAGTCATTAAAAACTCAAATAATAATTCAAATTGAATTTTTACTAGAATTGTAAATTAAATGAAAAATAAAGCTATTCTCGTGAAATCGAAACGCGTCGAGTTTCTTGTATCGGATTTCCACCCATTTTGTTTGTTTACTAGTTGTCAGTTGCTTTACTCAATTTTTCTCTGCAAAGCCTAGAATAATCAGATTTTCGTTAAAAAGACGGATAACTAGCACATGTCAGTTCGTTATGGTAACATGTAGCGTAGTGGCTAGAGAGTGCCTTGCAATGCACAAGTGGTTATTGGTTTCGTCCAGCGCCCTAGAGATTTCTTTGGTTAGAGATTTCAGCACTGCACATTACATTCTTTACTGCCTTGTCAGCATATTGTCATGGATTTCCAGAGTTAATAAATTAATAAGAATAACCTCTATAAATTTCACGGAGATGTAAGAATAAGGAGAGCTAGGAGATAGTACGTAGCAGTTATGCAGTGGGGCAAACTATTCGATCAGTGAAATGACGTCCAGCGGAAAAACAACGCCGTCGGAAATGAAGGCGTGAACAAACGATGTTATCGCAAAATAGCAACGAGAATCTTTTACTAAAATCGCTTACTGGATTATTTTTTCAAAGAATTTCAGCAAAGCAGGGTTTTGTAGGCAGTCAAAAATAGAATATTACTATGAAACATTCCTTTCTAGAAAATATTTAGATATAAAATATGAATAATTTCTGGAATATGAGCACAGGTGAAGGAAAATCGACAAACAGTTAACATATCCTACTCTTGAATTTATAAATGTCAAAGAATAAAGGTTTCCAAGAATTGGTGATTAAGGGAAAGCACAAAATTCTACTAAGAAAAACCTATTCAATCGGTCAGCTAACGGTATAAAGTGTTTCGTCTTCTCCAGAACCGGTTGAGCCAAGCCGATGCCCCACAGTCGTCCACCTTCGTTGTGGTGTTCGTCTTCGTTAAAACGACTTGATTTGTAACGCCGAAGGGAATGAAAAGTCGTTTCTACTATCCATGATGTTTTCAACCACAAAGCATTAGCTATTTTGTAATTACTTAGACCGATTTTCACTTATCAATGGAATAATGTGTGGAGACGGATATTGTAGTGTTAGAATGTCACTCATAGGACTAGGATGCTAGTTGATTCTCGCCCCATCCTCACGAAAAATCTCATTTCTTCGGTTCGAGAACTTGCTACCGCAATTGTCTGAATAGGTTGAATCCTACAACCCAGGTGGAAGCTCTTTCGCTTCGTTATCTCAATACGACAGAAAGAATAAGCTGGATAAGCACTCAGAGGCATTTTTAAAGAAGATGGCAACCCTCAAGAAGGAGCCGTGCCCATAAACGAAAAATTTAAACAGTTTTGTGGGGAGTGGGAGAGGAAGAACGAACTGAATTTGAGAATTACTGAAATTGCCACAGTATACGTGAAGACAGATTGTGTAGAAGAAAATGGCCTTCTGGTCATATCGTAAATCATTTTCATCGCCAAAAAAGAAAGAGGAAGACTAGAACGACCAGTTTTTGAAGAATTACAAGCTTAGTCAATTGTGAACTGTCTTCAGTCAAACCAATGGGTAATTGTGGGAAGAAAAACATGAAGGAATCAAGAATAAAAACGGTAGATGTTTTCAGCTGTTAAAATTCACGACGAAGAAACGCTTACGATTTGCTCAAAAGGACACATTTCAGACATCGAAGACATAATGAGCGCTTGAAATGGCGCTGTTTGGTTTTTCAAGAGTTAATGTCTAAGTAATATTTCATTTTTCTTTCATATTTTTAAAATATCTATATATCAATGGTAGGCCTAATTAATGCCTTCTCTCTAGATAATTAATACAATATAAGTTGTGTATCTAATAAGGTTTGAAGATACATTCAAAAACACAAAAATAAAATGATAAAAAATACAAAATAAAATAATAAATAAGAAGACACACAAAATACAACACATAAAATAAAGAAAAATAATAAAAAATAATAAATTTGAAATAAGAAAAATTTATTTAACAAAACATCAGTCCTTCAAGTCTACTTCCATGAAGTGAAACACTGAAGTAAGGAGCACAAACGGCTAGAAACATTATAGTGGTATGGAACAGAGGGAGTCTTAGCAAGTTCGGCGATAGATTGGTCGTTGAGCTTAGAAACATCGCGCACGTCCTTCTCCTAGTAATGGCGATGCAATGAAGGCTTGAACGTCCTCCTGCTATCGATTGCGATGGAATAAATGCTTTGCTAAAAACAAATACAAGGACTATCCTTCGAGAAAAAATCGGTGTAAGATTACCAACTGATTCGGAGCATCTAAATGGGCAAGTTGAAGAGGACTAGGCAAAAGAATGCCGCAGTAATTGGTAACACGCCGCACAATAGACGCTAAAAAGCTTGAACTAGCTGTGTTTAGAAGTTCTGCCTTACCAACATAATTGTCCAACCTCTCGCTTACCAACTACGACTCATTCAGTCATCTCAAGAACTTGCTAGATAAGAAAAGCTTCAGAAACTGATTCGAGGTTAAAACTGCCATTTACCATTTCATCGTCTTCAGAAGTATCTTGATAAATATTGGAGAGTTTCAGAGAAAGAACTAATTTTCTTCGAATCCTTCGTGCTCTATCAGACTATATTGAATTTTTAACGAGGTCTCGAATCAAGCGATTGAAAGGTATTGTTACATGTGCTCCGTAACAGCCATAAGCCATGCAATCGACAATGAATCACTCTAAAAGAACGCTGCATCAAGTGATTTTTTCACTTGACATAGATGTCATACCCAACTTTGAAAGGTTTAAAACATTCTATCAGACTATATTAAAGTTTTAAGCGAGGGTACAAATTAGTCGATACAAAGGTATTCGAATTTGCTTCGACAGAGCTTACGGGCAGTTTTTTCAACGAACAATAATCCATCTGCATAATCTTATCAGTCAATACGACATATTGATCATTAAGAATGAGAATAAACAGAAATAGAGGAACACACAGAGACAGTCAACATGGAATGGGATTTGTTCATCGTTCAGCGACCAACTAACATCTGCATCTATAGGGATAATTACGGATTACTGCAGCGATAAAAGTACGCTATGGGTGTGAATGAAGCCCGCCCGCTTATTGACGTCTACCGTGGACAGGTGGGCGTTTTTCCGATCTCTGAAAAGATAACGGAAGTGCTCACTAAAATCTCAGTCTACGTAACAGTCAATTATTTCCCTCTCTATTATCGGTGAAAACAATTTCCTTCATTGACAGTTGCTGTTGATGCTCTCCAACGACGAACAAAAGCCCACGTAAGCCCATATTTGGCCAAATGAATAATTTAAGCTTAGAAAGTATGACTGGGTGGAGAAGAGTGTGAGAAAAATTAGTTGTAGCAAAACTTTTGAACTGGATTCATTTATATGAAAGTGTAAGCTTTTTCCGATAAGTCAAATTTATTCTATTCTTTGAAACAAAGAGATGATAATTACGAACTCGATGAACCATGTTCTGTGGAGTGGTATATGGCATTAACCCGTGACGATCTCCGAGAGTAAGGTAAGATTGGTCTTGTGAAGGAAAGGTGCCCTTTCATCGCACTCGCACCGCATCCTACCATCCTTTCATATACTACACGGCATATCTTCGACACTCTTTTGGGTGGGACATCGACATACTATTCAGAGATTTTCGTTTTCTTCATTGAACTATGGACGACTTGACCTCCCAGAACTTCTAAGCAGCCGTGCTGGAGCGTTTCCACCTGAATTGGACGAAGTGAGTCTTTCCCGGACAAATCTCATACTAAGTTCCTGATCCCAAAAAATGACGAGTTCGGTTGGCCTGAGAAGAAGTGGACCACGGCTTGACTAAGCTGGACCGTCTACGTAATAAACGCGATCACTCTGCCTCCCCACTCGATACCTGCCACGCGATTATTGTTTGGAAAAAGCAGCAAAGACAGATTTAGAGAAAAAGGCTAGACCATGGTTTTCGTGAGAATTGATTTTTGTTCTGATTTCGAGGGTCGACTTCTGTTAAATCCACAATTGTTCATTGCGTCACTTTATTGTTTAGATAGGATCAGACGTTCCAGTAGCATTAATTTGAAATGCCACTCAACACTCTAGAACCTCAGTAGTTTAGGACCGCATATATGGCCGTCTATGCATACCACAAAACTGCATAATTTGCCTCAATGGTAGAGACAGAGAATGCATGTATTCAGATATAGTTCCGGGGCACTTCTTGTAAAACGCGTGGAAACGAATACGGTGTTGGCATGGGTAGATCACTCAACATCCCTATAAAAAGGCCTAATTGGGAAACCTAAAGGTTATCATAACGGCTCACTACTCAAGCTTAGGACATGAAAGTGTAACGTAGATAATGAAGCAAAAGCCACTATCATCGAACGAAAATTCAAAATATCAGAGCGTAAAACGTTTGAAGCGTTTTGAATAAATTACGAAGATTCAAACATATACTTCTAGGAAGCTTTGCAATCACGTTTACCCTGTCCTTACTTTTAGGTTGCGACGATTTTTTTTACCTAAGCTATGCAGATTCATCATCCGTAAGCTCTGTGAGACTGTTATTTAAAATTCTGTCACCAGGACACATTTTCTAATTTCTTGGGACAAGGCCTTTTCGTTTTTTCCTCAGACTTTTATTAATCAATCGATAGCTTGAATTTCGAATAATTTTCTCAAAGGCTTTTTGCGTTGCAACAGAGAAAGTGAAATTAAGATTCACACCCGGCGCAGAGTTTTCGCTGGGTTGGCGTATGTGGACGGGATTTCACAGCATTCATAACAAACGGCACCGAGTCGAATAAGGTTTATAAGTAGTCTTTCAACAAATTTCCGGTGGTTGTTATATAGCATGAATTCAGACGATTTCGAAACTAAGTTTGATTCTTTGAAAATTGCAATGTAAGAGCGAGAGAAAATAATCACGGCTTGCGCTTCTAGGCTCAAGCTAATTAGACAGGTTATGTAGCGGGTTTATCTGGCAGTATATAGAACAAGATTAGAAGCATAAGCTATTGAGCAACAGAAAAAGTCTTCTACAAGTCTCAAAAGCCAACATTTCTAAGAAATGGAGAGTAGTTTTGCAATTAAGTAATGAAAAAACGCGGGACAATGCACGCCGAGTGTAATATCCAAGTTTATTGTTGCTTTTTCAGCGTAATAGAAAGCCCTTTTTTTAGAAAAAAAAGGTTGAAATCGCCGAGATTTAGGTTGTCGAAGGATTGTCAGTTATCTAAGGATAAAAGAATAGAAAGCTTACCCCAAAGGGTTGAAAAGTGCATCCAACAGCAGAGTACTAAAGATTCATTTAAGATAATTGGCAATTGTTTCCCATACTATTAAGACATTGTTTCAAATTTTTCCGCCAAAATACGAAAGTGTTTGCCTGCGTGAACTGAGAGTGAATTTGACCTTTCCAGACTTTGAAGAGGACGAATTCGGCGAAACCTCAACTAATAAATCTTCTTATAAGCCACCAACACTCAAGAGAAAAGCAATGACTTATTGACATAGCTTTGTCCGGTCTTATGACACATCATAAACGGTTTTTGATAGTGTGTCTCAAAATGGGCTCTAATACAATACTTTTTGCGCAAATCCAAATTTCTAAAGGAAAACGAAGAGGCGAGGTCCATTCAGAAAACCAAAAGTCTTCAAACTGCGATTTCACACACAAACCGAAAGACACGAAAGATGTGTGGTATCACGTTATTCAGAATAAAAACGAAACTAGCGACGATTCAATATCGCTAATAATTAGTATGAAATTGTTCTTTGGAAATTTCTACAAGATCCACAAGAGTGTTAAATCACGAGTAGAATTTCGAACCTAAAGTGGTTCCGACCCCGTGATTCCTTTCGAGTTGGTTATGTCAAGGATATCGACCATTAAATTTCGAAGAATAATCGAAAAATCCAAAGAAGCTCGAAAAATTGTATAGTTATTCATCATTATCCGAGAACTATTTCTGTCATAAGGTAACATTGTAATGCAACTTTTTATATTTCCTAATCAAACGAATTTAATTAGAAAATTTCTTCATTCCAGATGTTTTCGAAAATTAATTCATTCCAGAATGATGAGTAACTCTATATGATGTTTCTTTTTGTATTGCGCAGCTTCCTATACATGTAATAACAATTTACTTTTACTTTTGTCAAATAGTATCTTTCTGCATCCCGGTGCATTTCTTGCTCTTTTCCGAATTTTCTAAAAATCGATTGATTGTGGATTGCGGATCAATCCTGAATATTCCTGAATATTCCTCACTTCATTATCTTCTTTAATGTCGCTTGAGCTAAATCTGGTTGTTGGCATCGTTCCCTTCAAGATTTTGGATTTTCTTTGAGTTGTCAGCTCTTTGTTAAGTAAAGCAGTAAAAAAAGGGGACCAGTATGATACTACAAAACGGAATTACAATTGGGCAAACGAAGCAAGAACAAAAATTTTTATTACGCTTGAGAAAGAGATTTTTGTTAAGAATAAAGTTTAGGAGTTATTGTCGCATTAAGAGACTGGAGAGTGGAATGTCACGAAGAGAACGACGACAATGTACAAATGAATGAAGGATGAATGAATGGTTCAATGAAGTTTGTAAGAGTGTTTTGAGTCCTCTTGAGACTGAAATGTTAGTAACTTACAAATGTTTCGGCGGTGTCGCCCCGCCTCATCCGAGCCACATGCTCCACTAGTGATCCCTTTATTGATGGTAGTTATGGGGATACGTGTTTCGGTAAACGCACGTGAAACTGCGCTTTTCAGCATTATTTTCTAGTCAGTAACCTACGGTTGCTATCAAGTACGGATGAGGAGAGTGAGACTGCCGAAACGTGCTTATACCACCAACAAATTAACTTCGAAAAGGCTTTGAGCATTCCTCACACCGTATTAAATGTTCATAGGAAGGTCCAAAGAAAACAGTGTTTTAAAGGAAGTGACTGACTGATTGAATAAACAAATAGGTAAACAAAAAATGAGTAAACGGACAAACAGTCATACCGGTTTCTGAGTGGTCTGATCGAGGATCTTACGCATCCACGTACGTAGTTTGTAGATATTATGACTTTCACAGTGATCGAGTATAAAGAATAGAGTTTTTGCCAAAGGAGCGAACAACTCGTACGAATCGGACAACTGTTCGTTGAAACGCGGCAGTACCCGTGAAAACCATAATGCCTACAAAAAACCCACTATATCTATAGATCTGCAATTTTTAAAAACAACAAAATAGATGCATTCCAACTAAAAATTATGAAAAAATCATTTGATAAGAGCAGTGGGTAAGTAGAAATAGCTTGATTTGTTGAGCAACAACGGCACTTCAAAACTTAGAATGTATAAAAAACATCGTATAACAAAACTATGAAGGTATGGTTTACATCGTTGTACATTATAACTTATTCTTTTTCCTTTTTTGAATATTACAACAAAAAATGCTCAATTCTTCGAAGGACTTGAAAATATGACGGGGTTTTTGTTCTGGATAAAACGGAGTGAATCAAACGCTTTTCATTTTCTGATTACAAAATTTTGAACTGCCTAGAAAATTGCGCATGATTGCATGAAATACTTGCGTAAATCCATACCAAAATTACGCTTAAAACAAAGGATATTTTTCAAAGAAGGGGAACTAAGTGGATCTAACTTTATCTTCTAACTGTTATTTTTCTAGTTCTCACTCCTTTGCTTGATTGATAATAAATGGTCATCTTGTTCAAAAATTGGTGCTTGGATTTTCTAATTTGTGAGCCCATTGGATTTTGGAACAACCTGCTAAATCTAATAACTGATAAATTCAATGAATAGCAAAACAAGAGTCGTAACTCACTTCCGGGATTACCGGTAATGTAGAAACAAGGGTTTGGCCAAGAAAATGCGCTTTTTGGGACGGGTCGAACACCTGTGAAATGTCATCAAGTTGTCGAAGTGCTGAAAGCGCCGGGTCGTCGAAGTGCTTGATCTGAAACTTTCTAACGATCTTCACGAAATTTTCGACCAGGTGACATTTTCGGAAAATTTGAGAGTTCATTGTCCAGTTTTCTCCTTTACTAATATGACCTGTCCTTGCATCTATTGAGTTAATCCTGCATAGTTTTCACTCAGTTTTCCAGCCAGTATGAAAGAACATCTTCAGATATGCATGTGGGTTCGCCCTGTACCTGAATTATCTGTCTTCTTCCTTAATGTTGCCGATTGTCGGTTGAACTGAATCCTTATGGAATCCTGAGGTAGGCTTACCAGTGCATTTCGAGGTCTTCACTGTAGGCGGTCATCGACCTTTGGTATTCGAAAACCCCCTAGAATTCTCACACCCACTTATCGTCGTGGGAAGCTTGTTAGAGCTAGTGCGTAGGCGAGAGCAGAGATTATGCGTTGTTATCGCATGACACCTCATTGTGATAGCCACGTCCTTTTATCAGTGAAGTTTTTCCCAAGACCGACTCTCTATTAGGCTTGGAACTGATTAAACACAATCCACTGTTTCTTAATGAGTAGGCATGAGGCTGTTGAGAGCAGGATTTATTCAGTGCGAAATTAGCCGACGTTTCAGCGGTTTTGCCTTCTTCAGAGCCTCGAACGTTTAAACTGATACAGAATCTACTCAGAACACTTAAATAACCTTAGCAGCAAAAATTCAATTTTCAAATTTGACGCGCATAATGCATATGCACAATTTCGCACACTTGGTAGACCACGAAAATATGTGTATCAAGTTCGAGAAAACTTATCTTGATTAGCTGGCGCGAGGTTGGTAAAGTATTGTAGAAATTCGGCTGAGATTTAGATTAGAGATTAACATTAATTACGCCCAGGCTCTGAAGAAGGCGGGTCGCCGAAACGTCAGCCGAATTTCTACAACTACTTTAGCGACCTCGCGCCAGCTAATCAAGAAAAGTTTTCTCGATTTTCATATATCAATTGATTATGCCGAGGTTTATAGAAAGTCGAGCTTTTGAATTGTATCAAGTTCTTTCTGAGGTTGTGAATGTGTATGACTGAGGAGATTGCCACGACCGAATATTCCTTTGTTTATTACGTCGTTCTGCCGGGGTTATAAAAGTTACTGAGTGGCTAGATTGCAGATTAACTTGACCTTTCCAGGCCTCAAAGAAGGAGAGACTCGCCGAGACGTCAACCGTTCTAGTAGGTGTACAGATTTGACACTAACGCTATTCATTTATAGGTTTTTTATATACAAGATATTTTATATTATGATTTCATTTCACTTTGAAGATAACGACTTTTATACCCGAAAAACGCCATTGGCGGAAAATTTACTTTGTCGATTTGATAACCAGAAGTAGATGAAATTTCTTGATTTTGGTATCGTTTAGCTGCGCATTTTCTTGCGAACATTTTGGTATACAACTTCCTTATACTTACTTCAAGATGGAGCTGTCGTGGGAACAAATTCGCTTGCTACTCTACACGAATGTTGCGTAGGAGAAATACAAGTGAAACGGCGCACAGGTCAATAGAGCTTGGAGATAGCGTCCGTCATCAAGTACAGGCAAGTTGTATACCAAAATGTTCGCAAAAAAATGCGAAACTGAACGATTTTACGGTAATGCAATTTTATCGCAGTAATCATATAAATAACCAAACTACTGCATCATGACGCTCCACTACATGTTACAAAACCGAGCGAAAACGTCATGAAAAAAGGCGAGATGGGAGATTTTAGGAGGTTCTGCCTTGCCCGCCTCACCCTCCCTACATTTCACCGTCAGATTACCACTTGAAATTACAAATTCAAATGACAAATTAGCAAATTCAAAAAAGAGGCATTTTTCGGGCGCAAAAGTCGTCATCTTCAAAGTTCTGTGAAAACCATCATATAAATGTTTCGTACATAGAAAACATATAAATAGATAGCGTTTTTAACGCAATTCTTTTGAACAAAATAAAAGAATTTGGACATCTTTTACTACTATTACAGCAAAAAACAAAAACTACGAGTCATATTTGTACACCTAATACTTCTGCGCTTTTGATGTACTGTATTTCTATTGTAGTTAATAAACTCTACTATTAACAATCTTGTATGTTCTTAACAAAAAACACCGTGAAGATTTCGTGTCAGATCGGTCTTTCAAGGTTCTGAGGAAAACGAAACCAGCAAAGCATCAGCCAACATTGTATTAAATGTATCCTGTAACTAATGACCTTCTGTCTGCTCACCAAGAAACGGTTAGTTGTTGAATATTAGATAATCAAACAGCCTTCATTCCAGCGATGGTGTGGTATGATGTTATAAATATAGCCACTGATGTAGGTTGATGTGCAAAATTTCGCCTCAGCTGGGAGTCGAACCCAAGTTCCAGCCTACACTAAGGTAGTTTGCGGTTGAATCTCTCTCGGTTAGATTACTAGGCCGTGTCATATATTACGCCGCGAACGAAAACTTTTCATATCTATAGTGCATAAAATTTTGCGCGGTGTGTCTGGTCAATAAATTTCTCCAGTTAGTTAGCAAGAATAGCATAAATATTGGGAAAAGATTTATCTATATTTGGCCCAACGCTGGATCGCTCTAACTGCTCAAGGAATTTCTACATCGTTTACTCGTAAGCTGAAGTAAGTTATAAGGTTCCCCAAAAGAGATCACTGTGTCTGGTCATTGAGAAATCCTTTCTTCTTCCTTTTCAGTGACATAGAATAATAGTGGATTAAAATGATGTCATTAGCCGTCTACGAAAAGGACAAACGGATGATTGTCAAAGAGTCTCTAATCTCTCAGCTAATTGTCATACAATAAATGGTTTGTGCGACAAAGATCATCGATGACGTCTTGAATAAACGACCACATATTCACTCTATTATTTTACTTCCTAGAGTTCTAAAACTGATCAAGGTAGAAAGAAGTTTGGTCGACTTTGTTTGTGAAACAAAATTAATTCAAAACCAAACCAGTGAAAACAGTTGCACTGTAGGGCGAACTTCTACGTCCAAACTAAGCACTTTACTCAAGGATTCTTTCAGATTCGAACCCAATTCTTCTGAGATGCAATTTAGTGCTTCGTTCAACTGAAAAATGAATACGATTATTTGTTCACGACAATTTTCCGCTTTTCTTGATGCGTCTGACTACTTGTAAGTTGGTTGCAGTAATTTATGAAGGTCTAAAGTTACGAATTATCGCCATCATTCATTATCTTCCATAACTAATAAATGATTTTCAGCATTCTTGTTGAGTTTCCGCTTTCAAATGACTTTGGAAATTCCAAGCTTCTTCTACAGAGCTCTTTAACAAGAATGTATTGGATAGAATGACATATTTCAGTTTTTCTTCACTCAGAATCGCTTTTATAGAACAGCACAATGAAAATGCTATTATTTAGAAAGTATTCTCGAAGTGGAGTTAAATTTTTTCTTTTGCTCTTTTTTTTAAATAGTAATTAGGCACCTGACCGCAGATGATCGCATGGCTCTCTAAGTTAGTTTTCGCATCGATGAGACGCTTGCCGCCTGAAATCAGTATGGTCAACTTTCTATATACGAACTGATGTGGGAAAAATACGTGAATCGAAGAAAATGAAAGCAAATAACAATGTCTTTGTAATTCCCCGATCTCTGAGGGATACGCCACGCATTCCTCCATTTTCAGGATTTTAAAAGTGACTATAGATTATTTAATGACTTGCAGCATCTTACCGATATGCAGGTAAACCCTTGCCTTTTCAAGCTCATTTGATACAAATTTGCCGACCCGCAGGTGCCTAGAGGCACGCCGAATTAGAGGCGGCACGCCTAATTGAGCTAATGAGCACGTGAATTGCGGTGCACGACTAAGCGCTGCGCCATACGTGCCAACTAATGAACACTATATTACATAAACAAATAAATAAATGAATAAATAACTAAAGAATCTCACTGCTTAGTTCAGTCAGTCGGTCACAAGGCTGTTTGATACCTTCCCACTTTGCGGGCAAGAGGATCACCCGAAGCAAGGGTGACCTGTCTTACGACTCAACTGCATCAAATAATTGGACCCCCTACTATTGCTCCGTCAGTTTATCTTTTTTTTCCAATAAATGCGTAATCAAATTTATCAACATTTTTGGTGAGCCTATTAGAATGAGAATTGTCTCCTACGCCGTTTCGGTTAACGCGTGGTAATTAAGCAACAGGAAATTGGAAATGCTCCAGAGAAAGTTTTAGCAGAAGAAACAGCGACATCTCTGTTGAAAACCCTCAAGGCACCTTGGATACTCTTTCACAAGAAAAATCATCAGTTGCCCAGATCTGTCGCCATAGAAGGCAGCTGGTCGCTTTTGATCCATACAACAGAAAATAGACCAAATAGGAGCGCATAGTCCTCAAGCGGCTAGAATGGCTTGCAAACCCTCCAATGAGAAGATCAGTAGAATGACAACAACAGCCGGAATAATAAATTCAAGAAAAAGTGCATTCAGGCAACGAACAAAGGAATATGACATTGGGCACACATTAATTCTTAAGGAACGCACCAGCTACTCAACAGCATTAAGCTTGATAAATTGATGCATAACTTGGTCTACACAGTGAAATTCGCAAAAACATCGAACTACCAAGTCTGTGTTTCCACCATCCTGGACTATTATCTACCTATGTTAGGCCTAGTGATATCTAAGAGTTAGGTCAAATCAACGACCCCTTGTCCGTTTGCAAGTTCTAAACAATGTGTTACCCAGATGTCCGATAGAATGATACCTGTTAAATGCTTTGTTCGAAGAAAAGCTTTTACTCACTTGCTAAACAATGTAATCCGTTTTATTTTAGAAGTCTTAAAAACTGACCAGAATAAATCCAACAAATAAGCACTCCTAAGGAGAAGACGTCAGCAGCCGATGTGACTGTCTGCTGATTCGGAGCCAGATATTCCGGAGCTAGGAAATCTAGATCCGGTTGTAGAATCGGTGGAAGTTTCTTCGTCCATGGATAACAAGGATAGCAATCCTTCAAACAAACATTAATTAGTGAAAACATCAATCATTAAACGTGCAACTCATGATCTTTTTTGTCTGTTCACTTTTTCTCCTCGAATGTACTCGGCTTCTAATGTCTAGGCGAAGTAGTTAAAACGTAAAGTATGGAATCTGCTCTGGAATCTTTAAAATTAATCATTGGCTATTACATCGACAAAATATCCAAGATTTTTTAGATGATCTACTGATTTTTCCATCAAGCAAAACTCTACCAGTTTTTCTCATGTGTCAACGAGAATTGAATTCGAAAAAAAAACTTAAAAGAAGACATTTGATTGAAGTCAAAATCACAGGAAATCAATGTATTCATGGAGTTCTCAATTTGAATCAATATTGAAATACGACATAAATGACGTAATGTGATTAGAACAAAATAAATCGGAATACTAAAAATGTAGGTAATCATGTTTTCGAATAATTAGATAGGTCGACTTCATGGACGTTGCGGTCTTCAGTACATTTTGAAAAATTCGCTAAGTGATGGATCCTCCTTTGCAGTCTCCAATGCATAAAAGGATCTAAGATTTTCTCAGCCTACTTTATTACGAGAATCAGTCCTAGTACAAGTCTAATGTATCTCAGCCCCACGTTGCGACAAAGTTCCCCCCGACGAACTCACTCACAAGACAGCATTTCTCACGACAAATATGGAAATCTTTGAAATCTCCAAATCTGTATGCGTAACGATAACAATATTAAATCACGAGGACAAAGCTCTAGGCGTTGATCAAAACGTGACGGATGTGCCATGCCTCCGTCTCAAATTTCTAGTTTCGCTTGAAGTGATTGAATATATGCTGGCCTTTACAATGACTCGCGGTGGCCTACCAAGGTGTCGAGTCAGTGCTGCTTATGCTCCCAGACAAGTCTACTACCAATTTACCGATATGATGGAAGGCTCGGTGAGCCTTCAGCGCTGAATCGAGCCATCGACCACGTGTGCGACGTACGGCATCTTTAACCAGTGCACCACAAACGTTCATAAAGAATAGTGACTCAGTAATCACCAACAAGTTTCAGTGCGGAAAACGAAATTTTCGAGATCACCGCTCAATTTTTCATTCTAAGAATTGGGAAAAGGGCTTGAAAAAATTGAAAGGACAAGAGAAAATGGCATAAAAAAAGTTAAAGCATAGACTAATGGTTTCCAAGTGCCAAAATCAATACATATATGGCAAACGTCTTGTCTACTCTTAAAGTCTTGAGGTTTCATACCGTCTCACTAATTTGATAACATATTTAAGCCCTATTTTCCAAGGCATATCTGAGACCAGTGTTCCACCAATTTACCAGTCCCGAAGGGATGCACGGCTTGGTAAGTTACGAGCGCGAAATAGAGCCATCGACCTCGTGTGCGACGCAGAGCACCTCTGACCACTGCGCCTCATGCGCCTTTCAATCATTTTGAGCCTTTTAAGAGGTCTGTTAGGCTCTGTGAACTACTTTTAAAAAGACACGTGTTTCGACCTCAGCCTCATCAGTGGCACGGTGCCCTTAGTGCCAATGAAAGGCTTAAAATATGTTACCAGCTACGGTGTCGAAGCGAGGTCTCAGAAACAGTCGATATAAAGGTATATACCTCTTTAATAATTGAAAAGTGAGTGAGTAGGAGGCATAGTTTGCACCACTTTTTAGCAGTGTTATAATGGCCCAAATATACATCCAAGAGAATCGAGTGGTAGGCAAAAACCCGACCTCAAACGAGAGTTGAACCCACGTCTCACCCACTTCGTGGGCGCGTGATGCCACTGCACCATCGAGGTCACCGCTCTGATACCACTCTTTCGGAGATGTATTACGGCAAATAGAGGAGAAGCGCTGGTCTTGACAGTGTAGTGGTAGAACATGTCTTCTTTAGAGGTAAAACCGGTGCTCGACTCCTGAGGTCAAATTTTTACTAACTACTCAATTCTCTTAAGTATTATCGAAATTCTTCTTGCCATGGACGATGTAATTTTATCGTCAGGCTTCCCGACTGATACACGTGAAATGTCGCGTTGAGTTGTCACTCACCGGTTCTTTTGCGGCTACTGCAAAGGCGAAGCCAGCAATTTTCCATAGTCGGCTATTAGTGACGTAAATGGCGGCCGGAGTCAGATTACCGTGAAGAATCTTGGCCGAATTGTGCAGATACGAAAGACCGTCGATAATCTGGAAATCGTGGATGGATTTGAAACAACGCAACAACTGTCTGCGAATCAGAATTAGAGAAAAGTTTTGAACTTTTTAATTCCTCTTAGATGCTCATAGAATTTGTTCCATTGGTGATGTTCACTTTAGCTTCATGACGCAGGCCGTTTAAATGATTCTATTACGCTAGGGAACACTCAGTAAGTTCTTTGGACGGTAACCTTTTACTGTTTCAGCTTCGTTTACTTTCTGCTTTTTTATGGTAAGATGAAGTGTAACACAACGACAAGGATGGCTGATTCGAGCAAAGCTCGAAACCACTCGTGATTTCAAACGCGCGATTAATTTTTCTGCGATTTAGGTGTTATCCAATCAACTACTAAAGCACGAAAAATGATCCGATTCAAGACAGAGTAACGATGGGATCGAAACGTCATCAAGAGAAAGACAAATTATGCACATCAAATGGTGTAGTGGACAGCACGTGCGCGCCCGTACGAGGGTAATCGCGGGTGTGAAGCCCACCTGAGGTCTAAAGTTTGCCCATATTTCAGGATCCTTGCAGTAATCAATGTGGGATTAGTTTTGCTTCAAACATGTTTCTTATAAAGCGTGGCAAATCCATCATAAACAAAAATAAGTGGTTGTCGTTTCGTGATTCAAATCTTTAAAGACGTTTTACCTTCAACATTTCTGCATAGCATAAATGTAATAAAATTATCGGCGAATTCCTCAAAGCTTTGAATGTCGAAAAGTTCTTAGAAACAGTGACTATTACAAGAAGTTTTTTTTTCGTACAGAATGGCACAGAGAGATAACCTACCTGAAGAACACCGAGTTTCATCTCCAGCCGCTCCACCCCTTCATCGACGACGAGAAGATCTAACGAAGCGTAAACCGACTCGGTCGCAAAGGCGAGGAAATCTCTAAACAACAAACGGACTTTTGTTGAATGACAATGGACATTTTTGAAGACACTACACATGATTTACAGCCAAAAAATGTAAATTTATCAAGAAAGGATGCAAGGATAGAATTTCTGTTGCAATCTATCACCTTAGATATGCCATGCATTTGCTTTAATCGCAGTATTGTAGGACATGGCTAAATGCATATCTGATTCATATGATTACCTCCGCTAGTGGCGTTGGTCAGCCGATGTCATCAGGAACCTTTTTCCTCCTATTTTTTCTTTTTTCCCTCCTTACTACCTGTTTCAGCTTCTCTTTCTACTCTCCTGCAATGGTTTTGCGAGAAAACTATCATCTACAAAGTAATGAGCATCTGGCTAGCCAGGGTGCGGAATTAGACGGGCAGCCACTCATTTGCATATTAAAGAACTACCTAGGCCGCTACGAAATGCTCGTCCAGCGCTACAGCCAAAACTAATCAGGCTTGTTTTTTCAGAAATTCATCAACCTCCCTAGATTCGTGGAAAAGATTGGCTCGTTATTCATTTTTTCATCAGTGTCACCAACAATAGAGCGCATGTAGCGCAGTTGTTAGAGGTGCTCTGCATCGCACACAAAGTCAGTGATTCGATTTCGCGCTCATGGCTCACCAAGCCATCCATCCCCCTGGGTCGGTAAATTGGTGCCGAACTGGTCGTAGACTTGTCTGGGAGGATAAGCAGCACTTACTCAATACAGCGGGTGGCCCAGTGCGAGTCATTGTAGAAGCCAGATATGCATTCAATCGACTCAAACGAGGTTAAAATTTGAAGACGAATACATAGAGCATCTCTGAGGGATTGATCAACGCCGAGAGCTTTATTCTTTATCCTTTTTGTCATCAATAAATTTAATCAATGGCATTTGGTATTTATGTGGCTTTAATATTTCATTTAGACAATGATGATCCCGACATTAGGTGTATCACATTGTACGATTCTTATCAGGTCTAACACTCGATTCGTTAATAGCACTCGCAACCCATAATGATCTTCGAGCTTTTTAGATCTATTTTATTAGTGATGAATGAGCAAAAAAGCTAGTTATGCTTCCTTGACTGTTCCCTCATCATTTGATTCATCTGAAACTCAGTCTCTTCAATGATTGGAGACGGGATTGTTTATAACAAGGTCAATTGAATGCACTACTGCTTAGAGATTTGGTGGTTTCGTTCTCTTTAGCGCTTAGAAAGGCCAAGTTGATTGCTACCTCTTTAGTTTAAAACTCCCATAGCTTCGACAGAAATACTGCAAAACCTAAATTCAATCGTATAGGGACAAAGAGTCTCTCACTCTCACCTTCCTCTGAGAGTATTTTAGAGAGTATTCCATGTGGAGACTGATCGCACAGGGGTCATATGAAAGGGCAATGTGTCACTCAAGGTTAAATTATCAGCTTGAGATATGAACTTCACCAGCAGGGCATTTCTTCTCGGGGTTCGTTTTCTGGATAAAATATATTTCAAGTGCTTTGAGAGTCTTCCGCGCTGAATACTTAGATTCCTGCGCTTGAATGGTGAACTGATGAACAACTTTGTTGTTTATTTCAAGCTCAAAGTACATGGTTACTGCATTATGATAAATGAGACTGCCACAGATGAATTCTCATTTTCCATAATGACGCAAACATTACAATAAACTTCAATAAAACAAAAATATGCCTGATAATTATCTTTTGAGCCACGCATGTGGTCTGAGGCTCGAAACTTATAGAGCCCGATACACGTGTTTCGACCTTGACAGTCACATCAGTCGGGCGGTACCCTTCGTCTTTCTTCTAGGCAATCATCTCGGGCAACCCAACCCCTCGTATAGAGTTGGCAAAGACGAACATTTCGCTATAACAAACCACAGGCGTGGCTCAAAAGATCGCTATCAGGCATATCCAGATTTGAGCGTGTTCTTAAGAAAACAACGGCACTAACGGTGTGATATATTAACGATACCAGCCAAGAGCTACCGAATGTGCAACAATGCCCATAGATTCGTATTTTCACTTAATGAGACGTGTAGAATGTTCGTCTTCGCCAAATCTATACGAGAGGTTGGATTACCCCAAAAGGATTGGCCAGAAGAAAGATGAAGGGTTCCGCCCGTTTGATGAGACTGTCGAGATCGAAACACGTGTATCGTGCTCTATAAGTTGCCCCATAACAGACCACATGCGTGGCTCAAAAGATCATTATCAGGCATATTGAAACTTGAGCACGGTCTTTAGAAAGCACTCGAAACAAAAAACAAAAATAGTTTTGACGAAAATCTGTATTATGAAAACAAACTGTAAAACGAATCATTTGGTATTTAGCGAAGGTATTTTGCAGCTAAATTTTTCTTTTATTCCATAATTGTTTACGAGAAACAGGTAGAAAAGTTTGATAAAAGTTTTATTTATCAACAATTTTTCGATAATAATAGAACTTTCATTAAAGGGAGCTCGTCTCCTGAATGTTTTGAATATCGAATATGGAACTATTAGACGACTAAATGATTCATGAGATCACTAGATAAAAATATTATAAGGCTATTGAAGTTGATCGTTGCGTGAGCTTCATGTATTCAACTTTACATAGAGGTGATTAGATGCAAATCTGACCTACGCAAGTATATTTAATATCCTAGCCATATCATGTCAGCATGCTACCCTGTCATATAAGTCCGGTTCCAAATCGCCAACCATGGAGTAGGGAAGGCCTAAAGAGCGTGGGCGGGCTCCGAGCATGCGCATGAATCAAAAACTGGTTGCCTAAACCGCGACATCAAAGGTGAAAACTATCTTACAGAGTGACCCCGTTTATACAAAGCTCAAAACTTTGCACTTCGGTGGCCTCTCTCATTTTAGTAATTAAGCGGTTCTGAGGAAGGCGGAAATGCCAAAACATTGGACATTCTTTTCGAAGATATTAACCTCGCACAAATCTCATATGAAAACCATGTGTGCATCGTAGGGCTCCTCCGATCACTGCGCTCGCATGTTACTTATTACTTTGCATTATAACAAACATTGTATTTCCTTCAAAATCAAGACTCAAAATAGAAAAGTTTATGTGGTACAGTTCCAATAGGTAGACAGGAGACTGCATTAGTTTTGATCAAATCAGATTACATACGATTGCAAAATGATTTGATTGAACGTAAAACAAAGTGTGTTGATTGAACGTTTAAAAAAACGGTGAAAGAATAAATTGATATAAAATGCAACTTTGAAAAAAAAACGAACTTTGTATCTTCCAGCGCCTGCTGAACGTGTAGGATTCGGGGATGTGCAAGAGTTGAGAGCTGACCAACTTCATACCTTGAAACAAGTAGAAGTAATGGAAAAAGTAGGAAACGTGTATCAAGGAAATTTACTGTAGGCACGAAAAAATATATGGATTTCCATGTCTGTTAATTTGTTAAAATTCCCAGCAAAATCAAGAGTCGGCAGAAAGGTAGCACCTTGCAATGTTATCGAATTGGACGCCTTAGCATGGAACGAACGCTGTGCATGATATAAAATGATGTGCGAGGAGCTGAGTGGCAGTCTCAGCCGATATCGAGACCATCATATATCCAACAGAGATGAGTGATATACAAAAATTTGAACCACTGATGGAGGTTGAACCCACACCTTACCCTTTCCGTGGTGTGTGTTGATCACTACACTGCGGGGGTTCTGCTTTTTGCAATCACTGTTTTCTGCGATACAAGGTATCGACCTGTCGGTAACCGACCGTCAACGATTAGCACGCACCTTTAGAAAAATTGAAATGCCCGTTCAACTGCCGCCCAAGTTCGAGGTTTTCCATATCACTCAACTTTACTGGACAAACTGTGATCATCTCCGATATTTAATGTTGAAATTAGCTCTATAATGGTAATATTATTTTCACATGAGTATCTACCAGCTTAGCTACAGTTTTTGCATACTACATCGTTCCTCGAAAACCTCATATTGTTTGGAGGTACATCTAAATAAAAAAGTGCTACTTGAAATGAGAGCCTACATATTTTTAGTAGGACCTCATAGTCAAAAAGAAGCCCAATATTTTTCCTGGGAAGCCCAATCAGGAGCAAAGTAAATGGCACAAATTCTCAGCATGCCAAAAGTAACTGCCGCCAACTAGCTAACTGCCTTTGATCCACAGTGCCCACATTGACGGTCCGAAATAAAATGACTTTTCCAAGTTTACAAAGTAGCTCAACATGCACTAAAGCATCCTAGACACCGCGCACTCTGGGAGCTCTCCTCGAGAAGTAAGACGAGTTGGAGCAGTTGTAAGAAACGAAAATTTATGCGCGAATTTTAAACAAAACAAAAATAACTATTCCTCAAAATAATGGTTATCGTTTTCTACGACTTTCTGCTATCGATCAGCTAAATTTTGGATCTGGTTGAAGTGCCATTCCTTCGACTTTGAATCAAAGAACTATTGACTTGCTTCTTCATGCCTCTTGACATGCTTGATCGAACAATTCAAATTGGCGACCCTTCAAAAAGTATTGCATTGATCTTGCCGTGGCTTCTTGTGAACAGAGTTAAGCTGGTGGAGATCAATTAGCATAGTTGTATGAGAAGCATCAAGCTTGGTTACCACTTCGTTATCACTCGACAACGGTCCATCTTCCAAAGTCGCACTAGAGTCTTTATTGTTCAACTTTGTTGGACGTTTCGAACGAAGCTTGTCTTCAAAGTCAAAATCTTTGGCATTGAGAAGCGCTGAAACTAGCGTCCAGCAGCAGATTTTCTTACCGTGGCTTATCCCTTCAGCTTCGTTGATTTCATCGACTCGAGCTTGGTGTGAAAAATCTCGTCTTCAATAATGACGCAATAAAACACGAACTTCGATAGTATCGTTGAACATGACAGAGGCTCGCGACAAAGTGAAGATAAAGACGAATAATATCTAGGCCTTCAGTGGGAAATCACCATTTAAGAAACGGTGATATTCCCATGACATGCATGGGAGTTATCTCATGTTTACTGAAGTGCTTTAAACTTTCTTCCAACCTAGTAGCAAAGAAAATATTTTAAATCTTATGCTCACAGAGAGAGATTTAGAGCCCTTGATACTTTTGTAGTCTTACCATCTTGATCAAAAGTCAATCACTGCCTTCTTCATAGATAATATGATTTTTGTATGCACCCTAGACACATCAACGAGTATCGATAATCAGAAGAGTAGCTATCACAGTGGAGTTTGATTTGGATGTCCCATTTTCATGAATTATTCGCAATGCGGCAGAATTTCGAATTTCTTCTGCTTACATGACTGCTCTTACAGTAAGTTAATCGCTGGCCTTATAGCAACACCGTGATCCGAGATTATCATTAGTACGGAAAAGGCGCGCACCTATACCGGAGATGAAATCAACGAACGGAAGCGATGGAAAATCAGCACTAGATATCTTCCTACAAGAGCAAACGATTTTCGTACAATACTCATCTAATTTTCACCTCTACCTTTATCGTCTAATGTCCCGATGGTCGTCGATTGACTCGAACGGGCACCAGTAAAACTTCCGTTATCCCCGATAACGTGCAAGAGTAGCCCAGTGGGTTCACCTTGCTCCAGGAGTTCGTTAAACATCATGCCTTTCCTTTAGACTTATCATGAAAAAATTGGGTACTTCGGAAAGGTGTTCTTCCTGTAGCGTTTCAAATTCCGAGAAATCCACGCGGTAACGGCTTCTCGCCTATCGGTTACATTCAGATCATATTACGAGTCCGGCTCACTCGATTTTCGGCAGCTTGGCGCGTAGAGTAGCATCCTTCCTTCCGATTTCTGGGATAGGTTGTGAGCTTGAATTCATTCTTTCATCCCTCTTATGTAGAGTGCCAGATTTTTGATGCATTTAAGCATGAATCACTGAGCGAAAATGTAGTGAAAGAGCTAGGTGTTTTATGAATATTTTACTAAATCCTCGATGCTGTTGTACGCTTCCTAAATCGCTTGCCTCCTCTTACTCAATTCTGGAGCTAACTCGTTTATCTTTTCGCTTCCTGACCTAGATAGACGTAACTGGAGTATTCGGAGGTATTCATTTCCGCGAATAGGACGGGAGCATATGAAAGAGAACCGTTCTTCATGAGCATCGTTTTTGAGAGATTTAGTCAAACGACAATTTTTCCACAAGTATTGTTCGGCTAACATTCGCTTCCCTCGGCTAATGCTTGGCGTTAAAGTTCTATATAATTAGCACGGTGAAAACAGTGCAATTACCGACCGTATAATTATTTGTTAATATTAGAAAGTATGTAATCCATTGTTCTTTTCAATATCTCAAATGGTCTTATGATTATATCTGAATAAAAGCTTTCAAGTAAAGGCCTTTTCATGATGGAAATCAAGAAAAAAAAAACAACTAAACTCAAGTTACCAGTAACAAAAAATAAAAAGAAAAAATTAAATCGCACGTGATGGTAGTAGATAGATGTTTACATGGATGTTATGTATGAATTGTTCGAATAAAGTGAATAGAATACATTTCAGCCAGAATACGAAAAACTTTGCCGTAAAGCATTTGTGAAAAAGCACGAATCTCAAATTTAAATTAGATATAGGACCAAGTTGTTCTTGTCATATTCGTCAAATAAGAAAGATATCAAACGACTCACTTAATGAGATCCACGAGCGCGAATTTGTTCATCCGACCGATTCGTGGCGGCGCTTTCACATTATTCTTTCGCTCAAACACCATCACCGACGCTTCCTAAAAACAAAATCGTCCAAAAAGTCCTTAAAAAGTGAAATACAGTGGGATAAATGTCTGTGAAAACTACCTGAACTGTGGACTCTCTTTTGGTAAAAAATTGTGAACGTTTACAAAATTAATACAAGCAATCACTGCACAAAGTATCTCAGACAACGAATCATTGAAATATAATTACTTTTTCATGGTTTTCTTTCATTGTCGCTCTGCTATATAATGCCTAGATTAACCCTTGGAGGATGGCCGTTTACATTGCAGTGAGCGGCGTGATCCAAAGAAGGCGCTCAATTTTCGTTCTATAATTAGGTTCTTCTCAACTTTTTCTAGAAAGTTTCCATGTTCTTCTTGTCCTTTTTATGTCCCATAATCCTCACACTTCCGTTGTTCTTGATATACATGTAACTCTTTTGTTTAGAAAAAGCATCCGTCCTCTGCGTAATCAAAATGCTTATTATTCTAACATGCGTAATGAAATATAAGACAAAAAGTTTTACGATAATATCTTCTATTTTTTATTTGTTCTAATTTCAAATAATACTCGAAAATCATCATAGTAATTAAAAAAATTAGAGAACAATGAAGATTTGTCAAGAATGGTACTGCACACACCATGCGATATCTAATTCATCGACAGTTCTCAACAATTTTTAACTAGTAATGCACTTCAAGAGTCAAGACCTTTAGACAACTATAGGAGAGCCTTCACTTTATCGCTCTAAGGTATTAATTTTCAATTACACAATTTTTCTGTACTATGCACATTAATTATTGTGGCGACATTTGTCACCAAACAAGCCCACTAAATTAAAGTGTAATTCACTTTTCTCCTTTAAACGCCCTCAAAACAATTTACTGTGCCTTGTCCAATTGCCACTTCTCAAAACGACTTCATCATGACCACGTGGTTGTGGCAGTCTATTGGTACATCAGAGTTTTTGGTTCACCAGCTGCTTGCGATTTTTTTTCTGTGTCACTGACACCAGAGCAACTTCTCTTCTGCATGGTTGATTCCGAATATTTTTAGTCAAATATGCGAAAGAGGTCTTAGCCGAGTGGTTTTGATGCTTGCCGCGAGGCGGCACGAGACTAATCCCCATCCCCTACCCTTAACCACTATCCGAAAGCCAACAACGAACGCCTTATGGAACACCATGGCCAGGCTGTCATCGAGATTGCAAGGACACATGCTCACCAATATATCACGATTTCCTAAACGAAGAAAAACACATTTGAGTATTAGATTTGCTTGAATCCGCACAGTAAAAATGACTGTGAAACGGATCACATAAAGTGCTAAATTAAAATATATGCGAAAAGGAGATGGATACTTATGAACTAGGGAAGAATTTTGTGCGATTTTCAGGATCCGTATTATGGAAGTACTGAAGTAGTAGAGATTTTCTGTTTACTCATTGTTTTGGATCGAAAGGTTTCAGTCACAGTATGGGTATACACATCAGTTCTGCTAGACCAAAGGTTATAAAGTAGGAACCACCAGGAACCTTGTACGAAGAACTCCATTCACCAAGTTCAAGTAGGTAGTGACGCGTTTTTGGAATGGCCACACCCAATTGGGGCCATTCGAGACATCCGGACTACAAATGATGATTTCAAGCGTAGTGACTATTGATTGTTTAGCACGTACTAAATGCTAATTGTCAGAAGTACAAATTTTGCCAGAAGTATAAATTTGACGTCAGAAAGGTAAACTGTTGACCGATGATGTTGGCCCAAAGGTGATTTTCTTGATCGATGTTGATGGCACAAACTATTGGTTGTTGACAAATACTCTACAGAAAATGTATATCATCAATAAGATGTAAAATATTGGTCAGGAGTATGCACTTTTCCCTGAAGAGGCACTCCACACAATGATGAGTGCGTGCTCTTTGTACGCCTAGTTCAATTAAAAGATAGAAAATCTCCGAATAAGTTTCTTTAAGAAATAGTACGAAGTACAATATGTGTTTTGGAACCGCACTATTACGACAACAGCGAAAAGATTTGCAGTGAGTGAGAAATATGTCTTCTCGCGGATAATTTCGTGGCCCTTGGAAGTCCGTCGTATTAAAGACCCTTCTATAGAAGTATCCTTGATGATATACCATCTTTTTTTAGCGATGAAATACTTCTAATCTCTTAACCCCACTATATAAGAGTCAACCATCCGCTATGATGCTGCGGTTAAACTACTACAAAGGCGAGGCGTAATACTCTCTTCCTTGGTACAAAGCACAGAGAAGGCCTTTCGATAGATCAAGCCAACCATCAAAATCCTCCTTTCCTAGGTTATTAAATGTCACAAAAAGTCTTGATAAAAGGTTGCGTCTGGCGAAAAATCCGCTGAATATTTGCACATCATGACGTCATCATAGTTTGTAATTGTTGTTAGTTGCTGACTGTTGATTTTTTTTGTTGTCCTATAGTTTATCAGACTTTTGGTCGTTCCGACACAGGTACTGTAGTGGACATCAGATAGAAAAAATTCCTTCTAGGCTGACAAACATATCAAACACCTTTCTCCTAGAAATTATTGACCAGTAATTTAACTTGTATTTGACTGTTATTTCATTCCAACCACCATGATGAGTAATTGGTTGGACAAAACAACATATAGAAAATCTATAAATAAAAACAAATGAAAATATAAAAATGTTTGGAACGAAGAGTAGAAAAATAGACCGAACACAAGCCTTAAAGCACTTCCTCATACTAAAAGCACTTTTCGGAACTTGGTAACTAATAATCAATTATACCATCACTAAGTGATAGCGTAATGACTCCTCGACAATGATATGTCTTGTTTTGCCCAAATTCTCTGGTTCAAAATAAAGGATAAAGCTCTCGGCGTTGATCAATTCCTGAGGGAAGTGCCATGCATTTGCCTTCAACTTCTAACTCCGTTTAAGGTAATTGAATGCATATCTGGCCCTTGCAATGACTGGCCGTGGCCTCCCGCTGTACCGAGTCTTTGCTGTATATCCTCCTAGACAAGTCTGAGATCTGTCTGGTGCCAATTTAGCGACGCCGGAGGGATGTATGGCTTGGTGAGCCATAAGCGCAAGATCGAACTAGATCGAGATTTCTATCTATTAACTATGCCGAACAACGTGCCTAGTCGTCAAAAGCAAGGTTCTGCACGCTCCGAGTCACCTTACAGGAATTGTGGCAGAGGTAATTCGCCGCTGCGTGGAAGGTCAAAATCGATGGAAGCCAGCAAACGAAGACAGCGGAAATCCGTCTCGTTTACTGATGAGCATGGCCATCTCAAAGGTTGAAGTTCTCTGATTATCAAAAAAAAAAACTGTCTAATTGTAAAAACCCAGCTAGTCGGTCAGCCGATAAACTTTGGCGGTTTCCCATTTGCCTGCCACAGGAGTTAGGAGGCGTCGACACACAAGATATTTGCCATGATTTGGAAATAAGAACAATCAAAATATTATTGAAGCACGATCGAGCCTTTGGTTAGATGGTGATCGTAGCGAGTGATTATTGCCAGTGCAAGGGTTGAATGGTGATGCAAGAATAAAATGTTGGTTAAAAAATGTAAAAATCAGTGCAGTGGTAATGATGCCGTTCATTATGTGGAATGGTGACCTTCCCAAATGCTGATTCGATCCTACTGTAGGTCCATTAGGTCTCCCATTTTTCAATGGCAAGGAAATCGGTATCCGACTTGTCTGAGACAAGCTCAATCTTTTCAATCAACGGAGTTACACATCAACGCGCACACCCCAGGAATCTACGAAAGGTTATGTATAGCAAGAATTCATTACATCAGTGAACATCAACTCCATAGATAACTTTTGCGAGACAGTGAACCAATCTGAACGAATCTTGCTAGAGTTTTTTATTGGTGTTTGTTAATGGCAACGCGATATGTGAGAAAAGGGCGAGGTAGGTACGAGAATCTGTGTAGAATTCTATACATATTCTAAGATGTTTTCCTGGATGAAGTAGATTTTCCCAGGTGACATCTGCCTACGAACTTAATTAAATTGCCGTTCACATATTAGCTAGCAGCTTCACGTCTAAGCAGGCAATGTTAAGGTGACGGTTGCTATGGATAACATAGTTATTGATCGTTCACGACAATTTGCTCCTTAGGAATAATTCAACGCATAGTGAGAACAGAAAAAAATATAAAAAATTCTTCCCATTCGTCTACGTACAACATGAAATCGTGCAGAAAACAAATTTACAATTTTTTTTTGAATTGGTCTAAGATTAAAATTAGTGTAAATCCATGCAAAACAAACAATCGCTTGCGAACTTGCGTCAGTCATAACCTCGTTTAGTTCATGAATGACGAAAACCGCTAATTTGCAAAAAGAAAAAGCGATCGATCAGAGTGATCAATAAAATTGATCGATGACAATAAAATGGTCATAGTGCCACCACTCACTTTATCACCGAAGACGGTTTTGGCCGAATGTACTCGCCAATATCCGACTTGCATTCGGAACTCCAACTCATGATAGTGCTTCTCCAGCGGCGTCACAGTGGCTTGTGGTGACGGTGATGCTGTGGAGCGGCTCGGGACCATGGAAAACTCCTAGAATCCAGATACAATGAGAATAAACTAGAGAAAAGAGCCGCTGATGATCTCACGGATTTTAGCGTGATATTTTTTCCACTCTAAATTAGTTTTTTTAGCGAAAAAGTCATTCCTAGTCTCTGGATAAAAAAACCTAAGAGGTTTAAAAACAGTCATAAAAAGATATAGAGATACGAGCAGAACATGCAATTTGGTCTGGGATGGAACAGAACCTCCAAGTACTCTTTTCGGGAGCTCACATGTTACGAGCTACACCATCAAGACTACTCACTCTGTCCTTCTTAGAATTATTTGAGCGAAATAATAAGTTGGAAGAAAAGTTCTGAGAAAATGCTTGTAAAGCATTTATTTATGCACCTATTACACCCGAACGAAGACAAAACTAGTAGTCAAAGTACTCCTCTTCAACTTCAAGCACTTCTTGCCACTTCTCCGACAACAGATCGATTCCGAGAGCATGAAATTCCGATTTCTTGCTGTTGAAGTAATGAATGACCGAATTGTGCAATTCAATATCGGTATCGAACTTTTTGTCGTGCAACCAATGCTCCATTGTACGAAAACTATCTTCACTCGTCAAACTTGAATAACTTGTACACCGTACTGTAAATCATATCCCAATCAACGCAGGAGAAAACGGGCTTTCAAATGAACTCAAAAACACAAAAAATGGCCGACACCCAAAAAAGTTACAATCCTTTTCTTAGAACTTTTCCCCAACCTGTTAACTGCCATCAGCCTTGGCGATTGAATTCCTTTATGATTTTTTTTTCTAACGTTTCAACTCTTTCTCGTTGCATTTCTTCTCTCACGAAGTCAATGTTCTGCGAATTTGTAATGAAACATACTGCGTCTCATATTAGATTTTTTTTCAGAGCTTTCTCGGAGTTCCTCTTTTTCATGCTTATAGAATTATTTCAGAAATTCCTAACGATTACTTTTTGTTACGACTGTACGGATGTGCAATCCACATGACTAACACCTACAGATGTCAGCATTTACAAATAGAAAAACGAAATCGGTAAATAAACACGACAGAGAGAAAAACGAATTTTTTTGTAGCTGTCGATCATTACGGTTAACGAACGTTTGATTGGTGGCGATGATCCTAATTTTTGAGAAAAATTACGGTAACTAGCGAAGAGTGTGGATTTCTTCGAGAAAGGGCAGTTACTGTGATAATCTACCCTTTCCCGCCAATCCAATTGGTAGAGTAAAAATTAATCCATTTAAGAATGATTTTCATTGAGAAGTTTTCCACTACTATTGAAGAATGTTAAGGAACTCTCCAAAATGTGTCAACAAAAAAAAAGATCAAGACGTGAACAAATGTGAAACCATGAAAAATTACAGAAGTATTATTATAATGGTATTATTTGATATTCATTTGTTACTCATGCATATGAAATACTTTTTATAATTGTATTTTTATTTGCTTTTGCCACAGAATTGTTTCATCTAAGCATTACTTCAACTACTAACCTTGGCTTCAACTACAAAGGAATTGGTGAAGGATTTTCAGTTATGGTTTGCCTAGTACATTCGAGCTCCAACACGGCTATATTAAGACTACAAAAGAAAACGACTCGCTCAGAACTCGATACTCATAGGACAATCATAAAAAAGAGCGAAACCGTCAAGCAACAGCCGAATCCACCCACAAAAATGACCTTCGTAGATGGTGGAAGCGAGGAAACGAATCGAATGCAAAAGTGCTGGGTAGGCATAGTGTGATATATGATGCTGGGTCACGCAAAAATAGAAAAAAAAGTAACGAAATATGTTATAATGATAAAGAGGAACGTTAGAAAAAGCTTGGAAGAACTTTAGGAATGAGAAGAAAAATGATCAAAAACTGGAAGACTAAGTCGACATTTTGGCAACAGTTTAGAAAGTCGTCAGCACTGAAGCTACCAAACACTTCACATCAAACTGCCACTAATTGGTCAGCAAGGATATCTACTGGCTAAAAGATCCCTGTAGAGAAAATCCAAAAATCTTTTGAATTTACTCTGTAGGTCAAAAAAATCATTAATTTATCATACTGATGAAATTACGAAAAAAGGGAGAAATGAGGATAAGGATTTGCGGCTACCAGTCTGTTGACTTTGTCGTAAATCTCTTTTTTAATTGCTTTGAAGGGAGAAAAATCGAAAACAAAACCGAGTTTTCATTAATAGCAATTAAAATTGAACGGCGGAATGAATTTCTAGAACGCGTGAGCGATTTTCGTTTGACGTCAACATGGCGATTTGAAAGCGTTTCCGCTAGATAACGAGGTATGAGTATTATCCTCATCAACAACATCATAATGAGCTGGAACACCCACGCATACTTAGACTGAGATTGTTCGATGCCTTATGACGGAATGAAGCAAATCCTAGACAATGGGACATTCACATTAATGAATAACCGTTATCAACAACGATTGCAGCGATTCACATTACGTACTCGAAATCCCAAGGATAGAAAAAAGGTAGCAAAGAGTTTGGTGTTCAGCTAGCCCTTAGGGAAAAGTCATGCATTTGATTCAGTTCGCAGCATCTTAGGAAAGTAATGCGAAAACTCATATAATGGCTTGGGTTAATCTACCGATATAAAAAATCATTGTTTTCATTCCATACAGCTCTATTACCACTTTTGCGGCTCCAAAGTGAAGGAGTGCTTAGTTTCCCGAGACCAGACATCGGCATCCACATATATTTGCTCAAAGATATTATAATGTGCTTATATTGTTTAGTCATGCACGTGTTCTGCTACGAGCCCTTATACAGTGCAATACACGTGTTTCGGCCTTGCCAGCCTTGTCAGTTGCACAGGCCCCTTCGTCCTAGCCAATCCTTTTTAAGGGAATCCAACCCCTTACGCAGAGGGGACGCAGACGTACTATTTATACGTTCCATCAAGTGAAACAAATCACTGGATGGGCAGTGTTGTACAGTGGATTGCTCTTGGCTGGTATTTATAAAATATCATAACGCTCGTTTCGATGCACGTGCACTTGATGGCACGTGTAAATAGTACGTCTGCGTCTACAAAAGGGTTGCCGAAGTCAAAAGACACTGTGCAACTGACGAGGTTGCAAGGCCAAAAGACGAGTATTGCACTGTGTAAGTGTCCATAACAGACCACATGCATGGCTCAAAAATAATTGTCAAGCATATTGAAATTTTGGCGTGGTCTTACGAAAACACTCGAAACGAAAGGGGTTTTATAATATAATGGATGTATGTATACTTGAGTAAAAATATAATGAATGTCGAGAACGTCTGCTATTTTTGTCCATTATTTCGATTCTACTACGAAGAGCAGAAATAGAGCAATTAGTCACTCAGCTTCAGCAATTAGAAAAGCTCATTGACATAGAGCGTGAGTTGAAACAAGGAATCGCACAAGTTGAACACTATGATGGACAACATCGAACTGAAAACAACACGACAAGGTTTCTATGGTGTGAATTTGTGAAAATACTAACAGAAGCAGGAATAGTACGACATCAACGGTAGAGGTCAAGCAGCCGGCTGAGAGTTGGAGGCAAGCTGAATGCCGGCTGTGCAACGCCTATCGTAATCAGAGACGACAACGGAGATGCTATTAATAGACGACGATTACAAACAATAGAGGACGTATTGAGGAATCTGGTAATATGTGAATGAAGCTAGCAGATATGTGAATGTTTTACGATCAGCTCAAAAAAAATTATGAAAGAGACCTCATGTCGGAGAGTTCAGAGCCACTTTTCTTTCATAGAAGAAGTACCCTCATAAACTTCGCAATCTATCAAAAAGTTCGCCCACAATTTCCTTCTCACAGCGTTACGTTATCTAAGTGGAATGGGCCGACAAAATCTAGATTATGGCGTAATTTTGTCGTTTTTTAAAAGTACTTTCATAATGAAAGTCGACGAAATTTTGCTAGGATTGACTAAGTCTAATAACCAATTGTTGAACAAAATAATATTAACAGCTGCTTAAGACGTTCAATGAATACGAGAAAGGCTATGAAAAATGAATTTTTGTAAGAAGCTAATAAGATATGAATGAAAATCTTGTCCAGTGGTTAGTAGAGCTGAGTCTTTCAACCAGAGAAGTTGATGAAAACTTTAGGACAATTGAAAAAAAAACCGCTTGCAGGAGAGCACAATTCATTTGAAAGAACCACTAAGGAAAAAGCATATGTCACGCAAGTTTAGAAATATCCGGAATGACTGTCGCTTGAATGAGTATAACAAAGTCGATTTAGTAAAAGGGCATCTTAGACGAACCGCCACATAACGCTCAATCATCTCCGGTGCAGAGAAACGCACTTTAGATGAGCCAAGAAGGAATCTTTCAATTAAAAAAAGGGAAAAAATCTCCTGACAGCCTTAGAAAATCTCCTTTACTCATATACATATAAGAATTTCAATCAAACGGAATCGCTATCGCAAACTACAGCAAAATATCTCACTAGGCAAATCTACAATTTCCACCTGGCCTTCATCTGCTTCTCATAAAGCGGCAACAAAATATGAGAATGTTGCCACAAACGAGAGCTCTATTTCCCACGTAATTCATTTCTACTTGAAAATCATCTCGAAGCTGCTAGATTTTTCAAGAAATCGTCCTGCTTAAGTCTAATGAAAAAGCCTTTGAAAACTCGATTAATATAAGAGTTGACGTTGACATGGGCTTATTGAGAGCCAATCGAATGGTTTAGAACACGGCCGAGATAAAGGCGGAACGAGGGCCTCGGTGGTGTAGTAAAGAATCCAGTAAATCCGAAAGAGATAATTGCTAGTTTGAAGCTTCAGCAGGTTCCGAGTTAGCGTTTTTTTGTTCTTCCGAATCGTATTTACGATGATGACGATGAAGCCAATATCACCAAATCCAATTTCTCGTTGAAAATCGGCAGCTATGAAGAAAATAAAAATGATAATAATATTTAGCGATGGATTTATTATAGAGTCTCCGTAAAATAAACGATTTCGCGCCCAACACGCAACACCCACGACTTGAGTGCATTTTAATCAAAAAATATAGGAATATAAGTACACTGAAAATTTCTAATGGAATCTGAATCGGTTGACGACCCTATGGTGGTATGGAACGGATGCATATTAACTTCAGAATATGTGAAATAAAGTAATTCATAGTTGGGAACGAGTGAGAAAGGGAGAGGGAATTATGTGGGACGAGGGAGAGAGAGAAAGAGAGAGAGAAAGGAAAAGCAAAAGAAAAAGAAAAAGCAAAATAAAAAGAGAAAGGCAAAGAGAAAGAGAAAGAGAAAGAGAAAGGGAAAGAGAAAGAGAGAGAGGGCGTACGTCAAAGTGCTAAAAGCACTGATGAAAAAGAAATGATGAAGTTAAATGCAAAGTCACAGTAATAGTCTATTTCTCTAAAATAACCCTATTTTTTTATTGTTATGTTTGAGAGGACATCACGTAGTATTGCTCAATAGTTCTCATGTTATGCGAAGTAATGCCACGAGAAACAAAAGTTGTGGAAAAAATCCATTCAAGTATTGAAATCCAGTCATTAAAAAATTACCGATAAGCCCCATGTGATTGGTTTGAGAATTTCATAAACATTTTTTCGCTTCATTAACTACACAAAGTGCACCTAACGCTTTGAATCGTTAATAAACTGTTAAATATTGACGAGAATAAGCAGATGCAGGATAAGACCTGTGGACAATTCTATTTTCATTTCATATACATTTTAGAATTTTTCTTTGAGTACGTAGTCTTCTAAAGAAAGTTTTCATTTGCATTTGTAGTTAAGAAAAAAGTCGCTTACGTAAATTCGGAGTGGGATTTCAGTTTCAACAAATTATATTTCTATTATATCCTGCATGCATTGGATATAAGAGATTTATTGGATTTCCAATGATACAGTAGAAAAATGTTTGGACAATGACCACGGATGATAACATATTTACTGTGATAACATTGGTGATAGAATTGAAAACGCTTACTATCTCCAGGAAGAGCAACTACAAATGTTTGAAAAACGTTTTTCTGCTTTCTAGAGAGGTTTTCCGTCAGCATTTTTCATCAGTTTCCTGTCCCAATGTCGATTATTGTCTCTTTCGCTCTACGCCAAAAAATACCGTTTAATTTTAGTAGCAAATGGATTTCATAATTGAAACCACAGTACGACGGTTTTGGGTTTTTCATGCCCGCATTCAACGAAATGCGAATTGCTCAACCGAAAAATTTAAATCAAGACAATCTTAACGCAACAACTCGGAAGAGGACAATCTTTGCTGGCGCATATATTGTCTCACTCATAAATATTTAATCTCATGAAATGACATTACGTGGAAATATAGAAATACTTACAAAGACGAATGGACGAGAGAAAACGAATCGAATACAAGTGTTGGGATCCAGACAGTAAACTGTGATACCGGATTGTGCAAAATGCAAACTAAGAATTGTTGGTGCTGATTTGGATCAATTTTTTAAGGATTTTATTTTAGCGCGTTCGAATACACCTACAGAATTTGAGCGATATAATAGAAATTATTCAAACAGCTGACACTCTGGCGGTTTAGCATTATACCCAAGCCTGGAAAGATCAGGTTGCTTACGACTTAACAGCCTAATACCTCCATCACTTCATTAGAAAGAATCATCTAACCCAGGTTTGAATCGCAAAGAGCCCAAATAATTTTTCAAATACTCACCATTTTTTATAAGTTCTCCACTGAGTTGTTAAAGTGGAGACCAACCGGGCAGGGACTATATGGAGTGGTGGCCAACCTTTTAGGTTAGAATAACATTCCTTATGCTATGCTACATCAATGTGACTGCGAGGCATTCCTCCCTGCGGGTTCATGTTTGGATTTATGGCGCTTATCCAGTCCTTCCGAATTTTACACACTGAGGTTTTATGTTACTGTGCGAGGATGATGACATACACTTCAAAATCCTCTTCGTGATGTGTGTGTGTCATATGCGAGCCTAGCCAGGTATTTGGTCTAGGTTTGCACTTGCCGTCTAGGTGGTGCCGTTTGAGTATTTTATGCGGAAAGAAGTGAAATAACTCTTAGAATAGGTATAAATTTGGACCAAGTACTTCTAGTACTTTTACGTAATCTCTCGTAAAGTGTGCGGCGAGAAATACATTGGAGAAACGGGTAGGCCACTGTGTGTCAGATTTTTGGAAGCGTCCTAATGAACACCAACAATTCAAACACGAACCACAGAAAGGAAAGCTTCGCAATCACGCGTGACATGGTACAGTATACAGGACTGCGATTTTGATGTATAAGAAGAGGTGGATTACCACTCCATGTGGTTTCTACCCGGTAGGCCGGTATTTGAACAACCTAGTGAGGAATATCAGAGATAGCGTCGAATTTGTTGAAGGTTGTTTTGTGTTAGATGCGATTGAAGTTTAGGTTTAATGAGGTAATTAGTGATTTGGAGCGAAGTGATAGAGGTATTTGCTGATAGAATTGTGAGCAACCTGAGCTTTCCAGGCTCTGAAGAAGGAAAAACCGCCCTAAAACGTTAGCTTCGAATAAATTGTATTATATCGACCTCGAGTTTACAATGAGAAAATTCTGCATTGCTGAAGAAGTACGAGGTTAATAGACAATCGGTTTTGGCAGTTCAACTATTGTTTCAGCATTCTAACAAGACTACGGTTTTTTTGAACATTAATTATTGCCATAGAAAGATATTCCTGGTCACAATTTTTGAGACTTTCATATAATAGACAAATTATAATGATGATGTCACAGAGTTACTCAATTCCTGTTTCAATAATAATAGCTCTATATAACAAATTACTCGGCACTAATTATGCCACTCGTAAAGTTTCTTAGACGAAATTGTTGATTCAGATATCTTTCTCAACAAATTAAATGCACATGAAAATATTGTCGCCCTAAAAAGTGACAACTAATAGGTGAGCGATGATAAAACTGCAGAGTTCTCAGAACAAAAAAAAAATCGCCGACAGACTAATTTTAGAGCAGAAAATGTCAATTTGGAGATATTCATCAGAATAAAAAAAAAGAGTTCATAAAGAAGCAGAAGGAGAAGCTTTTAAGAAGTGAACTTCATAAGATACAGAAACTTGAAGAACGAACAGCGAAAACGTTTTTTCTCATATTTCTCGTAATTTCATGACAGCGAACGACATAAAACCGATTCATATAGAGATTTATTGCTACCATTAATATTTAAGTTCTAATACTTTCTGTTTCTTTTAAGAATACGAATTATTTCTAATATAGACTAGAAGATTACAGTGTTTCACTTTTGAAAAATGTGTTTCACAAATCTCTCAGTATTCATAGCTAAGTACATCAGTTTAGTAATTGAATTTGTAAAAAAACCTTCCAAAAAGCAAAGTGAAACCGATTATTCAGTTTTTGTTGATCTAAAACAAGCTGCACTGTGAAAAAATTCTTCATTTATCAAAACAATCTGTGTTACGGTAAGTGAGCGCCGTAATGGATAACTTTGGAGGGGAGAATTCAAAATGAAAAAAACACGTGATTTACGAGCCGGCAAAGATGATGAGTAGCAGAAACGATGAGAAAAATAAATAATGGAAATAAAGATGATTCGTCAAGCAATGCGATCCGAACAATCAGGAAGAGGACTCGTTCGCGAGGGGAAGGAGGTCACCATCGCTCTGGAAATTCTTTGAAAGGTTGAATGGTCGCCGTTTCATTGGCGTAGAACCGTATGAATGGGCGTTGATGATGACCACAATTCATGCCATCTAATCCCCAGGGACGTTTCACTACGATGAATCTAATTAAAAGCCAGCAAACATACGACGGTGTGAGTATCATCTGTCTATGAGCTAACTACTGGACGTCATTTGCGGTGGTTTTCTACTTAACTGCATAAAATTCTCTCCATGGAGACATCTACTATTGGAAAGATGTGCAGTCGTTTTGATGATAATTAATTTGAGCAGAGCACGTACATGAAAGAATGAGTGAAAAACATATTCTAATCGAGCAGATACATCAAGGAACATGAGAATTGAATTCTCACAAATTCATATGGAGAAATCTTTCTCTGCGATATTGATTGCCGGAATATTATAGTTCTAAGGGAATTTCTTCTCCGTCATTGCATCCAACAACTTCCGCGGTCAGATGTGATTCGCCATTGAAACGACGGCAATGTTTTTTCACGTCGAAAGTCGATTTATTTCCGACCCCTGTCAGTTGTAGACTTTCATAACCCTTCCACAACTTCAAAAGTACGACGACAGCCGTGAATGATGGATGAGAGGAACGAATCAAATAGGAGAAATGTCGAGTTATCTTACAGCGAGTTTTTTCGGAATTTTATGCTCAAAGTAGATTTTCGATGGCTGATGACTTATCGATAACGAGAAACAGCTCAGGTAATCTTGCAGTAAAAATATTGTTCTGCTTACTTAGGCTTACAACTGGTACCTAGAAAAACTACTTTATTTTCAAAGCTGTTTAATCGATATTAAGTAGAAAAGAGATCATAAATCAAGTACTAAACATCCATAACTCCTCTACGGCCAGTGGTAGTAAGAAAACTCACAAAATGAGAATATCAACGCATTCTGTCGCAGAGAATTCCGCATATCCGATCTTTCTCCGATTTTTCTCCGAGCTGTGAAGTCAGAAGCGGAACAAATACGTTTATGAGCTTAAGAAGAACAGAATTTGAGCTTGATAGGATAGCAAAACTCGATTCTTACTAGCAGAGATTTGCAGTCTACAAATGTTCTCATAGATCCCACTACAAGCCGAGATACATAGCTCACAAGTTAAAATTGCAGTGGCTTGGGATTTTCAGTAATAAGCATGCTAGTTCGATTCCGCGTCGTAGGCTCATCGAGTCTTTCATCGTTCCGAGATCGCTTGACATGCCTCAGAAGAAATGCCACCACTGACTTGATATATCAATAGACTACCACAAGTTATTGCGTAGACCAAACATGCATTCAATCATCTCTAACGATGCTAAAAGAAGCCAAATGAATGCGCAGCCTTTCAAGAATTGACCAACGCCGAAAGCTCTGGTACATTCTCTTTATGAGCAGAAACAATGTTGCATTCCAAGTGTTGAAGTTCTTGAATATATGTGAAACCTTAGAGAGTATGGCTAACTAGCGTGCAATTTCATCATTATCAAGTGGCGAACTATAACTTTCCGTCGAGTATTCATCATGAATTGTTAGTCGGATGAAGTGCACAACGGCTCAAAATATTTTTTGCATGCACATGGAACTCACCAATGATGACAATTTGGAACTAGCACGAGGCACTGTGCATGCTACTGTCCTCATAGATCCCACTACAAGCCGAGATATATAGCGAACGAATCATAAGCAAATGTAAACAATAAAAGGACAAGCATTCAGAGTTTATCAATGACTCAGGCATGAGCCCTGTACTCTACTCCACTTATAGTATCGCGAAAGTGATTGAATGTCTATTTAGAGCATGGAAGAGTAGATTCATCAATGTATCAAATCAGTACCAGACCTTTAAGAGAATTAGAACATTCTATCAGACTACACTGAGTTTTTGATCAAGGTTTCAAACAATTTGATTTGAGGTAATGTTATATATTTGTAGCAGTGATAAGTCATCGACAAAGAATCACTCTAGACCGCAACATCAAGTGATACTTTACTTTGTCTTTACTGATACACCTGTGGCGCCACTGCTATTAGTAAGAGTAAGCAGCAGGGTATGTGGCTGCGAAGAGGCGCGGAGAATGCTGAACGTACGTAGCCTACTAGGCTATCATACCTGTGAAAGGTCTAAAACATTCTATAAGACTATAATCAATTATTAAGCAAGGTTCAAAACAAAGTCGATTAAAGGTACAAAATCAAATTTTTAGCTCACTCGAACGAGTCTGGTACAAATTAGCTACATCAGAGGGATGGAGGACTTGCTCAAAGCGCGACATTGAAGCAGTGTTCATAATGTGTGTACCGGGACACTTTTGATCACTGCGCTATACACGCCTAGAGCACGCAATGTCATTGATTATCACTTGTTTTCCCGCAGAAGTAGTTAATTAGGCAGCGAACGTTGGTGATTTAGATGTAATCAGCCAACTTAAATGTTGTACACTGCGAGCTTTATCTTAAAAAATCGTAGTGTAGCCCCGCCGGCCGGGGATATCGCCGACACACAAGATCTCTCGTCAGTCAAGGACGAGTGTACTTCACAGAATTTTTGCACTATTTTATTGCAGGATAGAAGAGGAGAAGAAGCAGGAGGAGTTTTACTGGTATTACGCATACAAGTAGGAACGAAAACAGAAGTCGTGATTTTGACAATGACAATTACGATTGAATTTTTCAACGAAACTGAATCTGAGCTAGCTGATAAAGTTTTATTACAGGCATTGCACGGCCATACGTTTATTACGGAACCTCAGTAATGTTGTTTCCAGACTTATACAAGGTGATAAAGTCGCCTCCGAATAATTTTAATAAGTAAGTAACTTTATTAACAATATTAATAATAATTCACTAATAGTATTTTTATTTTAGTAATAGGAAGAATAAATAATTTCAAAAAAATGATTAAATACTTTTACTTAACCACCGCTGTCACCACAGAGAAAAAATTTCATTGCACTGAAAAGTGAAAATCTTTCCGGAGAACGCAAAAATTAAGGGTGACCTGAAATGCGCAGCGGTCTCTGGTGTTTGAAAACATACCCTGAGCTTATTGAGCTTTTTGCTCTTTGCAGGTTCTAAAAAATGGTACAAGACACATGTCGATAAGTAGCGACACGGCTTTGATACATCGGTACACCTTCTTAAGCCACTGCATGAGTTAGATGTGCGCTCATTTACTTCTAACAATGGTAATCAAGTATGCGCTTAGTTGATAGCACTACTAGTATTTGCCGTTAAAGCACTACAACCAGAATTGAACGAAACAAGCAACGAAAGTAACGCTCTAAGATTTCAAGTCACAGTTTGTAGCCTGAATCACTCAGCCACGTTTCTTCTTATCACTTAGAGGGAAAGGGTAGTACGTGGGGTCAAAAAAGACGTGTCTTTCATTTCTTATTTGAAATGCAGTATTCACTGTGATTGTCCCCAAGAATTCCCTCAGTTGGAAAGATCAACGCGTACGCAATGAACGAAATGAGAAGGTACGAGGAGACGTTGACAAGTGTGATTAATTGTTTCCGTCGTGTTTACACAATGTACTGTACTGAATTGTCCCATAATTTTCTTGGCATAATTTTTCCATTCACGTCTTCCATATTTCAAATCAGCTTATTACGGAAAAGCTGATGTATGTTAAAAATAGATTCTAGTAGTTTGGGAAGACACTTGAATGCGGCCGTAACACCAGTGCGTTCCTTTTTAATAAAGTGAGCTACTGCAAACTGATGTCCCGATGGACATCATGAATTGACCGAACACTTCACATTGCAAAGTTGATTAACCAGATTTTTGACGCACTGGGCTGCACCACGATACACATCCATCGTAGAGCCCTACAACGGGCTCCAACGTAATGTCGTCTCTTTCGCTCTCTGAAGCAGCATCTATGGGAGAAAAAATCTGAAGATCACAACCTGCTCATAAATGACTTCACCGACTTTTTTTCACCGCTACCGGAACCTGATCTTTACCTACATTCATTTTTTTCCAGCAACTGGCCTCATATCATCAATATGTTGTTGAACGATTTGTTTATTTGAATGAAGAACAATTGAATCAACGAAAGTGTTGAGATGTAAAAGAAATTGTGGGACCACTCAATATAAATGCATACGTCTTCGTGTACATGTGAGCGTGTATTCATGCGAGAGTATATGCATATGTGTATCTGTAAATATTTATGTATATAAATACACGTGTAAGTGGTGTCTGTTGTGTGTGTGTGTGTGTGTGTGTGTGTGTGTGTGTGTGTGTGTGTGTGTGTGTGTGTGTGTGTGTGTGTGTGTGTGTGTGTGTGGTGTGTGTGGTGTGTGTGTGTGTGTGTGTGTGTGTGTGTGTGTGTGTGTGTGTGTGTGTGTGTGTGTGTGTGTGTGTGTGTGTGTGTGTGTGTGTGTGTGTGTGTGCTATGTGTGTGTGTGTTGTATGTGTGTGTGTGTGTGTGTGTGCGTGTGCGTGTGTGTGTGTGTGTGGCGCTTGAACTGTCATACTATAACCAAGAAGACAATTATAGATAGCATATTGCATAACAATGTTGCCTTAACACAATCTTGCGACTAAATCGAATTATGCGAGTGATTAACGCACGATTACGCTCAAGTAAAAACGATTCCTGAATGAATTGCAGACGAATACGAGAAATGTATCACCACTAGTAGTTTCACTGACTCAATCGCATCTATGGAGAACCCACAACACATACACACTCACAGACATACATACTTCCACACCCAAAAATGCCCACACACACACAACACATGCATTAAGAGAACCATACATTTTCATGTATACAAGCGTGTATATACATACATATCTACATGTGTACAAACTTTTCTATGGCAAAAAATTGTCTTTCAAAAATGAGTTAATTACGTAGGAAATGTAAATAACACAACCGTTAGGATGCTAAAACATGAGCAAAATCCGGAACCCCAGTTGAGCTCCGAACCCGGGATTATCCTCACCGAAACTCCAGCGCTTTCCACCCCACTAATCGCGGTCCTTGAGTTGGCTTTCTTTAGCATTTCCTTTAACCTAACAGCGTTATCAGTAGCCAGGCGTCAACTGCAATGATATGGAAAGCGTAAATCGATAATGAACACCGTTTAACCGGAATTGCAGTCGCCATTTACAATGATTTAACTCTTATTCGTTGCTTGATATTTTTATGGAATAGTATGATGTGAATTACAACTGCAGAAATGCTAGATACGAGAGGAGTTCGGAAGATGCGTAGCTTTGAACCTGTGATTACCTACAAAGCCGATTTGCCCCTGCTCGTTACCGTCGACTGTTCATTACTGATAGCAATGATACAGTCGAATCGAAGCTGGCAGTAGGGCAAAGTAAAGGTCTTGATTGATGCTGCGGATAACACGTGGGCCTCCAGTAAAGGTATTCCAGAGTTCGAATAACACCTAATGATCCGAGTTCTGCTCATATCTCAGGACTGTATTTCACATGTATCCTTCGATTAAAGATAAGTAGGCAGTATACTGGAGAACAGAATGTTCTAAAATGACTATGCTCGATTAGTACACTTCTCAGGTAACTTCATTTGTTGATGATAAACAACCCAATGAAGAATATTTATAGTGAGTGATCAAAAATGTAAAGCAGTAAACAGTTCTTAACGAAAAACATGTGCATAAAAAATCACATTTATCTGAGTAAGTATGTGATTAATATTTTAGTCTATACTCAAAATAAGGTCTAACGTGTTCTGAAATTATGACCAAGAAAAAATTTATTTTTATTAAGCTATTAATCGTATTCAAATCTCAAAATTAGTGGATTTTATTTGAAAATCCTTCTACGATAAGGTTTATCTTAAAATCACAGACAACATCAAATATACTGATTTTACTGCTTCTAACGATGTTCCCAACATCACTGCAGCGCCATGAGTCCTCCAAATTCTCTTGTTGAGAATTTTGTTGTCAAGCTGACTGCACTATAGTTTCTTTTGGTTTCTCTCTAATACTTTTGACGAGACGCTATAAGTGTTTCGACCAGTCATTCAGAAGTATAATTGAATTTTATTGAGAGTCAAGCGTTGATTTAAAAAAAAAATTAAAGCTTTCTAACAGTCTCTCAGCTCTAATTCAGTAACTGATTATAAAAGAAGTTTCACTGAAAATTTGCTGCAATTGTGTTTATTCTATTGAGACACAATGGATCAATAATCGATAAATTTTCAAAGGATTTTTCTTACACAATCCTTCAATACATTTCACTGTGTTGACCACAGCACATCCTGTTCGATTCGTTTCCTCGCATTCGTCCTCTACAAGTATCTTCGGAAAGCAGGGAGTTTAATCCGCGTTCTATCTATATCGGAGGCTCATGCTACCGCTACACCACCGAGGCCACCGCTCCATTATCGCTTTCTCAATATGACGCGTCGCACCTGTCAGCAACCAACCGTGAACGGGCTCGACCTAGGAAGCACATATCAGCCCTACACCTCAGCCAAGCTGGCGGCTTCTGGATATACATACCCTGCGAGAATTTTTACTTCAACGCTCTTATAGCATAGTCGCTCTTATAGCATCGTTGTGTCTAGAAATTCAAAGATGCTGCGTGATAAGCAAACCTTTGAATCTTAAGCTGTAGAACAAAAATTTCACAAATCTTCGAACATTTCGAGTGCTCTTTGGGCTGCTTTGTTGAGGTTTTCGTATACTCTACGAATGCAGTCGAATACCCTGGACAAAACGATTCACCTTACCGTCATTGAAGTAGCCCGACTAAGGCGTACTAGGAGTTTGGTTGAATGTTGCAAGAAAGTGCCATGACGGAATTGACCAGTGCTCTACCCTATCCTATCAACTGATTAATTGTCGATTATTATTTCTAGAGTAATTATCTAAAACACATCTGTGAAAACTACTCCAAAAATCATAATAAACTTCAGTTCTTGATCGTTCTCATTTCACCAAAAATTTTTAATCAGGCTTCACACTAGCGCCGCAGAGAACGATCAAATTGTCTTGAACACAGCTACTGTTCAATCGATCTCTGAAAACAATCGGAAACGAAGAACAAAATCCTCAAATAGACGTGATATAATTATTTTTTTTACTTTCATTGGTTATTCACTCACGTACTGCAGTAGTTGAAAGTTTTAAATTAGACATGTGGTTGTCGGTTCGATTTCACGCACCTATACTATCAGATGTATCCATCCCTTGCAGGTTGCAATTTAGTACCAGGCTTATTTGGGAGTATGACTTGATTCACTGATAGGCTCTCAGGAGTTGTTCTATAAACCAAATACAAATTTAGTCACCTCTTAGATGCTACCAAAGCAGTTGGATGCACAGTTCATCACTCAGGCCTGTGCCGAACGCTATATCACCTTTTCTTCTCCGAATTACTAAGAAATTAAAACTTGTAAAGAATCTAAACAGAGAAATATTTTCAAGAAAATAATCTGAAACGCCTTGAAAAGATCCCACGTTGTCTTAAACTTTAAAGCAATGTTGAAACGGTACTCATCGTTTTCCATACTACTTTTTCATCGTCAATCCGATGCTTTTCATGACTGCTAGCCGCTGTAAACGCTCTTTCGAGGTTTTGCAGAGGGTGGAGGCGTTGGTCGGCGTTATCGCTACATCTGAGGGACGGCCGATCGCACGTCCTCCGCATTCATTTCTACACTAATTGGATAAATTTGTACACGAAAATGGATTTATGCAAATCTCAATGCGCCTCGGTTTAGAATTAACACGCAAAGCCGACGAGAAATTGCCGACTTCTAGCAGTTCGTCTCGGATTAATGACCATAAACGGCAAGCATATCCCAATTTGACATCATTAGTCGATGTATAAAGGATGAAGTGAGAAAGTGTTCGAAGTCGATAAAATCTAAGCGACACGTCCCGCATTCGACTTCACCAAGCATAGTTACTCTTAGTTAAATGCGTATCTATAGACGTCACTCAGATCTAAAAACCTATACTTTTGATAAGACGCGACTTTGAGGTGTTAAGAAAGCAGAAAAAACAAAAGAACTCAAAAGCCCGATTATCTTCAAAACTTGGCATGATTGAAGAAATGCCAAATCATCTCACGAACAATCCTTTAGTTTATTTAAGACTTGCACGAGGTTGGTATTTCCGTTCTTTTCCTCAAAATTCGATGGCTAGTTTTGAGTAAAACAAGGAAAACACCAACCTCGTGCATGTTTTGAACAAAGAAAAGGACAAAACAAAAGAAATGGGTGTCAGATTAACTACGTGTTTGATGCGATATGTGCTTATCCGACTGGACCTGATAAACGTTGGTTGCTGATAGCTACTATAGGAACATATCGAAGAAAGAATGGTGGCAAAGCGGTGGCTTAGGTGGTGTAGTGGTAGAGCGCGCCTTTCGGTATAGGTGAAATGGGTTCAACTCTCACATAAGGTCAAGTAATCGCTTACCACCAATTCTCTTAGGTATTGACATTGCGTAAAAACAATAAATGCAACAGATATCTTAAGATTTTGAAGTGGTAAAAAGTACATCGCAGCGTAATGATTTCATTACATGGCTCAACATCTTTAGCGGAAGTCATGCACGTAAACAAATACCCATCAAAACTAATGGAAAACACAAGGAATATCATATTCATCAAATCAACAAATGGATTCTGGACCAATTTCTGGATTGAGTAACTATAAATTAGCAAACAGCACTGTAGTCACCTGTGAATAACGTCGAATCGCCTCGAACATTGTTCAATTTCGTCTGCTTCTTATACTTCACATGCTGCCCACTCTCTCAGCACAATATTACCAATTACACGACTGTTCTGAAAACATTAATGAATAAGCCTTTTTTAAAGTGCAGAACACGCTCATAACCGATTAAGTGTAGTAATTCAATTGTCTGTGCCAAGTCACACCGATATTACTACGTGGACTGGCCCCTATTCCACGTGATACGGTAGCGTAATATGTAAATAAGATTATGTAATCATGTAGCAGATATGTAACAAAGGCAGCGAGAAGGGCATTACATATAATTCAGATGGTGTTCATTGCATGAACGACGATGTCGACGTGGACAACGACGGTGACGGTGACGTCGTCATCACGGCCGACAGCAACAACTATCGTCGACTCTCAATTCTTGCTATACTTAATCAAGTAATGTAGGCGTGGCATAGATGGACAGAGGATATGTGGCTGTCACATTCAACCCCCTCTCCTTGCACAACCAGCTCTCAAATGCAATTAAACAACGCACAGATGAGAACACGAAAGAGAGACTGAACAGAGGGACGAGAAACTGGTGAACTCACTTCACTAAACTGAAACAATCGTTTTGATAGAGACTACCACAAGGTAAATCTTTGAAAGTATGTCCAGATGGAGGAAATGACGGATGAGAGTGTGACATTGGGATATCGAGTACCTTCGTCATATTCGAGGAGAAGATCAAAGTTATGAAAGGATGTAAACAGAGCGAAACAAAGTTAAACGTAAACGTAACGTATCAAAGTTCTACAATAATAGCACCAATCGAGAGGATTGAATTTATTTCACAGTGGTTAAACACATCCGTTGTAAGCCCCTCAACGATTGAGCAACTCGAATGGAAGACTTGGTAATGGTCTTATTTTGACTTTTATGCAGCAGAGCTTTTTCTGACCAGAGGATTAAAGTGAGCATAAGCAAGTAATTAGGTTACCAGACTGTCTACGCTAACTATGCCTATGGGAATATTTGCTAGGGTAGATCTCGAGCGGCCTTCATGTGCTTTCTATTGATCTGAATATATTCTCTAAACCGAATCGAAAAGCTTAATACAATTTCACATGCAAGCATATCGATGCAAATTCGAGTCAGTATAATCATATGTATAATATAAATATATATTTATACATATATATGTATATGTACGTGTGTATGTGCATAGACATATATATAAAAGGATAAAGCTCTCGGCGTTAATCAATCCCTGAGGGATGCGCCATGCATTCGACTTCAATTTTTTAACTTCGTTTGAGGTAATTGAATGCACATCTGGCCTTTACAATGACTCGCGGTGGCCTCCCGCTGAACCGAGTCAGTGCTGCTCATCCTCCCAGACAAGTCTGAGACCTGTCTGGTACCAATTTACGACCCCGGAGGGATGGATGGCTTGGTGAGCCATGAGCGCGAAATCGAATCAGTGACCTCGTGTGCGACGCAGGGCCACATGTGCTCTATATATATATATATGGGAAGTACAGTCTAATCTGGCACAGCGCAGCTAAGGAAGTTAGTCCATTAAGTTTGCGCAAGCTTCAGAGCCTTTAGGTAGTTTTGAGTCTGCCTCGTTGACGATCCGACAAGTAGGAATTAGCGTAGTCAGTAAGTAGCTAGCATGGTGATAAGTGTTCTGGATGACAGACACCCACGTGACGAACAAGTGAAGAATAGATGTATTGTGAAAGAGAGAAATATACGCGTTGGAATTTGAACAGTGATAAGAAGACTATTTCTAATCTTTGCTTATTTTTAATAGGATATAAAAGATTTTTCATACAAGCGTGTGGTGATAAAAGTCTATTTCGGCCACCAAATGTCATCTAGGTCTCTCCAGAATGTTGTGAGATCCTGATGAATCACAAAATACAAAAGAATGATTAAGTCTTCGGTGGCTGATCACCACTCACTTTGCGTACTTCATCATTTTTGTGTTTCAAGTTACAAGACATCTAACCACTATGCAGAGCTTGAAAAGTTCCATAGTATAAAATTCTGTAATCATCAAAAATACTAAAACTGCTTAGATCAAGGAAAAAGTATCAATCATCACCGATTCGAGGGAAACTCAATAGAATGCGACGAAGAGATTTTGAAAATCTTCAGCACAAGAGGCATGAATACAGCGACCATACATAAAATGATGATACACGAATGTTGATGAAATATCTTCGCTGGTTTGACTTTCGTGTGAAAACTCCATTTTCTTCATGAATGATGTTGAGTGTTCGTTGAGTTCGTTATTTCGTGTTGCCTAAGGCGATATCGCAGTGCGTGTAACGCAGGCACTGTTCACTGTAGCGTGCCCTCGTACGCCGCATATTTGTTTATCTACTCATTCGATTGCTTATTTATGTCTTCTTTTTCTTTAAAGAATGAATGGTGCAGTGAATGTGATTTAGTTCACCATGAGTTCTACGCTAGCGTCATTCAGCTCGGCACCCAGGGCTTACAATGCCTCGTATCCCTTCGGAGTTGAGAAATCAGTGACGAACTTATTTGATTCAGCTCACTCTCCACATTCCAAGAGATGACGTTCTGTCGCGGGTATCTCAAGAACCCAGGTTGGATTGTCTTGACCGGAATTTGGCATATAAATGAAGAGGACAATAATATTCAAGCAATGGCCGAACCATCCGCAAACGAAGAGCTCGAAAGCCTTCGTGGACGACGGATACGAAGAAATGATTTGATTGCTTAGAGTAATGAGATTTGTGAAGATCGCTAGAGCCAAATAACTCATATTCAAAAGTTCATCTATGTCGAAAAGATGCTAGATATTCTAGCCAAGAAGTGCGATGTGCGCAAGTTCCATTGTTATTTATCTACTTAGTTTTCAAGAATGGTTTTGAAGTAGAAAATTGCAGTCGATGTTGGCATATAAGAAGAGTTTCAAATAACCAAAGGAATGATGCCAATCTTAAAAACCAATTGACTTTACCTAATAGAAGAAACGGTAGCTCGAAAAGACAACAATATGGTCTCATTCTAGGCCACATTCAGTACTTTTCATTCTTCAGAACAAAACAGAAGCGAGTTTTCTTTTTGTACACTTTTCTTCGTTATTGAAAACTTCCTTTTATCAGCAATCATAGTAGCCATATTCTTGTGGACATCTCAGCCAAATTACCATTAAGACACTCAATATGTAGCGAAATGAGCTCCCAAATTTTATCGGCGGAAAGTTTTCAACAAATAAGGCTTTCAAAACACTGATAGATTTTTGAAATGGAAATTGTAAAAGAAAGCAAATGAAATTTACAGTTGTTGAGTTATGAAACGTTTGAAAAAGGTGACTTCATTTAGTGCGAAAATATTTCTCATAACCACCTAAGAGAAGCATTCACGTGTAACAGTTGACTGAATAGCAGTCAAGCATAGCACCAAAATGTCATTTGAACTCCTCCCACTCCTGTCTCACACCACTTGCTGGTCAAGCATTAGTTTTCGGCCTAGCTAAGAGCCAATCAGAAGCGGAAGCTATTTTTATTGCGAACGTCATAAAAATCTCTAAGTATGAAAACAATTCAGTATCTGTCGTTTTGTTAAGTGGTAACCACTTTCTCTTGGTTTAGTGGAATTTCACTCTTCAAAGACAAGGCTGATTTGAAAATGTATTCATTTGAAAGCTAGCAGAGTTCGGCACGTGGTCTTCTCGTTAAGCGCGGAATCAAAAGGAGAAGTTAATAAACAATTCAACAATTATTTCAATGCGGTAGACGCACTACGAGTTCATGCGATCTGTGTCCGGTGGGCTTCATTTGAATAACTCAGTAGAGGGGATGACTTATAAAAAGCGGTGAAAATGTTGACGGTTGATTTTTGTGCTTGATGTGAGTGAAATCTGTTTGGTGAATTTTTTTCTCATGAAATGACGGAGGCGCTTGGCGGTTTGGGCAGTAGACAACCTTATCTTTCCAGGATCTAAAGAAGGCAAAACCGCCGAACGTCAGCTGTTTGAATAATCAAATACGAAAAAATCTTGTATTTGTCACTAAAAGAAAAGTAGAAACAAGCAAACTTAGATTAATTTTACGTGAAGACAATGAAACCAGAAGGTCACTAGGTCACCTAAGCGGAAAATAATTATTACTTTCTTGAGAGCTGAGGTGGATTCACGAGATAGATTTCCGCATCTGCTGTGTCTTATCCACTTTTGACTTTTCTATGCACACATTTGCACCCGAGTATACGTGCGTTGGTATATTTACATGTACACAGATTGCACTCTGCCTTTCGATTCCAAAAATATCTTTTATTCGAGCGTCTGGAGAGTACAAAGGAAGTTGTTCGAGATTGACGGCTAGTCCAAAAGTTTAATGAGATGTTTTACAACATTAGACATGAATATGACGGATATAGTGTGTAAGAATTCCGTTTTTACTGTTTTATCACTATCATGATGCTATATATATATATATATATATATATATATATATATACATAAACATATACGTATATACATATACATTTATGAATATATAATAAAACATAATTCAGATATTCTCAGATATATAAGCATTGTCAAAATTGTTATCTGAAACATGTTATCAGTTATCAGATTATTTTCATTTGAGCGATGTCTACATAAACGGTCGAGAGTAGGGTATGATTCGTTCTACCAGACGCAAACACTCGACTGTAATCACTGCAATGACGGAGGATTTTGTCACCCGGCTTGCAGAGATCTATTATTTGACGTCGATTTCTGTATACAGGGGTATATCCCCGAGGTATCGCTGAACGGAGAGAATCTGTGCTACTGAGGAGTTCGGAAGGATAAAGCAGGTGCTTGTCTAACACTTCAAAAGCGCCCATATCAGACCTCATAACAGTCGGCTAAAAACATGCTATCATATTCTCGGATATATATATATATATATATATATATATGAAGCGCCGTGGCCGAGTGGTTGTGATGCTGGTCGCGGCGTGCGCGAAGCCAAGCTCCACCGCCGAACCTTCTCCGGCAGTCAGTAACAACGTTTTATGGAACGCCACAATAAGGCTATCCTCGAGACTGCAAGGAGACTCGCACAACCAGCATTCTACGCCGTTCAAGAAGAAAGCAAATAAACGAATTGAATGTCAGAAATACTGAGACCTGCGCAGTGAAAAAAGCACTGTGATGACGGATCGAATAAAGTGCTAAAATAAAAAGATATCTATGCATATATACATATGTATATAAATATCTATGTACATTATATGAACCTGGGAATGTTGAGTGGTATGCAAAACATTCGACCTCAGGCGGGAGTCGGACCCACGTTCCTCCTTCAGTGGTGACTTCTGCACCCGGTATGAGTGGACCACTGGTTCAGCCCTCGTGATGGGCCGACTGCTTTGCATACCACGCAACATTCTCAGATTTATATGATGAGATACTTACTGCTAAGGTTAGTATATCATTAATGCGATTTTCGCGACTGAAACCAGTGGAAGTGAAGTATACGAAAATTACGACGCGTTTATCGTCGTTTGTAGTAGAGAACCCTGCTGTATAGTCGTAGATTGCGGTACGAATGAATGCAGAATTCAGTCGAATGTGCTCGGCTATTAACCGAATTACGCTTGATTCTAAAAAAATAGAGAAGGAAAATTTGATTAGTTATGAAAATGGCCGAGAGGCGATTTTCAGTGTCTTTTCGAAGAAGAAGAAATCTATCCTACTGAATTCTCAGAAAACGTCCTTATTATTGTGGATATTTATTATCCTTTTGCAGATTCAACTAGAGTGCATAACGAATTTTTCATAAGACATCAACAAAAGAACTTTTTCTACAACATTTCTTTTTTTTTAGTTGTCCGTCACAAAATCATTCTAGACCAATTACTATAGTGAGAACGATATACAGATCTGCTGCTAAAAATAAATTAGACAGAAATAAAGACATAGTTTACAAATTTAACGACGTCAGCGCTATAAGTGGGGTTCAGGTCGATATGTCCCATCTTGAACAATCCCGCTGACGGATGATTGCTCTGAGAGGAAAGTAAAGCAAAGACCTCGATGGTGCAATGGAAAACTTAATGAGCTCCCGGAAAGCCTAATCGCGTGTTCGAAGCCACCTCACGTTCCGAGGTTTGCTCGTATCTCAACATTTCAGTGATCAACAAGTAGTTATAACAGAGGCTTCTGTTATATAACACTTTTTCATGGCTGATACACCAACGACAGCGTTAAATGGTAAGATACACTGTATAAGTACTAGAGAAGAAAAAAACCAAAACAGTGGAAAAAGAGCGAAAAACAGAGAGTGATAGAAATGGCTGGTAAGAGCACTTTATGTGAAGTGAAGCTTAAACTTAGCATCACTGAAGCGTCCAAACGGTTGTGGCTCTCACACTAAACACCCGGTTGTTAGTCCGAAAGGTCACATACATCAGCTTATTGTTCTCGACTGTTTCCTCACATTTGTAATTCATTAAAATCGGCCATCTGTATTTAGTAATAATCAAACAAATGCTAATCAAAATTATCAATTAGTCAGTCACTCGTAATCATATGTAATCAGTAATAGTTAACCACATCCTTTCAATTGACGGTTTGATAGATCGCATTTGGAACATTCAATATAGTCTGAGATAATAGTCACATGTTCTGTTTCAAGTGTTTTTTTAGACCACACTCAATTCTGATATGCCTGCTAGTTATTTTTGAGCCTTGCATGTGGTCTTCAATGGGCACTTATGCAGTGCAATACACATTTTTCGGCCTTGCAGCCTCGTCGGTTGCACGGTGCCTTCGTCTGAGCCAATCCCTCTCGGGGTAGAACCACCTTACATGGAGGAGTCGTCGGCGAGCATTTTACACGCGCCGATAAGTGATAAAATCATCAAACGAGCTTGTTGTACACTCGATTGCTCTTGGTTGGTATTTTCAAATATATCATGCCTTTCGTTTCAAGTTTATCTTTAGACCGCTGCATGACTGGAACACGTGTATTCCACAGTATAAGTGACCCTAACAGAGCACATGAATGGCTCAACAATAACTATCAGGCAGTCTGAAATAATGTTCTGAGTCTCTTCGAGTAGAAACATCAGTGGTTTATGTACGTTGCGGCGGTCTCGCTAGCCTCATCAGATCCACAAGCTACATTAATCACCTCCTAGTGACAGTAGGGACGGGAAAACATGTTCGGTCATATCTACGCCATATTTTAATTATAACCATTTTTCATCGATGGCTTACGGCAGTCACCAAGTTAGTAGACACTGCCTTTCAGTCGACTGATTTTTACCTTTCGTTACAAATATACGATCTGGTCTAAAGAAACTTGGCTCTGATGAGGCGAGTCACCGTGAAACGTGCGAAAGCCACCAACATATCAATCTCGTACAGGCTTAAAGCATTATCCTAAGCTAAGTTAATCAAATCATTGCTGAGTGTTGGCTTTATGGACGATTAGTCGTCAATTATATCAAGAGTTACAAAGATAACCATTCATTTGCACCCCGCTCAACTCATAACTGATACATACGTATGGTGGCTGCACTTGAGAAGTAATTCATCAGTATCGAGCTCATTTATGTCATCGTTTATTATGCAAAAAATTCGAGATCAAAGGAACAAAAACAGGCAGAGAAAAATATCAATTCAACACCTAATACTAATTGACGCAGTTCTATACAATAATAGAATATCCCGCTCTTTTTTCGTTTTCTTTACTTTTTAACTTTATCTTATAGTAAACTAAATCAAGAGAGCATTGCAAAAGTTATCACTCATCGAAGTAAACAGTTTCTCAAAGTAATAAAACGATACTAACGGTCTTTTCGAGGTTGGTACGTCAGTGAATTACGTTCGTTTCGGTGGAGTCGCTCGCTTCATCAGTTCCATTAGTGTGAACAGTGAAAAGGTTGCAAGCATTCTCACAAACTACATGAATGTTCATATCGAGCTTTTGAGAAAAGTCGATTGGAAGCATGTCTGCACACACTACCAACCGTAATTCATAGACTGAAAAAATGGTGTTAACACAGTATCACGTTTTATCACCATGACGTCTCCCCATCCTTTCTATGAAGTAAGGTTCAATGTACGGTGTGGCCCGATGAGGAAGCGGATGATACCGCCGAATCCTGCACATGGCTCTGACGTACCAATCTCGAAAGTTCTTCAACAATCTGGCAGACTATACGGAACGTTTAAAGCGAGGTACAAAAGTCGACAAGGTAGATTTCTATGTATTCACTACCAGCCTTGATCTATCGATTGAGAAAAATGGTGATAACACAAAATGAGGTTCTATCACCATGGCGTCCCCCTATCCCTGCTATAAAGCGAGGTACAGTGTGGGGCGTGTGGCGTGTGACACTGATGAAGCGGACGATATCACCGAAGCGTACGTACACCGTGATATCGCATAAAATCGCCAAAAATCGCGCTTGGTTAATGGTAGAGGCACATCATAAGGCATCTGTCCTGTTTTATCGTTTCTATTCTTGCTAGTATTAAGGAATGAAATCAATAATTCAATCCCAGAGCTAGATTGCCCATCTTATTTTTTTCGTCTTGCTACCAATCTCGAGAAGGCTCTAAACATTCTCACAGATTCTCACATTCTCACCTTCTATAATAAATGTTTATAGCGACGTTCTGAAAACAGCTGATTCGAAGCATGCATGTATTGTATTTTCTCTTCTTCAAAATTAATGTTGTATGAGATCAATCAGCTTTAGATCTTCTTTTTGAAACTACATTTACGGCAATATGTGGGACTCATATGACTGATGTGTGGCCCCAGACTAATAATTTGGTCTTTAAGCTTGTTAAAGAAGGATTTTTTGGATCCCACTGAAACTTATCAACGCGTATAAAATAGTACTGGATTTCCAATAGTTTGTTGCGACTTTGATAATCAGAGCACATGAAGTGAAGAGTGCTTCATTCTGGTTACTTAGTTATCTAGTTTATTAGCTCATAGAAGAGACTCAAATATACTCATCTTATGGCAGGCACAATTTTTTGACAACAGTTTAGAAAGGAAATTTCCGCAACTGGAAATGAGTTTCTTTTTTCCCTATATCTAACTCAGTTCGGCAATTAGGAGACGTCATAGAGTTCAGTTTGGGCGCAATCTGCTAGTTCAATTGTTCCATGGTACAAAATATGATTTTCCATTAATGGATAAAAGCAGAGGGATGCGTCTAGAAAAGGTTTCAAGAAAATTAGTGATGCTGATAGATTGACAAGATTTGCGACAGATTTGCAAGAACGCGTAAATTTTGAGAAATATAACAGGCAATGTACAATATAAAATCGGAACGTGAAGTGCACATTTCCAAAACTTATCCGAGTTTTGAGATCCAGGAGACTATACACAAGTAAAGAAATACTGATGGGCCGGTCATGTGATATGAAAATCAGATGTAGATAGACAAAAGGAGCAGTGAAAGGTATTTAAGAATAGTGCAGGCGGCCCTCTTGGACGACACCCCAAAGGATGGGCGGACGTGTTCCCAGCTTACGTCAATCATTCTTCATTCACGGATGAAGGGATTAGGGAACGTGCCTCGCGAATGTCACTATATTCAGAGCAGGCCACCACCACCATCGGCGACAATAGCACGATAGAGAAATGAATAGAGAAATGTGCTGGGCTCCCCAAATCCACTGAGGACGCGTCATCCACTCATCCTTTTTTAGGGACTTGAGGATTTTCATCTCAATCAATAAGTTGGAATTGAAACAGCACTTAACTTTTAGTCGAGTGATGGTCTTCAGTGAAAAAGAGTCATTCTTTTCCAGTTGAATGCATCATTTTTATTCAGTTGAATACATTCCACTCGCTATATGTCGGATGTCACATGTTATAGAGCGCGCGTGGGCGAAGTGTTTGAAGGTGCTCTACATTGAGTACGTGGTCGATTGTCCGATCCCGCGCTGAAGGCTCACCAAGCTTTCTATCTCTCCGGGTTGGTGAAGTGGTATAAGACTTATCTGGGAGGATGGCAGCGTAAATCGGTAGGCCATTGCGAACCACTGCGAATGCCAGCTTGCATTCAATCACCTTAAAGGAATCTAAGAACTAAAAAAGAATGAATGGTGAATTACCCATGGATTGATCAAAGTTCAAGAGTCTTTTTATAATTCACGTGTTAGATCTGGAATAAAAAACGGGAAAAACTTTTATCGCGTTTAATAAGCTACCTTTGGCGACAGTATAGAGTTACTGGAGCATATATGACCTACAAGTGTGGACTTCAAATTTGATAAGCAAACGCTTCTCACTTCATACAAAACAATACAATGGGAGAAAAAGAGCAGAAACGGATAAGTAGGGACATTTTATGGCCAGCAAGGTGCAGATTTGCTTCTTCCGCATAGGGAATATTCCTAATTTTCGAAGTCAACAAACTGTTTTTCATTCCTTTTTTCAAATTTCGTATTTGTTCGTGTTATTGCAGTACTCATGGAATGTCGCATTGACTAAGCTCGCCTTTTCGCTCAAAAAAAAAAAATTCAGAAGAAAAATGGCTTTGGTCACATCTGGTGAGGTTTTAATTGCGACTGTTTGGAATTCAAACGACATTGTGAAGAGATTACACCCACTAAAGCGATACTGCGCCGATACTGAGAGTAATTTCTGTTAGTCTAGCAAACAAAAAAACTTCAATCATTCAGAAATTCGCAGAAATTGTTGGAAGCGTGACTTCAAATTGGATATAACTGGCATTTAAATTGACTAGTACTGAAATTGGAGACACAGTAAGCTCACGTGAGCGTTAATAAAGTTAGTGTGTGAAAAGAAAACTGTTGATAATTTATATGGCCACGTACTCGTTCCATTCAAAGACACTACGTCCAGTTTTTCACACATAAAGATTGTTCTATTCTTCCAGATTAAAATTATGGTTTTCCGGGCTCATGAAATACATTTTGTACACTCCATTGCTTCATGGCTTATGTTTGGCATAAGAAAGTAGATGAGCCAGCGGATTTTGTCTGAAAATACATAAGGCTTTAGGTATATGTACTGTGAAGTCTGGGTTTAAAATCTGCAGAAACTTTTCCACCAATCATAAATTTATCCCGATTCAAAGCAAATCAGAGTAGAGCGCTGTGTCTCAAAATGAAGGAAAATATGCCAGTAGAATAATAAGTTTGAAGCTTAATAATTGTTGCACGTTTAGTAGATTGTTTGGAAAAAACAATAAAATCAATGAAGAATTCATTCGGAGTGATCAGAGAGATATGAAAGAGATTGTCAACTGAGTTATGCTATCGTCACTAATCGTATAAGGCAAACTGAAGGTGAAAAGAAGATAAAGAATTTTACTAAGGGAAGTAAATCACATGGTGAAATCACCAACATCTATGTGAGTTTCCTAGCCATACCTGATGTATTTCAGGCATAATTGATGGAATGACGCCTCTGGTGATGAGGACATTATCTATGTCGAAGATGTAAGGATGTCATTGATGTTTTTACATGATAATACTTCAAGCGAATAACAGCTGATCAAGCTCTGCTTTCGATAAGCTCCTCTCATATGAAACTTGATACTTGAACAGCCCGTCTTCACTAATAGTGCGGTCTCCGCACAGGGAAACTTTAGCTGTTCTGCTCCCTGAAGTCTTGAGGTAAGGCCAAGTCGGGCCTTTCTCACATCGTCACTATATTGAAGTAGTCACTGACCCTCGCAAATCATATTATCACCTTCAAACGTTTTCGTGTGGAAACGCCGGACTCCTTTTCAGTATGGCTGGCCTTGCTGGAGTGTTAATCATCACTGTCTCTCGCAGCCGATACCCAGGAACACCTGTTCCAAGCACGATGGGGCAGGCGGTCAACCATTTGAAAGGCGCTCTCCTATTTGGTGAAGAATATGCACATTGCATTCGATACACAGTGGCTATCTATTGAAACGGTAAGGACGTATCACTATCACCTATTACGGTAAAATTTTCTCCGAAATACTTGATGAAGTTGAATGTACAGCGCATCGTTAGAGAAAAGATGAACGTCGTATTTTATCAGCATCTACAGCTTTTATGGAATCGGCGAGTGTTCACATATCAGCTGCCGGCAATAATGGCAATAATCTACGATGGCTCTCATAGTAATCTCTGCGGGATAGAGAACGCCAGTCTTGCTAAAATAAACGTATCCTATTATCTAGATTTGCAACGGAGAGGTCATAAATGAGACAGACATATGAGATTTTGAGGAAACCGAATAACCCTGATTATAATTCTCGATTACTTGGGATAACTTGGGACCGATGATGTTGAAATTTTAGTATTTCTTAAAAAAAACAATAAAATGTATAGATTGCATCCGAATTTCGCTCGGTTGCTGAGCTTTGATAATCGTAGCATGTAGGTTTCCGATAAATACTAATAAAATACGAAGTTTCTCTTCCTCAACGATTTCTTCGAACGTTCCACTTCACCAGGTGTAGCAAAGGCTACTAAACGCATAATTATCCCATACAGTGGGTACTAACGGATGTATCAAGGCAGTGTTTTATTCCTAGCGGACAAGTATTGCACCACTTTTAATTGAATCATACCTCTGCTATCGACGACTCTATTGCACGCTCAAAACGATTCAATCTAAGAAGGATATAACTTGTTTTGAGTCGATAGATCTAGTGTTATATAGACGCCTATTTCGTCTTATTAGACTCATCAGTAGCATCCTCCCTCGGTTTTTTTTTTACTCGGCGTCAATTCCTCTACAGAACTATATAACTAAGGGATCGACGGAGCCGAGGGAGGGTGCCACTGATGTGTCCCAATGGACGGAATAGGCGCCTATATAGCACTAAATCTATCGGCCCAAAACAAGTCTTTTTAATCTCAAAACGGTTTTAAGGCTTAGTTTGCCCGAGACACACATTATAGGCATCTCTAGACATTGTATTAGCCGTAATCTTCAAAGTCCTACCGACTTTGATAGCGAGATGATAAGCCTCATCTCGAATTTGAAAATTTTACTCATATACAAGAAAAGGTCATCCTCATTCACTTTTCTGAACTAATTCCGATCTAATGGAAATTCATTCATTGACATTGGGACTTTCGCATAATGTGAAATTTCGAGTCACTTTCAAGATTTGTACAACTCGATGAGATCACAACAAGTAATTTGAGAATTCGAGTAATCATGTTGAACTCAGAAATGTGAAATTTATGCCAACTTATGCAAATTGAACTAATACATTGTGTAACTTGTGAACGACGGAAACGCAAAGAAATGTAAACGCTTTTATATTCATGTATACTAACCTATTTTATATCGTGCATATTAATATACATAATATTGATTATTTGCTGCATAGAGGACTACAGGATGCCCTCAAAAGTTCGCGATAGGTGAAAAGTTTTCAGTCAATTGATGCAATCGATTTGGAAGGAAAGGAAAACTAATAAGATTCTCGTTAATTCTAAATCACCCCTGAAATTTTATTAACATCGTTGGATATGCACTTGTAACATCATGCAACTTCTAGAAGCGATTAAATAAAGGAAATCATGTTTATTACCAGTGAAGTTGTTTAACGTCTCATCATCGTTTCCTAGTGTTATGATAACAGATCTCCATTCTATACTGAGGGGTAGCCTAATTTAAGGGAAGGTAGGTTGACGCTAAAATCTGTAAGCTCAGCTAAAAAAATCTTTCATGTTACGTCAAAGCAGAACAAGTAACGTGTGGATTTCCTCTGGCGGAATACAGGAACCAAGTGGATGTAAATGATCAGCTTTGATGAAGACAAGAACGAATGATGTCCTTCAATGACACACGCGAGTGGCCCAAAAGTTCTGCGCATATAGTGTCCATATCTCGCTTGATATTGGTCAGATACAGCGAGCTCAAATTAGAAATGTAAGGATAGCAGAGGCATTATTGTACACAACTTAAAAGGACATAACATACAGTATTGACTTTAGAACTTTTGTATTGGACTGGTTGTCTCAAACACCAACCATTATCCATGAATGTCTTTTGGTTATATTAGGTCTTCAACTATGTTCCCGAACTTGATCCATAAAATTCAAAAATCTAATTTTCCGGTTAATCGAAAGTATTATATAAAATTGATTGATGTATTCTTCGTCTGCCTGAATGCTATTCTGCTATTGCATCTATCGAAATCTTCCGGATCTGTTCGTCATCGCACATTAGAATCACCGTCCAAATCACCGGTTGACAAATTCGGATCTTCTTCAATCGCTTCAATGAATGCTTCTCAACCAATTTCATGAGTTCTTTCGGACCTTGGTTGATTGGTCAGATCAGTATCTCCATTGCGAAACTTTGTCGACCATTCATACGCCGTAATTCTACCAACCTTTTGTCTGCCTTTTGAACGATTAATGTTGCCAAATGAAGTTTGAAAATTGTGGCTCAGTTGAAATTGTGAAGCAGTAAGTTGCAAACGACTTTTCGCGACGGCTCCATTGTTGGATAGATATGCGCAAAAACCTATGAAACGATGCGCAAGAAAATTTTGCAAAAGATAGGTAGAAGAAAAAGTTGTTTTTGTGGGGGGAATTTTTACTTTGTGGTCAAGTTCAAAAACTTAGTTGGAGGCTTAACACTGCTGTTTGGAAAGCTCCTCGTCTTCTCTAAGAATGCAGTTGAATGTTAATCGCGTCAGGTTATCCCAAGAATTCTGGAATAACCGTTTTAGGTTGTTCTCAGAACATATGAATCCAAAGGAGCTTTCTACAGAGGTCTTATACCAAGTCTTTACAACGGATATACGGTATTCTTGGCTGGCTTGGTGAGAGGTGTATGAACTCGCTGAACAGGATCACTACCACTGCGGTATTCGCTCTTCTGTGATAATAAAGCAAATAGCAAATCTGATTCATACGGAAACCACTTTGCGAATGCATTAAGCACATAGCAAACGCGAAGTTAACTTGAAAAGTAGAGGCCTGGCTCTGGTTAAAGAGATTTACTAGTGTCACATTTTCTTTCAAGTTGATGATGCTATTGAAGACATTGAAAAACAGTGCTTAAGACTGAAGTGAAGCGAAAGTTATAACGCTCTTACGTTTTTTTAGGTGCACAAGTAGTAGCAATAAACAACACAGTTGCTGCCCCTTTCACCAAGTATGAGTTTTTCTCTAATTCGAGTAGACATATTGATTTTTTCCCCAAATGCTTTACCGCCTCATTGTGACTAGGAGGTGTTCCTGGGTGTTTGACTGCGATGTACAGCGGGGAGTTCAAGCTCAGAAAAGCCACCCAAACGGAGAAGGAGTCCGACCTTTCTACTCGGAAAGCCCAACTAAGAGTAAAACGTATAAGTACGAACCGCCATCCTGGTGATTACATGTTGTAAAGTAATATTCACCTCTGATCACAGGAACTGGCTACTATCCTAATATGGTGACAAACTGAGGATTACCTCGGAAATCAAGGAAACAAAACAGTTAAACGAGCACATTTTGGTCTGCTCGTGTACGCACAATTAGTGAAAACGGACCATCCAATTACCCAATCATAACAATTAATAGGCGGATTCTCACTTTTCCCTTCAAATTTCTAAAAACCACGCTGGACCTGAATGATTTTTTTCTCTACCATTTCCTATTGCCAACGAAAATAGTTATCATGAAAAAGCTGAAGAAACATTTATCAATGACCTTCGGAGCTCAGTCACCACTTCAGCACCTCAAGAAAATCTCTCATCATCAAAAATTAAGTCTAATTCCTAAGGAGTCGTAAAATAAGTAGGAATGACAAACGAGAGTAAATGGTCAATGTAGAACGGTAGAAAATAAAATTCGAGACCAGAATGATTACAATAGCAGGTGGTAACATTCGGAAAAATTGTGCCAAACTCTATATTTTGCCGTTGTTACGAAGCCCCGCAACTATGTGAATATGTTTCAGTAATGCTGTGCCTTTTAACGATAGAAAAATGAGACACTATGACGAGTATATCAATGAGTGACAGAGAAAAAAGTGAATTTTATTAACCGCAAAAGGAATCGTGTGGCACTGCATCAGCTATATTAGATAAAGCAAAATAAAGTTGTAGTTCGAAAGACTAAGCCTTACAATTCAGAAGAAAAATGTTAGTGCAGAAAGAAATTATTTGTTATCTCACTTTTCACGAGAGAAATTTCTTTAATTTAACGGCGGTGCAGTGTCACGTACGCACCGAAACTTGTACATAAACTCGTCAAAGGGCGTAATTATGTAGTGCTGACTTTCCGATAGTATCTTTCATTTTGAGTCTTTTGAGATCTCGCTCAAAACAATGTAATAACGTATCTATCGTATGAGTGCTCTAACAGACATCGTGAAAGGCTCAAAATGTGTTGTTAGATTATTTTAAAGTGGTTTGCGCATTTTTTCGCGTCTTCAACAACATGCTCATGAGATTATCTGAGACAACGCATAGGTTCTTTTGATCTTTTCAAAATCATTGTTTCTCCTGACAGCATCTTTTGAGCCTTTCATGAGGTCTGTTACGGCACTCATACAGTGCAATACACGTGTTTCGGCCTTGAAGCGTCGTCAGTTGCGGAGGGATGAAGTTAAATGTCACTTCACACACGGTGTAACGTGTTCATCGACGATTCCCTTTATGTAAAGGGGTTTTGCCGCTAGAGGTATTGGCACAGACGGTGAGCACTGTGCAACTGACAAAGCTGCAAGGCCAAAACACATATATTGCACTGTATTGGTGCCCATAAAAGACGTCATAAAAGGCTCAAAATGTGCTATCAGGATGTTTTAATTCTAAGCAGATCTTGAAAAACAGTTGAATATGAAGGTATCTTTTTTCCAGCTATCATGGGACCACTGTACGATCAAAGACTTCACGACGCTGAAGTTTCTTTACGTACAAGCGCTATTCAATAATGGTTGTTCATCTGGTGAGCATCGTCAATGAAGAATCCAATTAGCCTCAGATTTTTGTGTATTCTGGACCACCATCATCAGATTGTTTAATTATCAAATTATGTAGAACCTTTTTCGATAAGCGACATGCCCAAAATTTTCGCTACAGGTGAAAGATGAGGCGCGCATGGCGTACTCGTTAAAGCTGTCCTGCGACACACGTGGTCCTTCGTTCGAACTGACTTGACACAGGGACAAATCAGCTTAAGTCTCTGTCAAAGCCAGATACGTATTCAATCACCACAAGCTACACTTGACGAAGACGACTGTATGGAGCATTCCACATGGCTTGATCAACATGAAAGCCTTACCTTTTTTTCTCGAGTAAAACGTGCAATAGTCTTACTGCTTAGATCTACGGATTTAGAGCGAAGGTGTGAACCACATATGCCTAAAAGACGGTCTTAAATGGTCCTAACGTCTCAAGAAAAAGTCGCTTCATGACATAATTCCTCAAGGCCGTTTTATTTTTATGTGAATTCATCAAATTTCTTCTCTCACCTCTTCTCGTGGTGATCTTATCTATCACTATCAATGATGGAATCATAGGCCTTGCTTCGATGAGTCTCGAATAAAGTATGGTTTATTAGACCGTCGCAATTAATACGCCATCTGAAGTCTTAAGAAGAACACTTTTTCACTACCGATAAGAGTCAACAGCTCCAAAAATGGTTAACCTGAGAAGCTAATTTCACATGATTTGGCTCTCACCTACCGTTCGACATGTCAGTGAGAGCAAACAACAACGACTGAATCTGTATAGAAATCCGTAATACACCAACCCTATAACCTGCACTGATGACACTTACGACTGACGGATCTAAGTGAAAGAATACTGAGATAAGCATGAAGTGGGGGGAGGGGGGATCACATGATTCCTAAACAAAAAGTCGCATGGATTTTGAAGAAGCTAGAGTCCTGTTTTCTTCAATCACTTATGAATACCAGTTTGAGAAACGTCGTCATCGCGGCAAATTATACCACACCAATCGGATGCAATATCTGATTGCATTCGCTCTAGGTTCTCTGTAAACAGGGAAACACCTTTTACGAGAAAGTGAGGTGCCTCATTATCTATAAAGACACCTAAACTTTTTCTTTCATAGTCTTCAATTACGATAATCAATGAGCGCTTGTGCGCAGTGGTTAGAGGCGCTCTGCGTCGCACACGAGATCATTGGTTCGATCGCGCGCTCATACCTCACCAAGCCATTCATGCCTCCGCGGTCGGTAAATTGGTACCAGACAGGTCTCAGACTTGTTTAGGAGGATAAGTAGCACTGACTCGGTTCAGCGGGGTCCACCGCGAGTCATTGTAAAGGGCAGATATGCATTCAGTCACCTCAAACGAAGTTAAAAATTGAAAGGAATGCATGACGCATTCCTCATTAATTGATCAACGCCGAGAACTTCATTCTTTATCCATTTACAGTACTCAATTGAAAGATCTACACTGTAACTTGCATATCATAACAGCAATATCAGTACTTAGTAGGCGAACTTACTGTAGAATTTTATATTTTGCAATAGTTGATTTATGCCTTTAGCGAATGCTTCCAGATTCAATCTCTATAAGATGAGCATTCGCATTCGCACTCTATGTGATCCGCACTAAAGGACTCCACTTGAATAACTCAGTGGGCCACTCACAAAAAGAGGCTCTTAAGAAGGCGAAACCGTTAAAATGTCAGCTCTCGGAATGAATAATGCCAAAAAACCTCGTATTTGGCTCAAGAGACTACAATGGGTATCTTAAAGGTTAAAATATCTAATTTTTCAAAAAAAATTAGCATGAATTACGAAAGGTGACAAAGTAACAAATAAAGTGGAGCTAAATATGTGTAGAGAAATTCGTAGAACTATTGAGTAGGAAAAGCTATTTTTGCTCGCCTTCAGAATGATTTATCAAATCCCTTTCCGCTGCTAAGTGACGAGGGATGATGGAGGAGTACGATCGAATATATGAAGCGGAGCGCGAGAACAATGAAAAAGGAGAAGTCTAGAACTACAACTTGCACAAATGTCGCATTCTAGGAATAAGTGAAGGAAATATGACTTGACAAAGGAGACTGAAATAACTGAAAACACAGAAGACAAGGGAACTCTGAGTTGTTGCTACGAGAAATGACATATTCAAGGACAGCTTGATCAAGCAGCTTGAAACTTAGTTGATCCGGATAGCTTCAATTATTCGGCATTACAAGATTATGATACGATAACATAGCTGGTGCGTTTTTGTCGATTCTTGGTGTGAACGTTACGGACAGAGAGCTTGCGCCGTTAACGTTGTTTGAAGTGGAATTCGAGAGTTATTATGAGGTCAGTGGAGGTTGTTGTTGGTCGAATTCCGCATACGACGTCCGTGCGAAAAGGGTGCTGTGATGATTCTATTACTTCATAATAACTGCAAAATGAGAGCTACCAAACCGAAAAATTCAACGTCAAAAACGACTATAAACCAGAGGTGGAATGTGAAGAGCCTGCATAAATTATCAAGTGAACAAGCCTTGAAGTTCAGCGGGTATTTTCTATAAATTCAACAAATGTTTTATTGCTAGGATAGAGCAAAAATTTCTGGAAATTTTTGGAAGTTTCGTTTTGTGCGCAAATTACAAAAAACAACATTAACTGCTCCTTGAGAGAAGACCACAAGTGAACGCGACTTTCTGCTAATCCTCTTCTTGTGCAACTTGTTGACAACGGTCCGCTACGAAACACCAACATCTTGAGCTAAATCGAGAGTGTTCGATGGAAACTCGGCATTCGAAGCGGCTTGCAAATCACTTTCATCCAAAACAGATGAACGGTCAGAACAAGGCATGTCTTCGAGGACATAACTATCTTCTTTGAATCGCTTAAATCATCTTCCCACAGTCAAAATTCTCGCCGTTTCAGCACCTTCATCCTTATTAATCTCAACAACAGCTTCAAGAATCGTTGAATATTTTGTCCAGTAATGGCTGATCAACACACACTAATCAAACTGTTCAGTAGGAATTTTGAAGTTGAAATCAATGAACTGATTAATACATACAAAACTATCAATATAAATCGACACAAAACGTCAAAAATGAAACTTTCAAAAACTTCCCAAAACTTTAACTCAACCTAATTATAGAATATTGGTCGAATAAAACACGACAGTGCTAATATAATCGAAAACATCTTTACAAAAACCTGTATATCGTTCCGTTCTACTGATTTGAGTAAAATGCGTTTCATTTCACTCATGTGTTTTGTTGAATGCTACTACAAATCAGAGCTGATATGTAGTCTTACTGGTATGAATTCTATAGCTATAAACCTTTGCATCAAATATTTGTCACCCACGTCATCGCTCTAGACGGTCGAAGCTAGCTTTCTGCGTAACAATTGCCATTTGATGCCTTTTTCCCTATTTTACAACGATTAGAATAGTGCTCTCAATACACAAATACTAAATTATCTCGTTTCATTAGTTCAAACTTGGTTGTACTGCTAAAGAAGAGACTCAAAATTTCATCGAGATAAGTACTGAGTAGGATAGTTTGGGGAATTCGTAAGCGCTCATGAACAGCTGAGAGCGCCCGTCAAAAGAAGACGATAAATTTTGACAGTCTAAACATATCTCTTGAGATTGCAAAAGAGGTCAGCATTGCAACAAGCGTTGGTTATTCGATGAAAACAAAAAGAGCGAACAAAGCTTGGTAAAGAAGTGGCTACAAGGAGCGAACGAAAAGCAAAGGAATCCTTGTTATGAAGGGTGTTCTGAGTATTTTGCTCGAAAACAAAAGCGGCTCATTTCTCTACGGCATTGTGACGATAGATAAAAACCGACTCCCATTAGATAATTTATGAGAAGTTGGAATGAGAACCCTTGCATTTTTCTCGTTGCTAAAGTTCCACTGAAAGAACGTTGTCGGGGCCTCAGCTTTGGCGGTCCTCAGCTGACTAAGCACCACAGTTTTCGGAATCTTAGCGACACGATTACAATCAGGACTATACTGCGCCAAAATTCTTTGAAACTGCAATCTATGCATTCACTACTGGTTAACAGAATAGATTCAAACTTTTTGTGAAGCAACGCCCAGCACTTTCGATTATGCCAGTATCTTTGTAAAAATCGAATAAATTATGCTATGAAGCTGTACTTCATCAAAAGTACTCATCGTAGCCCTCACTATACGACAGCACGTTTTGAAACATGAAAACTTTTATGCCACCGATATAAGTGAGCTTGTACCTTGTCAATCAAAATATACAGATTGCAAAACTTCCATCTTGATTAACAAATTTCTGCCACGTCATAGTAGTTTCAAATCTGCTCAAAATTCTCCATTTTTTTCGAAATCAACTGCTAGAAGTCGGAAAACTTAAGCCACTTTGCGGGAGACTCCAAACAGCGTCAGCATGCGATTGAATAATTATTTGAGGAATTTTATTTAATCCGTTCGGGACGGCATGTATCTGTTAAAGCACGTTTCTCTGAAAAGCCTTTTCTGCTGGAAAGCTCCTTCCTCTTAGATCTTTAGTAATCATTCGAAAGCTCAATTTCGACGATTTCCAGACTGCGCGTGACTTTTAAAAAGTCCTTTATAGTATTTGTAGAAAAAGGATTCATTAGATGCACTATTAGAGTCTCACATGGCCTTTCGCTAGACTTCAGCAATCATTCGATGGTCCAAATTTCGATGATTCTGAAACTAAAAATGGTCTACAAAAGGTCTTTGCATAGCTTTGTACGGGCGAAATGTTACGTTTTATCCGAACTAGTCTGCCCTCGCTCGAACTTCATAGCAGGTCTTCATGACTTCACAGCCACAATAAGGAGCGAAAATATAAGCTAGTTCCTATAGAACCACTGAACAAAATCTCTTCTCCTGTTCTCATATGAAAAACCGAAACTTTTCTTAAAATTGAGAAGAATTCTGAATAAATAACGAAATTTGCACTCCTCTAAATCTCCTTGCTAGCACCGAGTTCAACTGTAGCCCCAAAGGGTGCGATTATTGTTGTCTATTTGAAAATTTTTTCTTTGTTCCATAAAACTTTTGAATTTTTTCTTTTGCTTGTCTGATGGCCCACGATTTTCTTTAAATGCTCATATGCTTTCATGAATATAACTCTGAGAGCGAGAAGTGATATTGTTTTCGCTCTATAAAGATCTTTATCAAAATCTAAGTCATTTTCAGATTGATTGTTTCTTATATCAACGAACAAGTACTGAAATTGTTTACTTCCAAAAATCTCAACCGAGTAAAAATTGCGTGACGAGAAGAGATGTACTTTTATTTTTGTTGCTTCAATGCACAGGGCCTTTTTCAAAATCCAAGTACACTTCCAAAATAGTCAAGATTTAAGCTATCAAAGAGCAGCGAAAGTCTGAGAAAAAAGCGATAGAGAACTTGCACGGAACAGACTAACACTTTCTAAGCAGTTAATTAAACTTCTAAATCATTTTATATTCTCAACACCCTTTGCGGAAACAGCAGGATATCTATGGAATAGGTGCCAAACCCCAAGCGGATGACCAATATCAATTTATAAGACTAGTGAGAAAACTGATGCTCTGTTAGCCAACGAGAGAATTCGTCTCTTGCCCTTGTTTTCACGGATTGTGTTGTTTCATGAGCGACACGTGTGTTATAGTAAGTTTGCATAAGTGCTGTTTCTTGCTGCTCCGAAGCTTTCGATGGGACGCTTTCGTTATTCAGATTCGCTCAAAACAAGGTGCTTCGGTGGGAAGATTTTTCAAGCTCATCTTCAACACCAAGAGCCTCTTGAGTAAATCGAATGAAGTATAAGGCAAGGAATGTCAATAACAAATGCAAAGTTGATACCAGAAATTGAGAATCACGTGAACAGACTGAACTATGGGATATGCTTTGGGCTATGATTTTTTGCATGTTTGTAAAGCAGAACCGCAGTGGCGAAGATGTGCAATGAAGGCACTGCCGTTGGTTCAACACCGTTTAACACTAAGCTGGCCTTCCATACTTCCAGATTCATAAAAACAGCACCAGACTTGCCTGACAAATGCTTCATGAAATCCACAAAACGTAGTGAGCTAATGTGATGCGAACGCTCTAGAAGAACTGATCCAGAACTTTATGGAGAAACAGCTTGACCGACTCTCATGAAGACAAAGTCCTTGAGTGATGACTGAATTACGCGCACTTCCGAAAACACTCGCCGATGACGAATACAACAAGAATACAATAATTTGAATGATGAAAAAAGTTTTCCGGTCTGAACCTCATGGGATACTGAGTCATAAAATGTTAATGAATCAAATAAACTGTGATCAGCAATCTTACCAGATTTGCACCGACACGATTGTTTCGGTATTTACCCTCGCAATGTCATCTCATTTCTCTTATTCTCAAATCTTCTTTAGCAAACATCATCTTTCTGGATTTGATGGTTGCCCATTTTTAGTTTTCAAACTTGGCAAACTAGTCGATGCAGACTTGTTTACTTAATACCCTAAGGGACTAACTCGTTAATAAGTCATGATGATTCGCGTACACAATTCGTCCACATAGAAAAGGATTGGAAGGCTTCATAAGGAGTGGGGCAATTTAATCAGTTGGAAGCTCCAGACTCTTTCTTCCGAAAAGATGGGAAAAAAACTATTTGATAAGAAAGCAAAACACCTCCATTACTCGTTTTATGCGATAGATTCTAGACGTCGAAGGAAAAATCCATAGAAAGCTTTGACATAACACAAGAAGGACAACACATTGATGACAACAATCGACAAAGATGAAGTTCGGAAGCTTCTATCTAATATCATGACACTGTAGAGCACTTAAATCGCTGTTCTTAGATGCGGAGGCCAGTACAACAACTCAAATGACTCATTGGGTGACGAAGATGTTCTGTGTGAAGCTGTTTAAATCTAATCTGATAAGGATATGACTTGTTTTGAGCCGGTAGGTCTAGTGCTATATGGGTCTGCAAAAGAGCTGTCGATAGCATAGGTATGATTCATTATAAAAGCCGCAAGCTCGACTGCCGATTACCGCAACGTTGTGTAGTACCATCAACCGACTGGGAATGATTATTTCTTATTTGGTGTCAGTTCCTTTACAGGATTATTTAGCTCAAGGGATCGACAGAACCGAGGGAGGGTGCTACTGATGATTCCCATTAGGACGAAATAGGCGTTTATATAGCACTAGACCTATCGGCTCAAAACAAATCATATCCTTATCAGATTGAATCGTTTCGAGCGGGTCTGTACAAGAGCATCAAATAGCAGAGGTATGCTGCTCAAATTGTTCAACAGCATGCATGATACAAGGCAAGGCATAATTTTTTTAGGCAAAAAAGACTTATTAAAAAGGACTTCTTTCATGACGCGGACACTTTCAAATGGAAATAAATAGCAATGCTACGTTGCATTACAAGAATTTCCAGAAACTTTGAAATGTAGATCGAAAAAGAAAGTCCACATCGCAATAAATCCTTTTCAAATATCCTTTTTTGTCTCCGCTACGTCAATACCATTTCTTGAAACTTGTCAGTGAAGTGGAAAATCGTCGAACATAGTAGAAAAAAAAGCGTAACCATAATTTAATCTACAGCCCACTCATTTCACGAAAGCTTTCTACACCATAAAGACTACGAAACGGATTTTGAAGATCAGTACAGGAGTTGCAAGGGAAACGTGTGCGATGGACGATTATAGAAAGAGGATACGTTGAGTGAAATGCCGGAAAAGTAATGAAGAAACAATTTGCTTTTAGTATCTATCTATTTAGCATTTTAATGATGAGAAAAGAGGATTAAATTCCAAGCAAAGGGCATAGCTCTTGTAATGAACAAAATGGTTCATAGTCATTTGAGAGCTTAGGCATACATTCTGCGACGTGTCGAGAAAAAAAGTGGCAAAAACCGTTTTAGAACAAGACCGAATTCACTAGAAATCAAGTCAACTTTTATAATAGAGACATATGTGGTAGCGTGAAAATTAATCGCCAAAGGAGGCACGTATCATCGCAGAATACCATCTAAAAGATATTCAAATGTAGCTCACCTGCAAAACAGAAACAAGGGCTAGAACTTGTACATAACCCCGTCCCGTTTATAAGATTCATAGTCTCTACAAGACGATTGAAGGGTTGGCAAACAATTTTTTGATGTTTCAAAGTTTCGTTTTATGCGCAAATCAACAACAAAAACAACAAGAATTGGTTTTCAAAGTATGGACCACATTATTCAAGACTTTCTGCCAACGTTCTGCAAGATTCCGAATCTGTTCGGAGTACCATCCCGCCTCGTTTGAATTGAAAAGCTCTTGTCATGCTTCTTAAACATCATTGAATGATTCAATTCGGCGGTCATTCGAAAGGTGTTGCATAGGTCGAAAGAGGCCATAATCGGATGGAGCAACCTCTGGACTGTAGGCAGGGTGTGGAAAGACTTCAACGCCGTCTATCACTATAATTTGCTCATGGTTTTCTTGGTCGTGTTTTTATTACCATTGATATTTGATAGATTAAATTAAGTACGGTTTCAAACTACCAATAAAAAACGACATAAAGACGTCAAAAAATGAAACTCTCTTAAAAATTCCAAGAACTTTTTGCTCATTTCAATCTCAGTAGAAGTCCTGCATTTCATAAACAGGAATCACTGAACTGAAGGAATGGTGTTATGAGCAGAATCAGGAATGGAAGGCTCAAAATATGTCACCAGATTGAGCAGGAATCATTCGTAGAAAAAAAAAACAGTTTCCATCTCTAAGTCGTTATCAAACTTGTTCACAGTCGATTGACTTTGTCCATTGTACTGCTTCAAATGAAAATCGATACATCGATATATAAAGGACTAAATAAGTATGTAATGAATAAACGATCGGACTGTAGATGATCAGAACTAGAGCCTCAATGATATAGTGGATAACGCGTGGCCTCGAAATCTGGTTGTTCAGATTCAAAGAACTATTGTAATTACTTCTAGTATGCATTTAATCGTACGTATTCACAACTCCCCCATTTCACATCAGTTGCCAACCAAAGACTTACAATGCACGCAGAATTTGAGAAAAAAGGTGGATTTGTCCATCTAGAATACACATGCTGTGTTCATTGATTGCCAATCTAAATTTGTCTGCCCCATGCGACCACTACGATTCTCTTCTGGATGCCTACCTGAATTTGCTGGGCGTTGTGAGAGACAAACTATTTGCCAGATAAAGGATAAGAGGATAAAGCTCTTGGCGTTGTTCAATCCATGAGAGATGCGCCTTACATTGGTGTTCAATTTCTGACCTCGTTTGAGTTGATTGAATGCATATGTGGTCTTCTCAATGACTCGCGGTGGCCTACTGCTGTATCGAGTCAGTGCTGCTTATCCTCCCAGACAAGTCTACGACCAGATCGGCACCAATTTACCGACCCAGGGGGATGGATGGCTTGGTGAGCCATGAGCGCGAGATCGAACCACTGACCTCGTGTGCGACGCAGATACGCTGCGATTTGATACATGAGAAGTCTTTGAAGCAATAGTCATTTCGACTAAGCCATTATTACAAAATATGAAAACAGTAGAGGAAATAATCGTGTGTAGGCTAAACCTAAGGTCAAAACCTCAGAATTTGTAGAAATTTTGACATTCCTTTTAAGTAAGTTATAGCAAGTAATTAGTTGGCTAGTCAGCAATAAAAGTACAAACAGTAATAAAGAAAATCTATATGGAGTCGTGACCTTGCCCTGGAATCCAGAGAAGTGCTAATAAGCTCATAGAAATATCTCATAATAGTATTTCATATTGTTTTCTGCTTTTCGCATTTATATTGTCCTCCTCAGATAAGAACGAAAGTGACCAAATGTTGTGATGTGAGAAAATCCACAAATTTCTCGTAATGTTGAGCAGTTACTCTTATGCGGGAGGGGAATAAATCACTCAATATCGACCCTCCACTGAAAATACTCGTTCGGCTCAATGTCAATTTGATGCTGGACGGAGCGGCTTTGTGCGGAAAGAATGCCCATAATGTAGGCTCTTGAAGTCTTCACTTCGTGCATAGACTTTGATCGTGGTTCTAAACAATGCTCAAGAGGCTAAAGAGAACGCCTCTGACGCCGGATATTATCTAGAGTACGTTAAGCATTCGATTGCATTATACATCGTATAGATTGTTGAATGCTGCATATCTGGCCCTAAACTCTGACTTGATGGGCTTCCCGATGTGTTAAATTACTACCTTCCCCCTCCATAACAAGTAACTCCTGTCGATCGAGCAGAAATAGATGGCGTGAAGAGTCTGGGCGTGTTAGTTATCGAAGCAACAACAATTTAGATTTGGCACTGGTATTTCTATCAAAGAATTTCTGGACTAATATGTGATTTAATACACTTTTGAGGAACCAAATGAGTAGTATGTAAGTATATATGAATCCAAACATAAGATAAACTCCAAGTTTTCCGCTTCCTTTCTTCCCTCCTATTTCGCCACCCAAGAAAAAAAAAAGACAGAAACAAAAAGAGGCAGACAAAAAGAAGAGATATGATGGTATTGACGAGTAACAATTGCAGTTTTAACTCAAAATTTTAGAGATCTGGAATATCTTCACAAGCATCGAATAATAATGGAGATATATAAACATTCTAACTTTATTTTAATATTTTCAAATCTGTTTACATAAATTCGCCCTAGATACTATGTGCATCAAAAACATTTTTCATTTTTTCATTATGTCAGATCTGCCATCCATCTCAGCTCTTGTGTATGATTTCGGCTTCTGTTTGAGGCTTTCCCTAATCCATAAAGGTCGCCGAACAGTGCTCGAGTCGGCTAATTCAAAAAATTCACGAACAGCCATACTAGAACACTCTCATGAAGTTCTAAGGCTTTGTAGATCAGGAACGCTTTCCGATGACACTTCTTACATCAACTTATCAACTGTCGGGAAGAGAAGGCTTGATTGGCCTGAAATCTCATTGAACGAGCGTTCAAGCAGTATTACTGCACGGTATTTCTAGCCACTGCGTCTCGTGTGCCCCCACTATTTTAGTAGTAGCGCCAAATGTCACGCATGTCAAGTAGTAATATTATTTCGGAACAATTTCGCAACCACTAATCAAGTCGTGTTAAAATCCAACTAACTGATTCAGGAAAATTTCTTAGCAGGCTACGTTTAATACCTTATAGATTTCAAGGTCGAAACCAAGTTTCCGTCGTAGTTTCAGCTTGCCGAAATTCCACTTTCATTCTTTAACTGACGCTTATGATGAAACAATCCGGTTACAGATGATGCTACTTCTTAACTTACATGGTTATCCAAAATTACGACGGAAAAAATACATTTTTATCTTTGGTTCCACAAAACGTTGAATTTCTTTCACCATAATACAAAAAAAAAATACAAACAGCACTCTGTCACAGCACTTTCAAGTGTCTCGACAAGCAAAAAAAAATTCATAAATTGTCCGAAGGAAGGAGAATGTGCTTCTGCTGAAGTATTATTTGTCTTTATCTCTTTACTGCTTTACAAATGTTAACGACTTCTGACTTTTTAGTTGTTTTCTCTCTCTCTCTCTCTCTCTCTCATTCTTTCACCAGAAAACGCGTATCTAAAACGCTGACAAGGCCGAATTTCAACATTGAAACCAATCCGTGCAGTATACGATAATTTGAGACAGCGGGAAATCTGTCAGAAGAGGTTCAGTTTGACTAAATTTAATTTGATTTCAAAAACTTTCCCGTACTTGATGCAGAGAAATCTTAGAAACCAGAGATCAGAAACCCATTTCCATCTTGCACTTCAAAAAAATTTGTGCGTGCTGTTCATAAATCGCAGGATATGTGTCGTGAACGATTCCCTATCGAAACGATCATCTCGCTGGAAAGAACCAATGAACGCTCAAAGTGATTACGCAAGGGAAGCGGTATCCTTTCTTACGACACGGCAGATGAAACAGGAAAAAACTTGGGTAAACCTCCTAGCAGATTATTCAAACTTAGTAATTTCAAACAATAAATCATTTCAGAGGCTATTAGACTAGCTGATTTTGAAATAAGAATTATTGAATACTCAAGTTAAAAAAAATAACTGTCATACAGTATTGATCGGGACTGCAGAGTAGAAAAATAAGCATAAAATGTTATATTCCAAGAAAACTGACATTACCGACCACGAAAAAAAATAATCACTTAGCTAGCTGTATAATTTTTTTAATCGGGAGATTAATGCTACATTTACGGGATAAAGCCTTCTTTGCAAGAGCAGTTTTGTGGACATATTAAGTGAAACATCATTAAGGCTCTTAGAATGAGTCCTAGCTGTCCTCCAGAGCGACAGTGATTACCATTCTTTGCAATTTCCGCTAGATTTGAAATCTAACGGAAATTTCAAGGAATGGTCACAACACATCTATTCGAAAATAAGAATAATCACTCCTTAGTTATACCAGCAATAAATAAGTCATCTCATCAACTCTCATTGAAAATGTTCACAGAAGTGTTAGGCAAATTGATTTGTAAAGATAGGTAAAGAAAAGCTTCTGAAGGTACCTATTTCAAGTTTGCTACTTGTCGATAAACATTGCTTTAGCAGAAATCCTAAAACTGGCCATAAGATTGCCACTATAAAGAGGTAATGTGGCCGCCGTAACAGTTCTGGTATCGTATATCCAGCAATAAACATTTTCTTAAATCATTTGTCTTGAAAGTGATATTCTTTTGAAATCTACAAAAGTAGCTCAGCTCTTATAATGCAAGCTACTTAAAAAATTGTCTGTTTTTCGACCGTTTTTGAGGCCTCACTCAAAGCAATATAATCTGATAACATATTTTGAGCCTTTGATGAGTTCTGTTATGACAGTTCTATAGTGCAAGATACGTTTTTTCGGCCTTATAGCCTCATCAATGCACCGTGCCTTTCGTTCCACTCAATACCCTGCAGGAGCGACCCCCTAAATGTAAAGGAATCAACAACGAACAATTGACAGTGCCGCAAGGTGAAAAGACCAATCGTGGTACAGCGTTCTGCAGTCGATTGCTTGTGGATGGAATCTTCTTTACAAGGGATTGGCTTAAACGAAAAGCACCGTGAAAATGATGACGCTGAAAGGCCGAAACACTTGTCTTGTACCGTATTAGTGTACAGATGCCAATAACAGACCTCATAAAAGGCTCAAAGCATGTTATCAGAGCTATTTGATAACACCAAAACTACTAATGTTTTTTTTCCATACTCTTCACTGATCCGTCTTCATAGTGTTCTTTTCACTGTCCGGATCCCAGTACATCTAGCATTCAGTTCGTTTTTCCGCCTTCTTCTTGAACGCCGGGGAACATTGGTTGAGAGCGTCTCCTTGCACTCTCGAGGATATCCTGGCTTGGCGTTCCAAAGGTTTGTTTTTGACTGCCGGAGTGTGGGGGGAGGGTCAGCAGGGTTTTCCTCGCGCGTGCCGTGATGAGCATCACAACCACTCGGCCACTGCGCCCCAACTGCTCGTAAATACAAAACAATACCAAGTGACGTTCAGAATATTGAGTAAATCGATAAGTAAATAACTATATATATATATATATATATATATATATATATATATATACAGTCGATAGAAGCCTCTAACATTTGATGTACTGCTTACAGTATTCTAGACCAGAAAAATTAACCGCATCACATGAAAGTACTGAGACAACCACAAAAAGGCACATCCTTAATGTTGTTAGTTTTGAACGAGTTTTCCCCCACATTTAATTGTCGCCATATTTTCAAGCCTTGTACTAGTTTATGCTCAACGCCCATTGAAAGCTAATCATCTCCTGAGTAGGAAACCTTTCTACGCAATTGGGGCAGTGAGGTGACAATATCAGCAGTTTCCATATCGTCCCGATCAAGGAAGTAGTGGTACCAGGCAACTTTCTACTCACAGCTGGTGTTCCCCAGCATTAAAGTTGAATCTATTATATTGGGTCAAATGCGAGATCACATAAGAGTTCGACATCCAAGAATCAAAATCCGTCATCACAATGTGACGGTGAGGAAAATAGAATAGGAAAAAATCGTGCAGGAAATCATTCAGATAGATGTAAAGCTTTCAAAATCGAGTTAACTCAAAATGCACCATGAAAGGTGTAGAAGGATAGAAGCGAATAAGTTCATTGATTGGATTTTCAGTTTTTATACTTTGCCAGCCAAGCGATGAACAAAACGCCGCTTTCCGTCACCAATTTCCGTTGCCACCTAACTGACCCAAAAAAGAATTGGTTGACGTAGACGCAGTTGGCTATTATTCTTTTCGGGAAAAACTCGGGTTCTGCAATCCTTATAGATTGAAGAGTATGGATAAAACTAGCAAAAACAAAACTTTGGACTCTGTTGAGGGCTTATTGTGTCGAAAAAGACGGGAAAAGCTCTCTATCAAAAATAGATAAAGGAATAGTGATAGCAAGAAGAAAATTATGTCCGATACGGATAGGGAGTGATAACAGCAGTAGCAGCAGCGTAACTGAATGAGGAAGTCTAGGCGTCATCAATTTGCTCAATGTAGGAAATGAAAGGATTGTAGTTAGCCTATGTAAATGGAGAGCGCCGCCCAAATTGAGAATGTCCCCTAAGGGCAATTTCACGATGATTATGTTGGGGCGCTGAGAGCCGTTTCTATTTGCCTCTACGGACCTATGAATATCAGAGAGTGAAACCCAAAGAAAATATCTTGCTATTGAGCTCCCATTTTCAATGTTTCCAACAACCGACCAAACGCAAATATTCGTAACTCGATTGATTATCGTTTACGAAAGCTTTGTGATCGTTTGCATTTATTTTGAAAAAACAAATATTTCAGGTCGCCTGAAAATACTCCTCGTGGGAAGCATGTAAACAGAAAAAAAAATCGCCGAAATATTGCACACTTCAAACTACTCTTTGATTCACTACGAAATTCTAATCAAATTTTCCCAATATTACTGAGCTTAGCATTTGGAGAATCTTTGAAATTCACTTAATTTCTATTTTATTTCACGAATTTTTCGGAATGGCGTCTCTCTGAAATCTAGAGAGATATGAGAAATGAAAGTATTTTGACTTAGCAGCGAAACACTAGAGGATTAATGTTAGAATGAAGTACGCAGTATGTGAGTGGATGTTTTGGAAGAAGTGGCGTATTTCATAATTCATAAAACTATGGCAGGTCTCCGAAGAAAGATGGCTATGAATGAATTGAAACCATAAAATGTCAGAGATCGACGGATGAATTAAGAACAGGATCAATGGAGGAAGTGCAAAACTCTGTGGCTTTACTTTTAGAAAGCTGTTCAGGTCCTATTCAACAAGTACACAAGCCAAAGTAGGCGAGGGCGATTTCCTCATGTAACATGCACGATAGCATTCATCCACGTCCGATGCTGCAAATCTTGATTAGCTTAGTTTAACGAGAGCGTTGCATAGGGATTTATCGCCTAATTGTTGTTTTTCAACTCACAAAATATTTTTAGACACAATGAACGATTTCGGGCAATGGGTGTATCATATGACATTGGAAGAAAGCAAAACCTCAATACCAACCGTTAGTTCCAACCACGAGTATGTTTAGTATTTTATCCCGGCTCAACGTTAGTGTTAACTCAACATGAATATCAACCAATACGAAATTCCAATTTGCCTAATAGTTGTTTTTGAGCCATGCATGTGGTCTGTTTTGGGTACTTACACAGTGCAATACACGTGTTTCGGCCTTGCAGTCTCTTCTGTTGTACGGTACCTCTTTCGTTCTCAGTACCTCGGAAATCTACCCATTATATAGAGGGAGGAGTCGACGACGATCGTTTTACGGTATGATATTTCACGATTACCAGTCAAAAGCAATCGAGTACAACACTGCCCGTTTAGTAATTTCTTTGCCTATCGGCACGTGTAAAACGTTCGTCGTTGACTCCTTTGTGTAATGGGTAGATCTCGGACGAGCTGACTGAACGACAAGCCAGTGTGCAACTAACGATGCTGCAAAACAGAAACACTTGTATTGCACCATATAAGTGCCCGTAAGAGACCACATACGCGGCTCAAAAATAACTATCAGACATACTGAAATTTGAGAGGGGCCTTAAGAAACGAAAGCACACCATAAACAATACAAAAGTATTTACAATGTACGTAGAATTATTGATTAACAGATTTTTGCTCTAACTCATCGCACGTTCTTTGCAAAGACGATGTGTACTTGAGAGAACATAGAACACAAGGAATAGTTAAGCTTGTAGTAGGACGTTGGAATAATGATGAAACTGGAACGAGGAAAAATTCTAACTGTCATATGAGCAAGGATCGCGCTGATTTCACTGCATATGGTTTACGTCCAACTCCAGACTTAAAAGTTTCAGTTCGTTTCGATCTGCAGTAATTCTATTATGAACTACTGAAATCTGAAGATATCTACACAGAAAATATCAATTCCTTTTTTTCCAAGATGAATGGCTAGTTCCACAAAGCTCTTATTTCAGTTGTTATTTTTTTGCCTCAATTCATGTACGCAGGACGAGAAATCGAGTGAACGCAAAGATTTCGCCAAACAGGACCAGATAATGTTCTCTAACAGGTCGCTGGTTTTGTGATTGCAGTGCCTGCGGGAAGATTTTGAAAATTTAAACACCTTACCGAAATAATAACCGCCTTTCCTTTAGCTTTAGACTTGCTAATCAATTATAACATCTTTGCTGAGTGAGACATTTTAGCTACTTCGCTAAAAAACGAATCTAAAAGGGTAATTTTTCCATACGTTTCGTCCTCTTCAGAGCCGATTAGTACAAATCAAGCTTATTCTCGTTGTGGCTTTCGTTGTAGTTTGAGTCGGTTTTTTCGGAAGAGCACCCTTAAATGCAGCCAAATAGAATTGTTATTTTCATACAAGTTTGTGAAAATGTCTCAATCAACAAAAAAATTCAAAATCTTGATCAGCAACATATTTTTTCAGTGTTCAAAATTGAAGTGATACCTTTGCAAATTGTATAAATTGCTAGGGCGATGGATTACAGTATTTTTGAGTCTGCAAAGATCTGAAATTACTCTACTACTCATTCTGTCAATGAAAAATAATGATGTGTTGTCGAAAAATTAGCTTCGCTGCACATGTAATAGCAACAAAGAAGCCGAGAATTGCCATATTCATGACTAAAATATGTAAAGTAAAAAGTAGTGTATTAGTTTGCAACCACTTTTATGATCGTTTGTGCAACTCGGAGAATTGTGTTATCCGCCATAATGGAAGAGAGGGCGATTGTGCAAGTTAGGGCACAATATTTTTAGTATCGTGTGAGGCATGTGGGGATTTTTACATTGGCGAAACGGGAGGAGCGTTTTGTATCGGCATAAAAGAGCATCTAGACGATATATTCAAAATTCCGGAACGTATTCTTCTTGCTACACATAGAGCACAAAAGCACAACGGTAATGATTATTGAGTGATTAGGCAATCCTGACGAAGAAATCAAAACAACGCGTAAACTGTTGAAGTTTCTCAATGAGCTCCAAAATTTCAAAAATGAATTGAAGCGACGAATGCGTCACACAGCTCAAAACCTGGCTCCTTTTCTTCGTCTGATCTTCCGACTGACTTGAGCGGGGATATAAGAAGCCATCGGATATCTACCGAATCATAATATTAGGCTTACATAAAACACGTCCAAGCTCTGATGAAAGCACGTCAGCCATTAAATTGCTACACTACTACTAATACGCTTGCTACCGACCTCGCGTCGGTTTTTTATGGTAAGTCCTTAAGATTTACATATGCATAAATTTGAGTTTTAATGTCATGCTGAGTAAAAATGAAAAGAAAATAGGGTAAAGCAAAAGGTGCATTAGTAAATTGATCATTGAAGAGGCTGTCGGCGTTTGTTTGTTTGTATATCTGAATTGCCTAGGTAAAAATGTCCTAAAACAATTATATAACTACAACCTCGTTTACATTATGCTCAAGTCGTGAGAAAATGTGAGTCAGTAACGGCTAACATGCGTCTTTGTGCAATTGGAATTATATGTACATATACGCATATGTATATATTCTTAATTTATATATCTATATAAGTGACACAAATGTTAGACAGCGACAAATGAAAAACTGATCTCATTCGCTGGACAGGAATCTTTCAGAAAAGTGTTAGCAATCGCTCGAAAATTTGAATCCCTAGCTAGAGCCTCACTTGGCCCGGTTTTTCAAAAGACCCTTTCATATCGCTGTTTATCCAGAATAAAATTATGTTACAAATTGGCCACGCAGTTCAATTATTACTTCGCTGGAGGCACGAAGAGTGCATAAGCATAGGGAAAATCTTTTAGTATCAAAGCCATACGTTTAGTCTGGAGTTTTTTCCAAAGCGGAAAAATAATTCTTAATCAAATAACAAAAGTCGCACTTCACTGAGGCACCATCGATGGATGGCCGCGTCAACCCACCCTCCCTCCTCTCTTCTGTCGTCCCAGCCCGCAGCTCGTGAATTTACCAAGGTACACTTACTCGCGTATGTCAATCAATCTCATTTTCCCCTTTTACGCTGCGCAGAACCAGTTTTACTAGAAAATAAGCAAAGCGTTGGAATTTCTAAATCTTGTGCTATCTAATAATTACTAGTAATCCAAAGGAAGAGCTCTGTCTTGCGAGGAAAACGCGTCAGGGAAAACAAATTTTTTCCCTTCGTTGAGGCGTTATAAAAAGACTTTTTTGATGAATCGGCCATGTAGTGCAGTAGCCAAAGATTTAAGCTTTCGAATGATTACTAATATTCTAATGAAAATTTCATGTCCAGCGAAAGGGATTGGCTTTTGATGCCGGTGCCGTCTAATAGAAAAGTACCATAAATTAATTTGAAAAAAATTTGCGCTACTGCATCAAAATGTTTGTCAACGATTTTGGATATCTAGAATCTAAAATTGAAGAAGAATTTCAAATATTCAAGGCTTCCATTGGACTGATTTGATAATAATTCGAAAAGCGAAAATTTTATAAGTTATAATACAAAATGAAATGATTTGAGGATATTGCTAATTGTGAAGATATAGCCACCGTATCCACAGAATGTTTCAAATTCCTCGAGATTTTTTTTTTCTATTCAGTAATTGAAAGTAATATATGCGCATGACCCACGACTTCAAAACTCAACCGGAATTGTCGTGGTTGCCAATAATAATATGTATTTGTTTGGAACCTGTGTGTGATTGTACTTTCTGCTGCGAGGAAAAGCACGAAAAACAAAAACTGAATAGACGTATAAGGGTTAGCTATCTACAATATATCAAAGAGAATACATGGATTACTATAGACATCTAGAAGAAATAAGTGTCACAAAGAAAGCCTGTGTTTAAAAAGATTCATGGGTACGCTCGAGATATGGGAATTGCGCCGAATGAGGAGTGGTGTAAACAAAGAAAAATTAGAATAACAACTCATAAGCTTTCTCAGACAAGTGCGAAAGGAACGAAAATAGACTTCCGGTATTCGTTAAATTTTCGATTTACTATGGTAATATCGAAAGTGAACACTAATAAGCGAGGCACTCATCTACTTATTCTAAACATCTTCAATATTTAGTGGGATTGAAAGCACTCATGGAACCGATCGATCAATGATTTATAGACGAGTAGGTTTTTTTTTCGGCAAAATGTCGGGGCGTTGTGCCAGCCGAATAGTGTTACCAGAGGCTGTCGTCCACCTATGGAGATAGAATGGCGTGGCTTATCGCCTTGTCATAATTAGGTTTCTCCCATGACGCCGCTAATCACTGGATTACGTTTATCCACTAGCAAGAATTTTAGACAACGATGTCAAGCCTGCCTTTGCCTTTAGGACGACTGCGGTGAGCGACAAAAGGTAAATTTCTTTGAGCAACATAGTTCAACATTCACTTGTCAGGGATATTTGCAAATCAGTTCTTGGAGAAGTCGCCAAAAGATAGCTTGAATAGCTTAGAAAGTGTTTCAAGCGAGTTAACTTTCAATAAAAAGCCCACGTTGAAGTATGGAATATTTTGTTTCAGAAAATTTGACAAAAATCGCTTTTGAGGTGCAACTTCAAAGAATTTGGATGAAGTTGTACAAGAACGATGTTGATATAATTCTGTAAAAAATGGAAAATTCCTTAGATCACTCCCAAACCTTTAATAAATCACTCAACAATTTTTCAAAACGTGAGCAAGTTAAACTATCAACCACAGTGGCCTTCCTTAAACTTTCATCTCTCCTTCACCTGGCACTACCTTTATTCTCAGAAGACTAAAGATCGTGAGGAGAATGATTAGAGTTCAAAAACTTACACAAACTGCCCAGAATAAAACTCTGCTCTATTTAGATATATACAACGAGAAAAAAAACGAGTGGATGCGTTGTTTGCTTGAAAAAGTGCGTTAAACTGCAAAACAGAAGGAGAGCGCTAATTTGAGCGAGTAATAAATTCTCTCACTCTGAAAGGGGACCAAAATTATCGGGTTCAAGTAAAACATCTAATTATCACGCGGTCAAGCCTAAAATTAGCATCTTTTTCAAGCCAAACTACGATTTCTCAAACGTAACATCTTTCTTACATGTCAACTGAGGAACGAAAAGTCTTTGAAATAAAAATTAAAAATGCGTTCACAGCTAAAACAAAAAAAAATTGAAAGAGTGTAGATTTTGCTATCTTATCGCAAAAAGAGAGAAAAGACGTTCTTGATTGTGGCGATACATTAAAAGCCGGAAAATCCTAGAGGAAATCGAAAAAAAGAAATTTTTTTCAAAAAATTGCAGCTCATCAATCTAATGGCGGGTTGGTAGAAACATCAACAATCCACTGAATTTATTTAGTGACCGAGTTGGATTTTCTAATGAAAATTACTTCTCGTAAAGAAACTAGGCTTTTTGATGATCACATGGTTTATGGCATATATAGCTCTGCTGCGTATTCTGAGCCAGAAACAATAACTAGGAAGAATACGCGACAAGTCCAATTAGTAGTATTTATTAAAGAATGAATTTAGACATTACTTCTTGGTAGAATGGTGTGCCGGTTGATTCTCGCATCAGTCAAATGTCTTCATCGAATCCCTATTCTACCGCTGTCGTTATCGTCGTCGTTTACTTCAACTAATAAATAGAAAAATGAGAATAAATTGTTCGGCGTTGATCAAATATATAAGAACTTATGCATTCAACCCCATTGAGCGCAGAAGTGATTTTATATATATTTGACCTGGGTAATGATATACCAAGACCTACCAAACTCAATGATTTTGTCTTAACAAACGAGTGTGGTCCCAATTCCCTTACCCTAGATACATGGAGAGCCTGCTACGATCAAGAAGCAAGATGAACCCACGTTTAGGTTTCAGTTCCAGCGCTTCTCTTTAACCCATATTCTACCGCACGCACACTATAATGTGCATGAGCAAGATATTTATTGTCTTTCTAAACCATTTGTAGACCCATTAAGCGCATTCCAAGCTCTTTTCCCAATTTGTAAAATGAGCAGCAGATTGGTGATCTAAGAAAGCGATAAATTTATCATGTTGAAGCTGACTGCTGACTATTTAATCAGTACTAATTCCAATGTGACGTTGTGATTGGGCATTATGTTCTGGGATGTGCACTGCTTCACAAGTGCTCAACGAATTAATGCCGAAATGAAGCACAAATGTGATGCTCTACAAACGTCGCACCAGGAACGACACTTTAACGCTTTGCCAATGACAGGTTCATTAATTGAGTGCTTTTTTTTGTTAAGCAACAAGCTTGTACTTATACGCTCAAATAAATGTGTGGTTGTGCTCGGGGGTATGCGGCTTATATTCTCCTCATCAATTTCCTCAACCAACTGACTGAGAAGTACATGGGAAGCTGTGAGAGGTCGACTCAACAAATAAGCTCTACGTCTACAGTAGAGCCTGAAATAAGCGCTCTAGAGAATATTCAGCGCCTGCGGTAGTGTCCTAAACAAGCTACACAAGGGTTTAAATAGTAATTCAATTATATTAGATCTAATGAGATACGTAATTCAATACGCTCTGTGGAACGGCGAATAGCTCTATGAATTCGTTTGCTAGGTAGCATCTGGCGCAGTGGTCGAAGATTCCTTGCAATCAACAATTGGATCAATCGTTATATCTATTTTTCACTGTAGACTCACAAAAGTCTTGAACTGTTTTATGTGGGAAAATGGATGCCATAGTTGTCTGGAAGGATTAAAACTAACTAGCGCAACCGCAAGTCATTGTATAGGCCAGACAATGATTGAGTAATCTCTATAATGCTTCATGAAATTGAGTGCATGGTATATACCTTAGAGATCAATGGCGAAAATTTTATCCTATAACTTTTTCTGCCTTTCACTTTTTAACTTCCTCGCGAAGGCATGTGCACTACAGTGCCCATTGTGATGGCGTGAGTGGACCAATACAGATACCATAGTACTCAGGTTCTTGATAACAGTATTTGTTGCTCGAAAAACTAATACAGCACGAAGTAATACAATGGCGACGTTTTGGCGGTGTCACCTTCTTGCAATCGTTTGTGTTCTTTTATGGTTTACTTAGAAACTAGTGCATATGAAACATCAAAACGACTCTGAAGAAAGCGATGTCGTCGAGGCGTCAGCTACCGTATAACTGCTGTTATCAGAAAATACTACTAGAAATAAGATTGAAGTGCTCGTAAAAGAAAAATATCTAATTATTCACTCTATGCTAAGGTTAATTGATAGTCGCTCCTGGGAACTATTGCGTGAGATCCCCGGATTTTTTTCTTTAGCAAACTCTATTTCTTCCACTTCGAACCGTGAATGATCATTCTAGTATTCTAAGTACTAGAGAAACAGCAATCAAGAACTGAAAACATTTATGAATTTAAATTTAGTCTACGTATTCACAAAGGAACAATAAAACTAAAGAGGCGAGAGATGGTGCTTGCAAGTTTGAACAACTACCTTTACGAAAACAATCAGCGGACCACCCCAGGGCGTCTTTGGATTCCCACATACAACAAGTATTATTTGAGTTCGTTTTCTTATTTAGGTTGAATTGAACATGCAAAAAACTAGGCATATTGACGGCTTTTGGAAAGAATTTTGAAGTTATTGGAGTAAACTTATAAGAATTTCATGTCGGTAGTATGAAAAACTTCGCCATAGATCCATTTGCGGATTGCCTCTTTCTAATAAGTCTTGTAAACTAGGAGAGCGCTAGGCATCAAAGTTGAACCGGTAAGATGTTGGCATTCAAGTCATAGAGGGCGCCCAAAAATTTACCTCTTCAAGAACAGTCACCCTCATTAGTTCATAACTTCATGTCATCAGTCAAAGTGGTGTTCTTGGGTGATATACGATCTATAAAGCCGCACATAAATAACTATTGCAAAATAATCCAAACTAAGGAGGAATTCAAACACTCGTTTAACAAAGCATTCACACAGAGGTGAGATCTTACTACAGGTGATTTGATTTCGGTACTGTTCCTCAGAATAATTATTAGCTTGTGGTCTTCCGAGTCAATATGGTACATCTGCATATTGTTGCCCCAAGCCTGTATCACTTGTCGACCCGTTGATGGCCGAGTGACTCGAACGGACACTAGTAAAACTTTTAGCATTTTCTGTTGCGTGCGAAAGTAGCCCAGTGGGTCTTCCTCGCTCTAGGAACTCGTTGAGCTTTTTATCTGTCCATCGGTCTTTTGCGAGAAAATCAAACCATCAAGTCGATGGTCTTCCTATGATGCATGTGGCATCTCGAGAACTTCGGTCAGTAACGGTTAACATCTATCGTAAATTATCACAACGAAAAAAGCTTTCAAGGTACGTGGCCCTGGTTTGCAAAAACGTAAAGAGAGAATGCGCACTCCAGTGAATTGCTGAAAAAACTTAAAATAATTTCATAATGCAACGTCACTGTATTTCAATCAAACACTGTACTAAACGGGCTATGATCTGCTAGATTCTCAAGCTTTTCTTTTCCAATATGACACGTATGGAATCATTCTGATTAATACATCTGAAAGGTTTCACAAACTGCGAGCTTTTGAAGAGATTTTAAGCATCAATCTGACTTTACAGTACTTTCTTCTGGAGTTATTTGTTTGTGAGGATATTTGAATAGATTGTAAATTTTTTTGTAGCTCGATAATTACACAACAAGTCTTGAGATCACATGAGCGCCTCGCTCTTCCTCCATTTCCTTGCCTTGTAAAAGTAACACGGAAGTTGGCAGTGTATGGCTACTTCACTATCCAAGATTCGTTAAATTCTCGGTCTTTCTGATTAGAAGAGAACGAATGAAAAATTTTTGCTGAAGAAGAACTTTTCAGCGTCGGCAACGCAAGGAAGCTCGTCCTGTAGCAACGTCATGAAAAGGCTTTTTCGAAAATCAGTGACATCAGGTTGTAGCCTGAAGTCTCAGCTTTCGGATGATTACTAACACTCTTATAAGAAGCTCCTCTACAGCGGAATAGATTGACTTTCATTTGTTCCTTATAACCAGAAAGAACAAAATCCTCTCCTCACCGATACCATGAATGATTTTGATCGTGTTTTTGGTAGGATTGAGGCGTATCCTTTCCAAGCTTCCATCACAAGCACTTGCCAACCATATGGGATCGCCTATAGATCTGTTGCTCGCGATTAAGATATCTTGTGAACGCGCAACTCGCAAAAGGCGCGCAATTTCCGTTATTTGGTTAGAGATTCTCCTCTACTTGGAAATAAAATGCGTTGTAGCGTTGGAAAAGTGATGGAACACAGGCCTCAGTATTGCAGCGGGTTAAAGCATGCGCTTCCGCATAGGGTGAGATGTGGATTCGAGTCCCAGTTGACGCAAAAGTTCTGCACGTCACTCTACATCACTGAGCAAGCAAAACCTGGGTATGTATAAACTCTGATACTCCATGATTTTCACTACGTGATTATATGTTTTTCGTGCATATATAACTATTCTGTACGACAAGAACTTTGAGTGCAAAACTAACCTTCTTTTCACTTTTACAGCGTTCTATTATAACTTCTAAGAAAACCAACTACAGCCCTGAAATTTTCGGATTCTGTCGAATGATGAGAGAGAGTTTAGTAAAGAGCCGTATGCAAGCCCTAGCCGGGCAAATAGCAAACTGAGTATGGAACATAGTTTTATTTTTGCTGCCACATCGTAGTAAAAAGACTTTTTTAAAAACTAAACTTGTTGTTGAAATTGCAAAGAATTCAGCTTCCGGATAATTATAAGTGTTTGATGATAGAAATAACTTTTGTTCAGCGAGGAAGATTTTCAGAGACTCGTGTACCTCAGCTGCTACACGTCTCTTAGGGGTCAAAGAAGCGAATCCTGTGAAGTGTGCCGCAGAACGATGTAACAAGTCGAAGCCAATATACCATACAGGCGTAATAGAAATAATCAATGAGATTGTGAATTTAGTTTGCTAGAACTGAAGAGTTATACACTCGATTTCTCTGAAGGGGCTATATTGATCCTAACGAGATGTCCTTATCCTTTTCATTGTTAGAAAGCGGCATAAAGAGCGAGGCGACAGATGATTTATTTTGAACACGGCATTGGTGAAAGCAGCACTTGCAAGCTGCATTGACTTTGATTGAGACGACAACGTGTGGGCGGCAGTGGGCCGCTTTCATGGCTCCCTAGGGAAGTTGCTGAAATATGTTCACTTGTTGGAAACATCAAGAAAATTATCCACTATAGATAAAAGGGAATAGAACGTTGAGGAAAATCACAATCCGCGATGGTTTTTTCTATTCAATGAGGTGAAATCACAGAAAGTGTTTCTCAATAGTCCACCACAATATTTTCACATGAATTAGATCTTTTAACGGATTTTGTACTATCTACGTACTTTTGAACAGTTGATACTTCATTTCAGAAGAAAGGATTTTTGCAGGAAAGAAGGAAAAACACTATTAGTGGAACCACGCAGCAACGTCATAAGTCGATAAATCAGGAATAAAGATTATGTTTTTCCAATTGATCTTTCTCATCACCTGGATCTCAAGTCATTTAGCTGCGTTCGTCTTCGCTGCCAGTGTCAAGCTTAGGATAGTTTCCATCCGTTTCACCCTCGGTCAAGTGTCGTCAGTGTGATAGTACGCTTCGAGCACGGTGACGTACGTGAGGCCCATTACGTGGATCAAAACTCATATTGCTATATGCGCATACAGATGGTTGACATTAACCACAAACACATCCGCTATTATTTGAGTGGCCTCCTTCCAAGAGGGCGCTTGTATTCTCTTGGAGTCCACTAAACTGTTCTTTTCGTCTTGTTATCTGTTCTCCTTATTAAATAGCCAGCCCATCTGCGTCTCGCCATCGATGTTTATATTTCTGGATCAAGCAGATGAGTTATTTTTGGAGATCGGAGCTGCGCAGACCGGCTAAACGTTGTGAGTGCCTATTGACTTTCAGAAGACTTCGCTCGAACGCCCTATAAGTGGTACGGGGACGAGTTCTTGACGTGGTTGTAGTATCAGCCCAGGCTTCTGCTGCGTAACAGAGCGCTGCGAATACTTTCGATTTGAAAAGGTGTGTACGAAGTCTGCGAACCGCTATTCGATCGGTGGCTTCTTTGAGAGGTCTGAATGTGGCCCACGTTGCTCTCTTTTTTGTGTCTAGTTCCTCCTTCATGTTGTTGTGTATGTTCGTTGAACGTCCAAGGTACATGTACGAAGTCGTCTTCTTGATCAGAGAACCAACTATTCGATTTGTTCACTTTCCCGCCATGAATTCGCCATGAACTGTGTCTTGAGAACTAAGCATGTATTGAGACCAATGATACACTTTATCATAGGCTTAGATAGTTGCAGGACATGAGCTTCATGTCATTGTGCTCATTGTATGTTTGAACACAAAAATCTTTTCAGATAAAGCCTCATATCTGTCTGTGTGATCGCAGTGCATCTTAATAGATCATGTTCTTACTCCGCCAAAGCGCTTGTATTTACATTAATATGGTGATAGATTTTGTCTTGTGCAGTGGTTAGAGATATACTTTCACACACGGTCGTTAACTCGATCTCGCTCCCCGTTCTCACCAGACCCGTAATCTCTCGGGACAAAGCAAATTGGTCGCAGATCTACCTGAGAGGATAGCAGAGACTTGATAAATAAATTGGCAACCGTAGCTTATCGTATAGCTCAGATATGCATTCAGTCACCTCTTACAACGTTTGGTGACGTCGGAGTGGACTCACATTTTCCAGAGATTGATTAACGCCGACAGCTTTACGGTTATTTATGCCGTTGAATCAGGTTCGACAATCGCGAGAAAAAGAAACGAGTGGAAAAGGTGCTGGGCTCCGTACAGTTGTGAAGACGGATGGTTAAGTATCCAAGTATTCAAATGAATCAGGTTACTGGGATAGGAATATTTCGCAATGCCTCCCTGCACTGAGTGAAGATGCCATAAACGATCGGAGGGCAGAACGCTGGTTTCAAATCCTTTGCAGCAAATATAAATCTATGACGATGAGCAGGCCAGATGACCGGCGGCCCTAGAAAATGACAATTTGGAGAAGTTTGTCGAGGTAGATTTAGACAACGGTTCGAGACTATAAAGAAGCACTAGACATTAACTTAGTCTCTCTCACCGCGGAACAAAACAACTGCCGTCTTTGATCGTTTGTGAGATCCGAAGATAATGAGCCTTATCCAATAATTGCCGATGCCGTGGGCAATTGATGAGAAAAAAAAACACGAGGCACTGAAGCAATTTCTGAAGGCCTTAATTGCAATTTTTTGGTAGACGGCAGTTTCAATCATTCAACATCACCATTTAGATCGCAAAAAATTTCTTTGGTTAGAAAATGTCACAAGTCAAAGCGTTAGATAGTTTGAGCTACATCGAAGAGCAAAAAAGACTAGTTCTGAATCGTGATATCGCTAGCACCCTAAACACTGCAAAAGTTGCAAGAATTCAGTGTCGAACTCTCTGGAAATCTCAGGAAGAAAATACCAGTTCCAAGTAACTAGAATTTTGCAGTCATGGAGAGGAGAATTTCGTAGTGCTAGCAAACACGTGCACTTTCAATTCTTTCATATGAAGTTCGTCATAAGCTGAGATAATGACATGCTTCAAAGAGATGGGTCTCGATCGTCAAGTTATTGGTGAGCAGTCAGAGGCAGAAAATTGTGTAACTACAAGCAGACCTCTTTTATCGGCATCGAATAGACTTTACACGATGCAGTGGAAGATGTGCAAACAGGACATACGAAGTCGATTCAAACCGTCTGAAACTTTATGTATGTTCTGATCAGTGATTTGATATTTCGTTTGTTTTTGTCTCTGTAAATTTTTTTTGTTGGTTTTTAACTCCTATATTTTGGACAGATAACAAAAAACCATTATAATTTGAGATAGCAAAAAATGCTCTCGGTGTGTATGACTTCTTGCGGAACGCACCATGCAATTGACTACATCGTCAGAGATGATTGAATTCATATTTGGCCCTCATTGACTCTCGGTAGCTTGCCGATCTATCAAATCTGTGCTAACATCCTTCCAGATATGTGTGATACCAATCTACCGACTCTGGAAGAAGGAAAGTTTGCTGAGCCAACCTGGGACGTAAGATAGAACCGGCGATCATTATGCGTAACCATTAAGCCACTCGCGTCCCTGATCACTGCTATCAGTACTCTTTCAATGCGGACTGTTTCTAAAACCACCATTTCCCGTTCGATCAAGCAAAATGACTTTAAGTTGGGTGGCCCGTCTTCCTGTGGTTTTCCATAAGTTTTGACACCGAAGCAACAAAAATCTATTTTATTAATCAGAAGTGAATAATATTGCATGATTTTGGTGTTGTTCAATTGCGTATTTTCCGGCGGGCGTTATGGTATACATTTGTCTATCCCTGCTTTGTGATGGAGCTGTCGTGAGAACAAATTCTCTTGCTACTCTACACGGATGGCGCTTAGGGGAAAATGCTAGTGAGACGGCACGTAGGATTGATCGAGCTTCCTGTGGACGGCCCGAGCCCGACTGATCCTCCAGACTGTTCTCTCCAGCTCTGAACTTCGCGAACCTCTTCCAAGCCGTCTTTCTGCAATCGTATCATTGCCCCAATTTCCACTAGTCTTGCACGCCGCTTCGCTAGCATTTTCCTGTACTTCATGCATGAGTAACAAGCGCATTCGCTCCGACAACAGCTCCATCCTTAAGGAAGTATGGGTAAGTTGTATACCAAATTGTTAGCAAGAAAATGCCCAGCTGAGCTATATCAAAATGATGCACTTTTGATTATTTCTGGTCAATATTTTCGGTGTTTATTACGCTTTTGCAAAAATTTAGTTTGTGGTAGGGATGGGTCGAAAATGCTGCTCCTTCTTTTTTATCAGTTAAATAATCAATGTGACTAAGCTCTTTTCCTCGAACCTTCATGCAGCTGTGGTACAATCATAGTGTTTTTAGCGCAAACGGTAGGCAGGTGATGTACGTTGAAAAGTGAGCCCTCTTGCGAACAGGATTCATTCGCGTCGGCAACAATCCCTGCGATTAGATATATCCATTAAACTAGGTGCAAATATTCGAAATGAATCGTATAGTCAACAAATATGTATCGAGTTGATCGGCTATTAATAAAATATTGTTACTCATTGACTAATATTAGAAAACGTTTTCCTTGAAGGGTTTACATAAACTAAAAAGGTTAGTTCGATGACGCGCCTCACCAAACCTCGCATCCTTCTGAGTTAACAGATTAGTGCCAGACTTCTCTGGGAGGATTCAAACACTGCCTTTATGCATCAATAGGTCCCCTCATATAAAACAATCCCAAAAGGACTGGCCAAATATGCATTCAGTCACCGCTACGACACATAACGAAGTCGAATGCACGGCATTTTTTCTGTGCTATGATTTGCTAATAAGTTCTGGATATGTTCTTGGGGGTAAAATGACGGGCAATCAAGGTTAAGCGTTTACTAAGAGGTACAAAAAGACTTCCGAAGGCGAATAGAGGACAAAAGCTTGAGTTTTGTCTCTTAAGAATGCACCATTCCTTATTCATGAGGCATCGTAGAGGTTGGCAAATGAACATTTGGTGAATACATTGGGAAAACACTACCGGAACACCAAATCAGTATTTATCTTCCCAGACACTCTAATATCAATTCGCCAACCATGGAATAATAGCAGGCTTAAATCAATTCGCTGGGCGATTTAGCAACTATGCTTATTATACTCAATGCATCTCCAGCCATTCACGTAGGCTAAACGGTATTACGATACAAAAACCGTCATGTTTACCGTCATGTCAAAAAGGGCATGTTCACTGTACATCAAAATACTCTCTGTCTCAATAGGGCGAACGGAATCATAACAGTGTCCACATGGCAAATCAGTGCAACAAATTGTATCAGACGGGAAATATCTCGATAAAATGTCGCAGCAAAAAGTCAAGGATTAGAGAAAATAGACTGTTCTGTCAAAGGTGGTGAAATAGGCCACATTTGGTAGAGAGAAAAGACGACCACTTTGTGCATCATCTAGGAAGTTACCTGCTCAGACGAATCCCAAAATGTGCACTTTACCTACGACTACTAGGAACTTGATGGAATTTTTGGTATATTCCGAACTTTACACTCGCTCATATCGTGAAGCGCAACGACGACAATGTGCTCAGATATGATTTTGTAAGGCGACGCCTTAGTACCAAATTACTCGATTGATAAGTGGAGAACGAATTTCAGCTTTCATAATATGCTTATGGTGACAATTTGCATGAAGGCTAGAGGCTAGCTTATTTGAAACGTAGATGGCGGAAGAAATTGCATTCGTTAAGCGATGCCCCAGGCAAATCGGCGAAATACGGGTCATCAAGTTATTGGAACGCTTCGCTTTCAGGGGCGGCTAAGAATTAAACCTCCATCCGTCCTCATCTACTCGGAAGGCAGTCGTGATTCAGAACGAACAATTTCTCCTCCACTGGATGATCATGAGAACTGATTCAATCATATCAAAGTTTGAGTAAAAGATTGGTTAGTGAAACGCGAGAAAGCAACATTCTGGCTCGACCCCTTACTCATCGACTTTTACAGCTTACAGGAACGCCTCAACTCTACTGTCTCCGAAATCTCAAGGAGAGTCCACTCGACCACTAATCTACGAAATTCCTAAAGAAGGCGTATCTGAGAGGTGTATTCCTTCCATTCATGCTCTTCTTACGGATGCCAACAGATTTGTGCACTAAGCTCTCTGCTATGAGAAATGGAGATTATCAGTCTTAATCTCTAACGCAGAAATGCTTCTCGTCAACCATAAGAACGTGCATCCTCGGTAGGAACGCATCTGCTGTCTGCACAAAATAGAAGTGTTTGTCCAAATCAGATCGACTGTCTTTGAAGAATCAGTTGTTTTAAGTCAATATATTGACAGACCGCGCACTTTCGGCGCATTGATTAGAGGTGCTCTGTATAGCACACTAGGTCGATGGTTCGATCTAGCGTCGAGGGTGGCTCACAAAGCCATCCACCCGTTCGGAGTCAGTAAATTGGTAGCACACTGGTCTCAGACTTGTCTGGGTGGATAAGCAACACTGACTCAATACAGCGGGAGGCCACCGCGAATCATTGTAAAATGGCCAAATTTGTTTTCAATCACCTCAAACGGAGTTGCAAATTGAGAGCCAATGCATGGCGCATCCCTCAGGAATCAATCGCGCCGAAAACTCCATCCTTTCCATTTTATGTTGATATACCACTTTTTATTGGCTTTATCTTTGATACGGTCATCTTCTTTCATATATTGAACTTTTACAAATTTGAGCATTTCAGGTTCTACCTTCACATCTCTAGCTTCGTTATTTCGCTTTCAATGACGAATCAATCATTCTTGAATCTGTTACTTATTCTGTTACACGCCTACTCAAAACGATAGAATATATTCTTCTATAGATCTGTAACATCTTCAGTATGGAGCTATTCAACGAAGAAATTAGTCTGCTGCTCCCACAAGAAATGGGGAATCAATGCTTCTGAGGCTCGTCGACAAATCTGCAAGGCGTAAGACGACGAAATTTACGATGTTCTATATAGCTCAGCCTTGATTCACATTCCCTGAAAAAAGGAGACCGATCGAACGACAGACTAAGAGAGTGACATCCACGGAAAGTAAATCACCAAACAGTAGTCAATAGAACTGACAAAGATCCATCGATGAGTTGCCGGGATGACGAGCTTGGGATCAGCGAGAAAAACGAATCAGTGCTTATGTTCGAATGATTTGTCAATGGACCTTAAAATCGTTGACACCCATTTTGTAGTGGAAATGGAGCAACAGGTAAATCTCTTTTTTGTACACTTCCATACTGAAGGCTGTGTGGACAAGTGATATATTGCACGATGCGCAAGAAAGCGAGCTTTCTGATGAGCTTGATTCCAGACAAAATATATATGTAGAAACCATTTTCCTCAAGTATTACGACAAAACGTTTTCTGTAACCTATTAAAATATTAAAGTGAATCGAAGAATTGTCGAACGAATGAAATGTGCAACGCCGAAAGGACTTCGTTGTTGGCATTCAATCTTGGAGATGACAATGATCGCAGATAATCTTCCTACTATTGACGACGATGATTTGACGCTTTGGTGCAAACTAATGTACGCACAGCTGTTCGCGATTCCGCTGTGAAAGCTTCGAAGTAATCACTCCAAACAATGCGGAGCATCAAAGAAATTTCTAAAGTTGAAGAAGCCACGAAAACGGATACCTTAGGAATTGGATGCCCTTTCTCCTTGAAAACGTAGAGCTTCAAGTACTATTGAGCTAATATTAACATACTGGCATCCGTGTAGGCTCTCTCCTGTCAAAAATGAGGTGATTTAGCCTTGTCAAAACATTTCTAAAGCTTCACAAGCCTCTCTAGGCATTTTTTGTGATTTCCTAAAGAGAAGAATAGAATGGTGACCGCAAAAGTTAGTTGGCCCTGCTAAAACTAATTATTCCTTGAAACAAACCTGAATTCTGCTTGATAAACCCTACCCAAATATTTCTGTCTACTGTTTGTCGCCTCTTCAAGCATTTTGACTAATTATGCGCGAGAAATGCTCTAGTAATTAAGTCTAACTGTTTTCAAGAATTTCATCGTCTCTACAATAACAGAGTTTTGTGTGATCAAACTTAATAGACCTACTTCCTGATGAAAAAATAATGAAGATACCGAGGGTTTTGTTTCGATTGACCCAATTTGCTCTGACCTCGATGGGCCATTTCACGCTGAAATCCTAGATTAGTTTTCGAACAATCCAGCAAGGAAGCTGAATAGCACTTTTTTAGATTCTAAGTCATTAGAAGAATTGATTAAACAAATAATTGAGTAAATCACGAGGTGCAATATGAACCGCTTTTGACATTTCGAAGTGACTGAGGGGGATCTACGTTCTTGGCTACACACATCGACAGATCCTCGCTTAGAATAACTTATTGCGTCATTCCTAATAAAAAGTAAGAGGTTATAAACCCAATGATGTAGAGTGGTGTGCAATCTGACGCAAAAGTTTTTGCATAGCACTCTACATAATTGGGTTTATTGAAAACATCATAACACCGCAATAGGCGGTTAAATAAAAATGATTTTCAATTAAGAGGTTATATTTCAAAGAAAGCTCCAATATTTAGGAGATCGACAGCATAAACCAATGAAAGTGACAAATTAATGGTCATAGAGGAACACCTAACAATAGATCTTAATCAAAGCCGATCAGGTGGATTTGAATAGAGAGCCTGCTGGTGGGCATCACCTAAACAAATGGGAGAATATGCCATTAGCCGACGCTATTTAGATATGGCTTTAGCTGGATGCAAATTTTAAATTGCAAATTAGAGCTAGCTGACGTCGGGACGAAAAACGACCATTAGAGACGACGAGGACCATGGTGTAAAACGAACCTGATTAATGCTGAGATCGCGCAGCACAAATTGCATGGGACATCCAAGTATTCAACTTATTTTCACAGAAAACCCTTGAGAACAGGAAAAGAAGGTTATGAATCCAGATCAGTACCTAGTAAGTTTATTGGTTAAGCCTGTAGCACTAAGTTGTTGATATAAAGTTTGAATTCACCTGACGTTTCGGCGTGTTTCGTCCTCTTCACAGCCGATGATTCGAGTCGATCGTCCACTGCCGTTCTCCGCATCACAGATCTTCACTTTCGCTTCGTTCGGGTCAAACCTTCTTCGTGGATCACTGCTTAGCAAAGAAAATATGAGCGACGGGTTGTGCTGAGGATTAAGATTGAAGGGAAGTCGGTTTACATTAGTGATGAATATATTCAGGGCTGGTCTAAGTGGTTAATGATGATCGGCGAGGCTCGACGCGGGATTGATCCCCTCTCTTCCAACACTCTTCGGCAATTTGAAACCAAATGTTCCACGGAATATCTTAGCTTGGCTAACCTCGAAACTGCAAGGAGACGTGCTCGACCAGTCTTCTACGACATTCGTGAAGAAGTTGTAATCCTTAGGAGGTCGAGAAGAGAAAGTGGATGCTTAGAAGTACTGAAATACGAAAAGTAGAAAAAACTGTCATTTGGATTAAATAAAGTGACAGAGTGATATCCGACGTTGCGATATTAGATGATGTAGTTTTCTCAAAAAATTTTTTCGTCTTCACCAATACACAACCAAATAACTACTTCTGAGTGTCTGTGTGGATTTGACTCCATTCACAATCATTTGCTTCAAGGTAGAGCAATCAACTGTGAAAGTCATGCTCTTTTAACGAGATTTTTATGAGTTGAAAAAGCAATCATCAAGTAATATATAATCAGTAAAAATACAGCGTGGCTTCTCGGATCACCGTGTTCAATTTTTGCTCAATTCGATCTTTACTCTTCGAGTAAAATAAGGAAGTCGGAGAAAATGGCGGACTTGAAAGGCCGAAATTTTAGGCTTGTTATTTAGCGCGTGTATCGCAATCTGTACATAAAGGGGTCAAAGGTCCAAGACGTGTATATACCGAAATCGATGCAAACGGCCCTGAAGATTTGAATACACTTACAGCTGGGAAGTCGAGATGAACTTGCAGGCTTTATTGGATTTTAAGAACAAGAAAAATCAAAGTAAAAACTCTTGAGGATTTCACGAACTTTTTTTCTAGGATACACCACGGAAACCGGGGCAATAAGTAAGCAGTGTTGTTGAGAAAGACGATGCCTAAGTACTTTGCTTGATTAAACGGTTGAGCAGACAACGCGTTTATAGCGATCTCAAATAAGACGTGCTTTGCAAAACGAGTCGTACGGTAGTGCCTAATGGTTAGCATACGCCGTATCCCGGAATGCAGTGATATCCGGGTCTGAACGGCAGCGCTTTCATGGTCTGCAAGCGTTTTTACTTTAACAGTACTACCACATATTTGATGTGAGCAAAAATACGACCTCAGATGATCAACCCGTGTTCATCCGGAGCAGTGCTAATACTACAACAGGTAATTTGCGCCAGCACTGTCTTAGTATCTCTATGATAGTTGTCAGCCACCAACCTTAAGCAGGTTTGGTCGGGTATGCCATTTCGCTTTTATAAACCCAGTTGAGGTGACAGTTATTGTGATGAGAAATACTCCATATCATATATATATATATATATATATATAGCTATATATTTATCTATATCTATATATATATCTATATATATATATCTATATATCATATATATATATATATAGTAAGAAACTGAAGGGTGAGCAAAAATACGACCTCAGACGGGAGTCGAGCCCGCGTTTCATCCATACCGCGGAAGGCAATCAAAACACTAGAAATCTGGAATATTAGTTCTTTACTTTATTTCAGTCATAGCAGTGTGATGATGTTTGCATTATACGTCCAACAATGCTGAGTGATTGCAAAGTTTGGGACCTCAGTCGGGAAGTTGAATTCACAATCATATCCATGGCGCGTGCAACCTTACACCACAGGGCACATGCTCTGCTAATAGGCCTTTTCATCACATGGTTCATTAGTGTGTAGGTGAACGAACTGAGTATGAAGGTTTGAATTCAACTTTGTGGCACCGTGTAACCGAACAGTGTAACGGAGGTGACTCATATATGATTCAGCAGGCCATTACGGATACGGCCGAGATGACTCGTATGTGGCTCATTCCTATCTATGCTCGTTTATCCTGAAGTATGGAGCTTTTTGCTGCACTTTTGGTGGTCACTGCAGTCATTCGATAGCTTTTCCAATACAAATGTGAATATCGATAGGAAAAGGCTCTATTTTGGATTAAGAGATATACAGAGACTTCTCTTAATGGTACTATCAGAATGACCAAATGTGTGACACATTTCGCCCCACACAAACACTATATTATTCTTGGGTACGATGATTATGTATCGTTAGAGCCATTTTTGAGCTGGGTCAAGCTGATTATTGACTAATAAATCAAAAGAGGTCTCAATAGACCGCTTGATTGGTTAGAACTAAATGGGTTTTTGGTAACTGTTTGCCCCTTTCTCCTTGCATGTTTTCTTCAAAGCCACGCTCAATTTCAATATGCCAGGTCAGCATTTTTTGAGCCACGCATGTGGTCTTTTTAAGAGCAGCTTATAGAGCCCGATACACGTGTTTTGGCCTTGATAGCCTCGTCAGTCGGGCAGTGCCCTTCGTCTTCATTCAATTCTCTCAGGAGAATCCAACCCTTATATAGAGTTGACGCAGACGAACTTTATACACGTGCCATATAGAGAAAATATCGCTGAATGAACAATGTTTTACACCCGATTGCTCTTAGCTGGTATCGTTAAATATATTATACCTTCCATCTGAAGTGTTTTCTTAAAACAGTGCTCAAATTTCAATATGCCTAGTAGTCATTTTTTTGAGCCATGCATGTGGTCTTCTATGGGGCAATTTATGTAGGGCATTAAGGATACCACCCAAAGCAATCGAATATGAAACACTGTCCATTCAGTAATATTCTCACTTAAGGCACGTGTTAAAATGTTCCTCTGCGCCAACTCTATATAGGGTCTAGGTTCTGACCAGAGGACTGGCCTAAAGACGAAGCATACTGTTCCACTGACGAGGCTGTCAAGGCCGAAACACGTGTATTGGGCTCTATAGCTCGCGCGATAAAAGACCACATGCATGGCTTAAAAAAATGATATCGGCATTATATTGATATTCCGTTCTATTTGTTAATATTGACTCATGACAACCGCATGGTATGAGCAAATTTGAAGAAATGTAGAGCTTAGTTCGGCATAAAATTTAAAGCATCACCAAATACTGAAAGTACTGAGGTTATTCGATGAACCATAGAAAAGGATGGGATTGAGCTTTCGGGCATATAGCATGCAGCTATTTTTCTTCTACTATTTTACACAAATTGCCCTTTAATCTCCTGTGCCGATCTCATCATTTCCTGTACTCGCTTCGTCGTCGCATCCATCCTCCACGAAGCTCTCTACAAATAATCATCTTTTGCTATTTACAGCCTGCTGCTTGAGGATTTTGTCTTCTTTATGAATGTACGTTGAATGCTGGTTCGAGCGACCCTCCTTGCAAGCTTAGGGTAATCGAACTAAGGCGTTTCCTAAGGCGTTCGTTGATTATTGCAAGTGTTGGGCAGGAGATCGTACAAGCGCCTTGCCTTTCACGTTGCTTCTCGTACACCCCTCACTAACCACTGCGCTAACCCCATACTCAAACATACGATATGTATTTCTAGAGCGATAAAGTAAAGTATTTTCTCATACTCTGTCATATTCTCAACCCCCAAAGTTCTCGAATATCCGTAAATTTTTGCTCAATATCGAAGTACTACCAAACCGCGTAGAGATTCTTGTTGAGTGAGTAATCGAGTGATTGAAAAAATCAGGAAAACTGCTCCGTGAGCTAAAAATGAACCACTGAGAACCGTGGTCTCTATAGATGTCTAGCGGCTACGCCCATGAGAGTGACTCCTATAGAGGTCATACAAGTGAAGGTAATAAACGTTGCTCAATTCCTTCATCGCACAAAATCAGATATGGATGCCAATGAGTTGAGCTGAATGTGCCTCTCACATCGGAGCTGTAGGAAAACAGCTTTGTGCGCTGAAAAAGGAACCGTCGAAATTGTAACCGCAATGGCTGTCATAGTGCCCTCAAGTCCTTTAAGAGATGACTCTTATAGAGCTCAGGCCTTCATATTTATAAATACACACACAGGACCGTTATCACAATTTCTTCCCTGGGTCCATGGAAGTCTTTAATCTGATTCGTTTCCCAAGCATTCATCCTCCACAAAGGTCTACGAATATTTCACGCGTTGCTTCAGCTTCTGCATGAGTTATTCACCTTCTTTATGAACGTCATAGAACGATGCTCGAAGCATTTCTTCTTGCAGTCTTGGAGGTAGCCGAACTTTGGGCGTTTCATGAGGTGTTCGTTGATTGACTGCCAAAGAGTATCGAGGGAGGGGATGGGTGTAGTGCCGATTGCTTTCAGCGCGCTTTCTGATACACCGCTTCACTAACCACTACGCTACTCCACCCTCCAGTAGTACTGCGCCTTTTCAATTCGTCCACAACACAAAATACTTCGTCTACGTCACTGAGTTCAGCTCAGCTCAGTCCGTCTCCATGCCTCTGGTCAGCCATTGGCCGCGATACCGGCGTATAAGGCGCTGTGCAGTAATCAAAAGAATCCAAGCCTTCGGCATTGATCCGTCCCTAACGTATACGCCACGCATTCGTCTCCATTCGTAGCATCGTTTGGAGTGAGTGTATGCCTACCTAACCTTCACTCGAACTGGCCCATCGATGTGTCAAGTCACTGCGGCTCTCTACCCAGACAAGTCTGATAGCAACTTGGCGAGCCCGGAGGGATGAAGGTTTGATGAGGCTTGATCTCGAGGTCGAACCACTGACCTTGTACGAGCCGCACGGCTCCTCCAACCACTGCGCCAAATGCTCTCTTCAGGTCATTAGCGCGCTCCAGACATAATGTCTCGCTCCATGCGAGGACTTTCTTGAATTTTAAGAATTCAAATTATATTCGAGGCTTCTGAGGGATGTCGTCGTCAGCGTCGTGTTCGGTTTGTTCTTCGACTCAGACGAAGATCATCGACGGTCTGATGTACTGCGCCTTGTGTGGCACGCAAATCTTCGTGAGGACTTTTCGTGCTCAACTTTTTCCTTTTCTTTTTTTCTTTTTTCCCTCTTTTCTTTTTTTTCTTTTTTTCCATGAGTCACTCAGCTTCAACAGAGCTTTTGAACTATATAAGGAAGAATGCTGTCGGCTGAAAATTTCGTTTTAGATGCTTTTTTGAAAATAAATATCTTCATAACGAAACCATGAGGCTATCTCGCGCAAGCCTAACCGTTTGACTTCCGCGGACCCAAACTGGGCGTGTCCGACTGGCCAGGCCTCCAATCGCCAGTATGGGAATGGCCCCGCCCCCTCCTGTCCCTCTGCGAGTTCGGCCATAGCGTGGCAGTCACTGTCCTGTACCACTTCTCTCTGCCACTTTGCAACCGTCCATCGGGAAGAAAGTTGCTGGTTCGATTCCCAACCACGACGCTTTACTGTATAGTTCTTCTTGGTTTATCTTCGTGATGTCGATTAGTATCGAAGGTCCTTCTATAACGTGATTATCCCAGCAGAAAGCGTCCAGTTGTATAACATTTCACAGTAATTGCCTCGCTGAGGTTAGAGTCGCAGAGTTGCAGGGGGAGGTGGAGCCGTTCCCGTGATTGCACGAGGAGCCCTTGCCAGTCAGACACGCCCAGTTTGGGTCCACGGAAGTCAATCAGTTGGAGGAATTGAGGAAATTGGCTGTCGGTTATGAAAGATATAAAGATATTATTGTCTGATAGAATGTTTTTGATACTAAAGTAGATCGCAGACGTAGAACGTAGATGTAAATGATTAACTGTGATAATTCTGTATGGAAAGACCTCGATACTAATTGTCATCGAAAAAAAAGAAAAAATACTACAGTGAATTTTTGTATGGAATCGAATCAGCAACCTTCTTCCTCATGGACGGGTGCCGAGTGGCAGAGAGGAGTGAGATAGACAGTAATTGCCTCGCTGAAGTTAGAGTCGCAGAGTTGCAGGGGAGGAGGTGGAGCCGTTCCCATGATTGCGAGTGGAGCCCTTGCCAGCTAGACACGCCCATTTTGGGTCCGCGGAAGTCAGTCTGTTGAAGAACTTGAGGAAACTGGCTGTCGGTTATGAAAGATTTAAATTATTATTGTCTGATGGAATGTTTTGAGCTTTTCAGAGGTTCGGTTTGGCATCTTTAGTGGTGTACTTAAGTTTCGGCATCCTCGCACACCTCATCACTCGACTCACCTCTATTGTTATAGGGAATTGGTGCCGAAGAAGTTACACTCTGCATCTAGTGAAAGACCACCTGATGTGGCGTTCTTTCAGAGTTATGGATTGTCGACTGCATAGCTTACGACTGTGACAGAGCATATTTAGCAATACCTTCCGATCGACTATTTTGAGACCTCGCTCATATCTTCAATATGTCTGGTAGAATGTTTAAACCCTATCAGATGCCTGGCATGGCTTTTCTAGTGTGAAAGAAACATTCTGCAGAGATCCCATAGAGTTTGCTACTGAGGTAAACTATGACCTCCTTCTTATTTAATGTTTATCAAAGCTAAATTTGATTATGAACAGTAATAAGTCGGAAATTATCTTATTTCACCGCCTATTGCGGTGCTATGATGTTTGAATAATCCCAATGATGTAGAGTGGTGTGCAGAAACGTTGCGTCAGCCGCGATTTGAACCCAGATCTTACTCTTTCCGAGAGCATGTGCTAAACCGTTGCACCGGAAGAGTAAGATCTGGGTTCAAATCCCGGCTGACGCTAACGTTTTTGCACACCACTCTTCATCATTGGAATTATTAACAGTCTTAATTACTGAGTGATGTATGAAACGTTCAACTCCAGTCAGGTGCCGAACTCGCTTCTCACATATGAGGGGGAGGGGCGTGCTACCACTGCGTCACCGAAGCCACCGCTTTGCTAGACCTCTTTCTTTGATACATATATATACACATTTATATGGAGTGCATGTGGCGCAGTGGTTAGAGGTGCTCTGCGTCGCACATGAGGTCAATGGTTCGATCTCGCGCTCATGGCTCACCAAGTCATCCATCCCCCCGGGGGTCGATAATTTGGTACCAGGCAGGTCTCAGACTTCTTTGGGAGGATGAGCAGCACTGACTCGGTTCATCGGAGGCCACCGCGAGTTATTGTAAAGGCCAGATATGCATTCAATCACCTCAAACGAAGTTAAAAATTGGAATCGAATGCATGGCGCATCCCTCAGGGATTGATCAACGCCGAGAGCTTTATCCTTTATCCTTTATATATATATATATATATATATATATATATATATATATTATATATATATATATATATATATCTTCAACAGTTAGTCTATACAATGTCTTTGTTTTACGGCTTTTTATTAGTGCTAGGATGTTATATCTTACATCAAAAATTTTTCTCAGATTCACTGTATCACCGGAAGCAGGGCAATGATAAACACAGCTGTCCAAAAACTTGGGTAACTCAACAACTTCACACAGATATGGGGTGGAACTTGTATTTTGAATAAAAATGTTGGAACAGTAGTTAATTTTACAGCTTTAGTATATTTAACTTCAGGACTATCGCGAATTGGAGGCTGATGATAACGATGTGGTCAGCAGGCATACGAAAATAAGGGGCAAAGCTGCTGCTCAGCTAAATCAGCTAAATCCGAAGAAAATGTGGAATCAGCCAAGCTTGGTCTGTCAGCAGCAAGCACCAGGAAAAAACGTCGAGTATGTTTGTTCGACGTAACCGTCCCTTTTTGAAGGATTCTTTTAGCTGAGTAGATGCGAGATTGGTATCAATTGTTTTCGTTGCTGTTGACGTCCGATGGCTGACGTTTGGGCAACCTTGCATTTTTCAGAGCCTTTTTATTACGTGTAAGACCTTAACCCTTCTGGGACCGTGGACCCACGTCCTCTGCATCTCTAACTCCCAGCGTGGCAACGCATTCAGTGAATTATTGTTATTTGTCAGTTGTATTCTCGTCGTTATTTTCCTGCTTATAACAGCAAAATATGTTCACATATAAGTTAACATAGGAAAAAAGCGCAGTAGTACTTCTGAAATAATGCAACATGACAATCAAGGCGTTCCCACACTAAGGATTGCAGTGTGCACGGGGTGAAGCAGACCCTGCAGCGTTTCTCACGCTGGAGGTTAGGGACGCAGGGGAGGTGGATCCACGGTCCCGAAGGGTTCAAGTCCAGTGTTTAACCTCACTAGTAGGTCACATCGACGTCCCGCTTTGAGCCTTACACTCTACGAAACGGATCTGAAAAAGACGAGGTTGTCGCAATTGTCAGTCATCGGGCAACAGCATCAACATCTTATACCCAATCCGTGTCAACTGGACAGGGATATTGAGGTTCTTGAGACTTGCTTACGTCAGTGATGGCGCAAGTCTGTTATCACAATGCATTTTACTCACGCTTTGAGAAGAAGAGCTTTCCCACTTCTCCAGACTTTCAGTAATCACTCGGTAGCTCGAATCTTGACAGTTTCAATGCTGTAGATTTCTCAGTGCGCACTATAGCAGCGAAGATAAAACTTGTTTTCACAGTCACTCTCATCACCGTTCATATTTCCGTTGTCCTTTGAAACTTTTTTCCTCCGTTACGTAGAAATTTTTCAGCTTTCCTCATAAAATACAGGAAGGCTTTTGTTCTATCATTCTATGGGCCTAGGGTTTAATTTTAATCCTATATTGCCAAATAAATCCGCTACTAACCTAAGCTTAGGAGTGCGAAACAGGCTCTTTTTCCGTTTCGTGGCACAGGATGAAAAACAGATCCCTTTCGCTGGACAAGAACTTTTCACATCAGTGTTAGTAACTATCTACAGCCGAAATCTCTGGCTAGCGCGCTTCGTAGCCGTTTTTTCGAAACTCTTTTCTATAACGCTGTAAAATTCAAAACAAAACTATGTTTTACATCGGCCGCGCCATATCACTATTACTTCGCTGGAAGCACGAAAACCATGTGAACGTGTAGAGGAAGTCTTGTAGTATTAGAATCATACGTTTAATCTGGAGTTTTTTTTTTCAAGCGGAGAAACAAATCCTAATTGAACATAAAAAATTGCACTTCACTTGTGATCTGCCGAAGTGCCGTCGACCGATGGCCGTGTTGAAACCGCGTCATACCTCCTAGGCCTCGCCCTTCCCCACCCTGTAAATGAGTTAAAAAGCACATACTCGCGTATGTGAATCAATCTTATTTTCCCTGCTGCACAGCAGAGAGACGATCTTTCTAGAAACTAAGCACAACGTTGGAATCGTCAAGTCTTACGCTTTCGAATGGTTACCAATAGTCTCAAGAAAGAGCTCTGTAATGCTGAAAATATCCTCTTGTGTAACACAAATGTCTTTTCTTGCTGAAGCGTTATAAAGGAAGTTTTTTGAGAAAATGGTCACGTACCACGCTAGCCAAGGATTTGAGCTTGCGAATGATTGCCAACACTCTTATGAAGAAATCATGTCCAACGAAAGGGATCGGTTTTTCATACCGTGCTACCTAACGGAAGAGTACCGCGAAGCGTAATATTCTTTCTATTCTTTCGATGCTCCATGAAAGCCTTTTCAAAGAAGAAACTTCGCTTCGAGTTACCCAGTTTTGTGCTGTCGATTATCTATTAAAGGTTTGACCATTTACAAACCCTAACCTCCTCGGTGCCGTTTTTTTGTGAATGTTACGAAACCACATCCACACAAACATCCACTTATCCCGTGCTTCAACTACTGCGCGCCTAGTGTGAAACTCAGTTTTGTTTACTCTAGTGCAGCTTCCTAAGAAGTGTTTCTCAAAAAAAAGTGCAATAGATCCTTTCATTATTATCTGAGCTAACTTGTCATGTGGTCTGGTAAGGGCTCTTGTACAGCCCGATACACGTGTTTCGTCCTTACAGACTCGTCAGCCGGGCAGAACCCGTCGTCTTTCGATATTTTTATAGTCAGTTCTCTCGAGAGCTCTGCTTTCTTGCAGAGAGTTATCGAAGTCGAACGTTTTACACTCTATGTCAAGCGAAATTTCCACCTAACACAGAGTGTTTGCGCACTCGATTGCTCTTTGGCTGGTATTTTTATCATATTGTACCTTTACTTCGAGTGCTTTATTAAGACCACGCTCAAACTATAAAAAGCTCTCGAGAGAACTGACTATAAATATATCGAAAGACTATGGATTCTGTTGACTGACGAGTCTGCAAGGACGAAACACGTGTGTCGAGCTATACAAGAGCCCTTTCCAGACCACATGACAAGTTGGCTCAAATAATAATGAAAGGATCTATTGAAATTTGAGCGTGGTCATGATAAAGCACTCGAAATAAAGGTATAAAACAAGTGCATTGTTGAAATCACCGGGAGTTAAGCTGTTAAATGATTACTAAAAGCTTGAGAAAAAGATAGAAGGCCTTATCATCAAGGTGTTGAAAAATGGATTGCAAAAATCGACTTGTTGCTCGATTATTAATCTTGAGGTTACAGAAAGTAGGTCTTTCAAATTCGTACTCATTTGTCTTGAATAACGCTGGAAGGCCAAGAATGTCCCAGAGAAGCACTAGAATAAGGAGACTAGTAGTGTGAGAATTTTAGAGTAATCTTATGACATTAAACTTTGCTTAATTCGTTCAGTTGCAGGGCGAGGAACTTAAGGATTACTTCAAGTTTCCAGCGACTGAGGATTCTAAAAACGAAGTCTTGTAAGTCCCTTTTCCAGCTTCTCTTCAGAAATCACATTTCGTTCATGCAGTATCAACTTTGAGGAAAGACGTCACTACTGGTGGTGCGCACGCGCCGTCCTATCTAAGGACAGTGGGGAAAAGGCTTTGCGCTTTCACAAAAATGCTTGCAAAGGCAGTTGCAGCACTTCGGAGAGAACCTGCTATTCCCAGTACTTTTCCGGTAACTACGTTTAACTTCTAATTTATCTCTACTAGGTTAATAAGCCAGCGCGTATGGCGGAGAGGTTAGAGGTGCTGTACGATTTACACGTGGGCGACCAATCGGTGGTCGATGGTTCTATCCCGCGCCCAAGGCTCACCAAGCCCTCCATACCTCCGGCATCGGTGAAGTGGTACCAGACTAGAATAGTAGCCTACGAAAATAGTAGCACTACATAGGCCACCTCCATTCATAGTTTTAGCCAAATATGCATTCAGTCACTTCAGAAGGCGAATGCATGGCGCATCCCTCATATATTGATTAACGTCGATCACTTTGTCCTTTTACTCTTTTAGCTCCAGTAAATCTTTCTTATATAAATTTCTTATGAAGGCAAGTGACTGACTGTTCAATGGCGACATATATTATCTTCAGGATCATGTTTTCTCCATATATCAACGATATCTGTCGGCTTGCGGAGTTGCTTACACAACCAAAGATTACACTGAAAATGTGGAAGAAATGTTCCGCGCCCTTGTATGTGACCAAATATCGTAAGTCACCATGTCCAGCGAGTGTATATAGAAATTACTTTTCAGTCTACTATTTTGAGATCTTGCTTAGAAACATTGTAATCTGATAACATATTTTAAGCCTTTCGTAAGGTCTTTGTGACACTTGTAAAGTGCTAGACATGTGATTCGTCGTTCCAGCCTCATCAGTACCACGATGCCTTTTCGTTCAGCTAATTCCTCGGGGATTATCCCGCATATAGAAGACTTGCTGACGAGCTTTTTATACCTGAAGTACGGTGTTATATGTCAAAGTCAATTGGAAGGCATTGTTACATATGCTCAGTAACACTCGTAAGCCAAGCATTAGGCAATCAATCACTTTGAAAGAACACCACGGTGATCCTTCCAACGCACATCGAGTGTAAAAAGTTCGTTATCAATTCCTCTATGTAGGGGGAGGAATGCCCTGTATGCCCAGGAATTGTCTGAACGAGAAAACACCGTGCTACTGTTGAGCCTGGGAACCAAATACGTGTATACTTTGTGTCACATTTTGTAAGTGCCATAACAGACCTATGCAAAGCACAAAATGCGTTGTCAGACTGTACAGAAATTCATTGTGTATTCTCGATATGTCATTTGAATCTTCAGGACATTTGAACGTGCTCAGGAAAAGAAAAAGAAAGCGGAGGGACGAAAAGAACGAGGAAAAGAAGCGTTGGAGACGTCGACAGATGCATGGGTTCTACTCATGAGCGATACGTTAGGCGAGAACTTAGATATGCAGTCTGATGATGATCATCAAGAGGTAAGTTAAGAAGAAGATCGGTTGTTTCTTTATAGAAAGTGTTATTAGTGATTAAAGTGTTACTCAACACAATGACTTTAAAGTCTTGTCTACGAAAAAAACCACATTTTTCTCGATGCTTCGTTTCGATGCTACAATCTTTTCCTAGAGTCTTATAATGAATCGATAGTTTGACTTATCCGGTTCATTGGAAGTAATCAGATGACAAGTTAGGAGGAGGACAATTTTTTATTGGGTCAGTAGGAATTTCATGTCCAAATTGATAAGTTATCGACTGATCGCAAAAGGTCCTAGAAGACTTTTTTGGATCAAGATAAATCATCAAGAAAGAGTGTAGCATCATAGAAGCCACGTTGTCTTCAGAGTTTTAGAGTAAAGATTATCTGTTATTGTTGAATCCAGGAATTCGAGTCCAAGGTGCTACCTGCTAGTACAAGTGATGGAACGAAGTCCCATTCCGTAGACGTCGTTGACACGATGGTACCTAAGGAGACCATAGATCATGTGCGTTGTTAAAGAATATATTTTACTCAATACTTAGTGTACTTTTAGATGATTTTCCGTCCTTACTGCTTGCTGGCAGTGTTGTAATGTTATAAATAAAGATCTAACAGTATTGAGTGGTATGCAAAACTTTTGACATCAGGCGGACTGAGCCAACGTCTCACCCGTGTCGGGAGCGCGTGCTACCACCATAACACCAGCGATATGATAAAGTGTACTCCGCTGGTCAGTTGCTGAGAGATTCGCCATGCACTGGACTTCATCTGGCATCGTTATGGATGATCGAGTGCCTATTTAGCCTGTAAAATGACTCGCGGTGGCCAACCGATGTATCGTTAGTGCTGCCATCTACAAGCCTGGTGCCAATCTGCCGACCCCGGCGGGACGAAAGGCTTTGTGAGCTTTAGGCGCGGTATTGACCATTAACTCTTTCGGGACCGTGGGCCCATCTCCTCTGCAGCTGAAACCCCCAGCGTGGCGGTCGCTGGACGGTCTGCTCCATCTTCTCCGCGTCTTTGACCCCAGCGTAGGAACGCTTAAAATGTATTGCTGTGTTACTTCAATTGTATCATTGCTGTTATTTTCCTATGTTATGGGATAAGTATATTATGTTGTTATAAATAGGAAAATAACAACATTAATACAATTGATACAGTACAATAATACATTCTGTGCGTCCCCACGCTGGGGTAAATGATGCAAAGGATGAGGGTCCACGATCCAGAAAGAGCTAGCCATCGATTGCTCGATCGCGTGGCTATAGTAGAACATATCTAGAAGCTGGGCCACGTGAGTTCCCTGTGAATCACCATAGATTCAAGGATAAAAACTGTAAAGCTCTCGACTTTGACCAATCTTTGAGGGATGCGCCATGCATTCATTTTCAATTTTGAACTTCGCTTGAAGTGAATGGATGCATATCTGGCCTTTAAATTGACTCACGGTGCCCTCCTGTTGTAACGAGTCAGTGCTGCTTATCCTCCCACACAAGTCGGAGACCAGTCTGGTACTAATTCACCAACCTCGGGGGATGCATAGCAATGTGAGCCATGAGCGCGAGATCAGACCATCGACCTTATGCGACGCAGAACGCCTCTAACCACTGCACCACGTGCGCACTCACCACCACCATAATGAAAAATGCCAGTTGAACATTGTTGTAGATGGTTTGTTTTGTGTTTTTGTTGTGTTTCAGTGCTTCCTTGCAAGTAAACCTTCTCTACGTCCAGGCAGCAACTTTGTACCTCGCCCTGGACGTCCTCGTGGCACTTGTTTACGTATCTCTTGTCACCATAGGATGTAGATGGATTCTTCTTTCTGATCTCATAAGGTGAAAAAGTTTCCTATCACTTCTATCATATTTGAGACAGTTCCATTGATTACAGATGGGTTCGCGAAGGCCGATTCGGAATATCTATATTTCAACTCGGAGCGCTGTCAAGTTATAAACTGGAAAAATCAAGGAGCGTTGAAGCGAGCTATTCGACAAAAATGGTAACATGTAACTGTCTCTACTAATGACATGGTGATCCTTTGGATTCTTGTCCATTATGAGGCCTTATGGAAAATCGATCTCATTTGCTGGACAGGAACTTTCCATAGGAGTGTCAGTAATCATTCGAAAGCTTAGATTTGTGGGTAGAGCACTACGTGGCTGGTTTGTCAAAACACCCTTTCATAACGCAGTAGCATCCAGAATAAAAATTATATTCCACACCTGGCATGCGCCATCATTTTTATCGTCGCTGAAAGCACGAAAGGCATATCAGCGTGTAAAGAAACTTTTGTAGTATCTGAGTCAATCATTTTATCGGGAGTTTCTTTCACAGCGGAGAAAAAGTTTTCAATTGAATAATAAGATGCAACCCATATATTCAACGGCCAGGGCATCGATCAGATGCCCCCCTGACTCCATAGACTAGCCGGTAAACAAGTCGCATAGAATGTAAAATCAATCTTATTTCTCGTGCTAAACGATATTTTCAGGTTCGGGAACTAAGCACAGCGTTGGAATCACTGATAATTACGCTATCGAATGATTATTGATGGTCTGAAAAAGAGCTCTGTCCGGCGAGGTATAGAGCACAAATCTTTTCTTTTTCCTACTGCGTTATCGAAAGCTTTCCAAAAAGTAAACACTTTTTGAGTTAGGGTAACTGCCCGACTGACGAGATCGCAAGATCGAAACACGTGTATGGGGCTCTATAAGTTAGTCCTTTTTTAACAGACCACATGACATGCGTGGCTCAAAAAATGATTATCAGGCATATTGAAATTTGAGCTGAGGTCTTAAGAAAACACTCGAAACGAAAGGTATGATATATTGAATTACTAGCCAAGTGCAATCTAGTGTACAACACTCTATGTCCAGTGAAAATCTCACTGAACATAGAGCGTAAAACGTTCGTCGTCGCTAACTCTTAGTGTGGAACTGGAGCACTCACAGAGAGTAGCAAAAGACGAGAAAGGGTAACTGCCCGACTGACGAGATAGCAAGATCGAAACACGTGTATCGGGCTCAATAAGTCGGCCCTCTCGATAGACAACTGACATGCGTGGCTCAAAAAATGATTATCAGGCATTTTCGAGTTATTCGAAACTCGTGCTATCGAATGAATGCTAACACTCTAAGAAAGAAGTTTTCTCCAGCGAAATATAAGCGAGATAAGAAAAATTAGCCACATGGTCGAGTAAGGCATAATTTTATCTTGGATTTTACAGTCTTATAAAAAGGTGTTTTGATAAATTGCTTAAGTGGGGCTGTAGCTAGAGATTTAGACTTTCGAATGATTACTAACACTTCTGTGAAAAGTTCGTGTCCAGTCAATGAGATCGCTTCTCCATTTATCGCCTCATAATGGTCAAGTGTCATCCTTTATTATACGCTTACTTCCAAAACATACAATTCTGTTAACCTTTTTGCGAATTTCTCCGTGTCTCGACAGGATCTTCCTCTTTACGAGTTTCAACGTATTATGTTATTTATTTGGCAACTCTGTCGACTCCCACCCACTCCTGCGAAGGTTGACTTCGAGCAGGTGTGTTTTCTTTTCCTGTCGCTTTATGCAAGCTTTAGCTTCTATCATTCGCTCTCTATGGTGCGTTTGGCCAGTGGCTAGATGTACCTTGCGGCGTTTCCGACTGCCGATGGTTTGATCCCGCGCTAAGGCCCCAGTAAGCCTTTCATTTCACTGAGGTCGGCTAGTGGGTACCAGACTCGTCTGGGAGGTTAGCAGATCCGACTAAGTACATGGGAAAGCCAGCGCGAGTCATTCATCGTGTAGGCCGGGTATGCCCTCAGTCGAATGCATGACCCATCTATTAGGGTTGATCGACGCCGAGAGTTTTATACTTTTTATTTTCTCTCATTAAATCGGTGATTTACTAGTTCATTTTGCATCATGACGTCCTCCAATTACACGGTGTTCGGATGCTTCAGTTCCTTCAATAACGAGACCCCTCAAATAGCTGTCGAGGAGATTTCCTCTTTACTTCGTATTCCGTTTTGCTGGTTACAACTAACATGCAAAAAACAGAACCAGTGCTTCCGAACGACGTTTCGAGAAATCAGTTCAAGAGATTATTAGAATATGCGAAATATTAGGTAAGAAAAACATGAATATTGATCAAAATTTCAGCGCTCAGCAATTATTTCTTGGCAAAACTCCTCTGCAATGTTCCAACACGTTGGCGTGGGTTTACCAGTCGGTGACCCCCACATTTCGGTGTCTCCTCGACAGCTATTCGAGAGGTTTTGTTATTGAAGGGACTGATATCCGAATGTCGTACAAATGAAGGACCCCATCATGCAGGAGAGCCGTTTATATCTAATTTTCAAATTCACATTGCGTTTTTAGATTGTCGCCCGAATACTATACAATCTCAATTTGCCAAGAGCCATGATGGGACGTGTACAGCTTCTGTTAGAGAAAGTACCTCCATGTGTTGAGTTGGATGAAAAGAGTTTGAGAAGACAAGGATGCATCGAACACGTAAGCCAAAAGACTTTATACCTCTATTTTGAGTGCTTTATTAAGACCACGCTCAAATTTCTACAGATCCTTTCATTATTATCTGAGCCAACTTGTCATGTGGTCTGGTAAGGGCTCTTGTACAGGCCGATACACGTGTTTCGTCCTTACAGACTCGTCAGTCGGGCGGAACCCGTCGTCTTTCGATAATTTTATAGTCTTGCACAGCTAAAGAGCAATCGAGTGCGCAAAAACTCTGTGTTAGGTGAAAATTTTTCTTGACATAGAGTGTAAAACCTTCGTCTTCGATAACTCTCTGTAAGGGAGCAGAGCTCTCGAGAGAACTGACTATAAAAATATCGAAAGACGACGGGTTCTGCCCGACTGACGAGTCTGTAAGGACGGAACACGTTTATCGGGCTGTACAAGAGCCCTTAGCTGACAACATGACAAGTTGGCTCAAAAATAAGGAAAGAACCAAAAGGCTTTGTCAACAAGCCAATCTGGACGGCAGTTAATCGACCGCGCAACGCGATTCCTAGGCGGCGCGCGATCTATGTACTTAACTAGAGTTTTATATCTGTTTTGGCAAACAGCTCTAGGTTTTTGGGTTCTTTCTGGTTATATGGGAACAAATATAAAACCAATCTCATTCGTTGGAGAGGAACTTTTCATATAATTCAATATGCCTTGCAATCATTTTTGAGCCACGCATGTCAGTGGTTTCATATAATTGTTAATAAACATCCAAAACTGAGACTTCAGGCTACAGCCCCACGTCGCAGGTTTTTGAAAAAGCCTTTTCTTGACGTTGCTAAAGAAGGAGATTTTTTGCGTTGCTGACGCGCTTCTCGCCGAGCAGAGATATTCCTTTGGACTGAAAGTAATCATTGGATAGCGCAATTGTATATGATTCCAACGCTGTGTCTATGTCCTGAAAAAAAGCCGTTTTTTAGCGCAGCAGGTAGATGAGTTGAATTTCCATCTGCGACTGAAGTGGACTTGGGGCAATTCACGCGCGGCTGGCTGAAGCAGCTGATAGGACTTGCACCGGTCTTACGACAACTCACCAGTGTACGTGGCTGCCTCAGTCAGCCACTCGTGAATTGACTAAAGTCCACCTTGGTCACAGACAGGAGTTAAACTTATTTTACCTGATGCGCTTCAAAGAAATGGTTTTTTCGGAATAAAAGCGCACCGTCGGAATCAGAAACGATTGCGTTATCCAATTATTACGAATAGTTCAAAGAAATATCTCTTCCGGGCGAGAAATATGCGCGGCCGAGACGTAGTTTTGTGTGGATTTCACGGCGTCATAAAAGTGTTTTTTGAAAGACCGAGGCTTTGGGATCATTGCTAATACTCCTATAGGAACTTTTTTAGCGAATGAAGTCGGTTTTTCGTTTGGTCCCTTATATCCAGAGAGAACCGTTTTTGTTATCTTTCTAGTACTCCGAGATTTTCTCTACACGTCTCATGCTTTGGTCCTTAAACATCTTTCATGTGCGAAGAAAACTTCAGTGGTGAAACGTGTTCTTTTTTGCTCTTACAGCGCTATATGGAGACCTTTCAAATCTAGTTTCAAAATCGCCAGGGTTAATGCTATAGGACAACTAGTAAATATTTGATAAAAGCCATCCACATACCGCAGCTAAGCAAAAAATGAGCTCCATAAGTGGAAAGCAATCTTATTTTTGCTGCTATTGCGCAATGAGAGGGCCTTTTCAGAGAATATGCGTATCAGTGAAGTCACAGAGATTGAGGCTTTTGATTAACTGCCGAAATCCCAGGCGATTTGCTTTGTCTAGCGGAACAGGCCTTTAAATTATATACCTGGTGAGGTACACACTATTTAGAACGGGTTCTAGAATAGTTAGAATTATCCTTTCAGGGTCCGTATGTCAACGGTTGTTCATCGAATAGTGAAGAACGGTTCAGTGTGTCTCAAATAGTTAATGTATTCGGTCGACTGAAACAAACGACTAATGCTCTCAATACAGAGTAGGATTAGGTTTGAGTTTGCTTGCTCTTTCGGGACCGTGGACCTACCTCCGCATCTCTAACTCCCGGCGTGCGGACACATTAAATGTATTGTAATATTGTTTCAATTGTATTATTGTTGTTATTTCCCTACTCATAACTTAACATATTTACATATAACATCACCTGTATCACCTGTCGTCCCGTTGATCGTCGAGTGACTCGGAGCGGGTACCAGCAACTCTTCCATTTTTCCCTATCGCGTGCAAGAGTAGCCCAGTGGGTCCTCCTTGCTCTAAGAATTCGCTGAGCATCATATCTTTCTTCCATCGCTTCCAAAACAGTAACATATAACATAGCATAGGAAAATAACATGGTACAATGAAATAGTACAATAGTATGTTCAATGCGTTCCCGTGCTGGGGGTTAGAGATGCAGGAGAGGTGGAGCAGATCTTCCAGCGGTGCTACAATGGGAGTTAGAGATGCAGCGAAGGTGGGTTAACGGTCCCGAAAGGCTCAGTGATCTAAGTCAAATGACATCACCATATTTCAGCATTTTTTACTCGACCGAAACAAAGGCATTCGCATACATTTTGATGGCCCTCAAACTTTGTTTTGGTCTAGACGGTGAGCGAGAGTTCGATGTTAAGGGAAATACTGGCGTAGGTTAACCATTCTTTGAAGTTCATCATGTATAGTAAGCAGTGCTGACACTAAGCCTTTTATAGGGCTTTTCCAGCAACATCTTCAGTATTATGCAATGGTTATATCAGCTGAAAATGCGAATTATGTTTTGGGAAGGATACGATCCATTGGACATTCTTCAAACTTAGTTTGTAGTCATTTTTATCGTTAATTTCCCTCTTTATCTGAGTTGGAATTCACTGAACTATTGTTACAGCAAACCCGTCGGGCCACTACTCTATGAGGAGAACCTCACGCGTAGTCATGTTTCACGTTTGTAAGTTGATCATAATCTTCTATCAGGAAAGAAATGAAAAGTGTGGAAACCTTCATCTTGGAGGAGCTCTTAGAGATGTTTACAAGATGTTTACGTTACCTGGATGGATTGTTCATTGTGTAATCTCGTCAACAATCGACTAAGAAGAGTCGGTAGAGGCAATGCTACAGCCTTTATTCGTCCACTCGTTCATCGGACTACCCAGTCGGTTGGAATCATTGTCTTAGGTTATAGAAAGAGGCAGACATTATTCAGGCGTTGATCAATTTTTGAGGTATGCGCCGTGCATCCGACTTCATCAAGCATCGTTGGAAGTGATTGATTGCCTGGCTAGCCTTCATAATGATTGCAGCTGGCCCACCGAACACGTTAGTGCTGCTATCCTTGCAGGCAAGCTTGTTGTGGAGCGATAGAACATTTAATGGGCCAGTGCGCGGGATCGAACCATCGACCGCGTGTTTTTCGTGGGAAGCGTAAGTACGCTATGCGCGCTAGTCTATGCCATTTGCCTCTTACATCTCCGTATCTTGACATCCTGTTTCCAAAAAAAATGGTGTCTTTCCCTGGATGCGGACTTTGCAGGCAATTTGAAATATCCGAATGAGTCCGTCTAGGATGCATTTCGCTTACGTACAAGTGATTGTGGGCAAGCAGGTTCAGCTTGATATGCGGGTTGAATAAGCTCAGACCAGTGGAATGAGAGAGCCCATGCATTTTCGTGTTCAGTTTCGGATTTCTCACAATGCGGATTGATTTGTCTGAATCGCCGGGAAATGGTGGAGAAGCTGACAGCTGAGCAGGACTTCAAAGTTTTCTACAGCAATGAGACAAAGACAAAATTTTTTCAATGAGTGGTAACAGAACACGAGCCCAATCCCGACAGTGCAGTTGTTAGCACGTGCTTCTGAAAACGGTGAAACTTGAGTTTGACCCTGGTTGAGGTTTAAAGTTTTGTGGTCACTCAACATTTTTAAAAAATTTTCTATGTATTCTAGTGGACGCGACAAACATTCCACCGACGATAGTATCGCCTACACCTTGATCTACACCTCGAGAGACTTTGGATTCACTCACTGCATTCCATCATCAATGAATATTGACAGTGTTAGTCAAATGTCTGCTTATACGGGATGTGTAGTTTCATTAATTTACTACTTTTTAGCAGTGCTATGACATTCTACTCCAAATCTAACTAATATTGTTAAGTACTATGTAAAACATACGGCACCATGCGGGATTTGAACCCGCCCGTTCATCTATATCGAGGGTGCTTGCTGCCACCACACCACTGAGCCATCGCTCTACCACCACTCGTTTTCTTCGATATAACCTATCGTAGCTGTCAGTAACTAACCTTCGATAAGTTTGACTAATCGACGTCAAACCCAGTTGGAATGGCGGCTATTAGAAGCTGCTTTGAAGAAATGGTCTCATTAGTGTGCTGGCAGCTTGCTCCCTCGGTATGGAGTGAAGCACGAGTTCAACTCCCGCCTGTGCTCAAGCCTGAGCTCAGTTTCCATAAAGATTATCTAGTGATGAATCAGATTGTCCTTGATATTATTCTCTCCTTTGTTGTTGTGTCCTAGTTTCGTCCATTAATTGAATAGTCTTTTTATATTCGTTTTATAGAGTGCGTCAATTCCAAATCCATTCCCGGAATATACGTGTGGAGAGCATAACTACGGAAATGACGACGAATCGCTTTATGGTGATTGTTTCTAACTCATTTGAGACGGCATGTATCATGTAAGATGCACAATTATTTTGAGGAAGTCTTTTTTCCTGGACTCGAGTTTTTTACTTATTTTCAGTATTTATTCAAAAGCTTGAGAAAGAGCGATTTTGATACTGTACATGGTCTATAGAAGGGCTTCTTTCTTAAGTCTGCCGGGACCGTCGACCCACGGTCTATGCATTTCTAACTGGCAAATCTGGACGCTCTGCTTCACGTCCTTTGCATCTCAAACCTCCAGCGCCATTGTTAGACGCAGCAGCGTTCTATTGTTTTACGCAACACGTCCACGAAGGGGGTGAAGCACACCGTCCAGAGTTGCCAGTTAGTGATGCAGGGGCCGTGTAGCCCACTGTGCCGAGAGGGTTAGTAGGTTGCAGCAGTGACAAGGAAATTATGCTTCACCTTCGTCGCGCTCATTGTAGGGGTCTCTCTTTGACCTTTCGCCAGGCTTTAGTACTCTTTCGATAGCTGTAATCTCGATAACTCTGAAACTGGGATTGGTTTTTGGAAAGGTCTTCACAGAGCGCTGTTAGAGCAAGAAGATTACGTTGCAATCTTGCAGTTTCTTCGCACATGAGGGTTACGTATGTACCCAAAGCATATGAGAGTATAGAATAAATCGTGGGGCATCAAAATACTACAGGCAATGCGGGAAATCTTTCGAAACGGTGGGGGGGGGGGGAGTATCTAATTAATTAACGAACATCGCGTGCAGCTTACGTGATACCGTGCACAACGAATTCAGCTGCTATCTCCGATTGTTAACCACTTGAGGACCACTGCTGATAGGCAGGGCGGCATCTGCATGTCTGGCTGTCTGCCTGCATCCCTACGAGACGGAACTCCGCCGTTAAAGATGCTGAGTGAGATTTGAAGTCGCGCGGCTCGATACGAAGGCGTGCCGTATGGCCCATGAAGGGTTAATGCTGGTTCTCCTCGTCAACATGTCTCATATCGCCTTTTCCCGTCATTTCTACAAATCGTATATTCATTCTAGCACCCTTACGACGTCAGTTGAACGTTCTACGAGCATTCCTTACTCGTCCACTTACCGCCGAGGAGAAGGATGAGATCAGAACGGCTTTGGATGAGATTGCTGTAAGGACGTTTAAGGCTGACTTTGAGGTGAGATTTTTTTTTCTCTGTGAATCCAAGAAATCCTGTCATTGCAGTTTATTCAATCAGAGTACTTCCTCCTCTTGCAGAAACATATCTTATTTGATGAGGCTTCGTCTACGAATACTTGCAAGGCAGATTTGACAAAAGGCAGAGCTGCCAGTGATGGAAGCCGTGCTGAGACGTGGCACAGATATTTCCCATGCGCTAAGGGATATGTGGTATGCTTGGAAGTTTGCCTGACTAGAAAATTACTTTCCGTTTTTTATAAAGCTTAGAACTACTTTCTCATCCTTTTAGCGTTATCCCCGACCGAATTTTACGAATTCAGGACTTCTTACTTTGAAAGAGAAAAGTTATGACTTGTTGATGCTCAATAGAAGGATGGGCTTGGCGAGTATTCATATTTCTTTTTGTATTATTACTATCTCAACATGGAAATCATGATACTCATCTCGAGACTTCTAGAGTTACATTAAACATCCCAGTACAAATTATGTAGTGCCACTAACCCTTACGGGACCGCAGACCCATGGCCTCTACGTCCCTAACGATCACCGTGTTGCCTCTAATAATGGCATCTAACCCCTAGCGTGCTGCGTCCAACAATGACAGCCACTGTCTATACTTTGTTAGACGCAGCAGATTGGGAGTTAGACGCCACTGTTGAAACGCAGCACGCTGGGGTTTAGACGCCATTGATAGGTACAGCACGTTGAAGGTCAGAGACGCAGAGCACATGGGTCCACGGCCCCATAAAGGTTAAGCTTTTACTCAGTTTAGTTGACGAAATGATTTTATATTCAGCCTGTTATCATTCAGGGAAGCAAGACATCGGGTTTACGTATGGTGTTTGCGTCTCGTAAAGCAGCCATTGATGCTTGGGAATGTGCTCAATCTGCAATGAGCCACACTTTTTCTATGCTTCTTCATTGGTTTTCCAAGATTATTGGTAAGGTTTAGTACAATACGGAATAGTTAATATTTCCGGCCCGACATGCGCCGTTACGTACCATCTTTAATTAGAGGAATTTTTTGCTTTATAGAGATTTTCCACTAGACTTTCAGGAATCGGTCGATAGCTTGATAGACGTCTATCTCAGTACTGCCTTTGCTTTATGAAAAAGCTTCGTAGTGCGGTTTAAGAGCATAAATGAAATCACGTTTCACGTTCGGCTTTCTTCTTTGCTTGGCTAGGGTTTGTGGATGGTTGTCACTAGACTTTTAGTGGTTATTCGACAACTGAAAAACGACGACCATAGCAGTACGCTTGCTTTTTCGAAAATCGTTTTCACTGCACTATATAAGGACAAAGGATAAAGCTCTCGGCGTTGAGCGATCCCTGAGGCATGCGCTATGCATTCGTCTTCAATTTTTAACTTCGTTTGAGGTGATTGAATGCATATCTGGTTTTTACATGAGTCGCGGTGGCCTCTCGCTGAATCGTGTCAGTGCTGCTTCTCCTTCCAGACAAGTCTGAGACCAGCCTGGTACCAGTTTACTGACCTCGGAAGAATGGATTGCTTGGTGAGCCGTGAGCGCGAGATCGAACCATTGACCTCTTGTGCGGCTCAGAGCACCTCTAAGCATTGCGTCACATGCGCTCCCAATCGTGAGATTTATTAAATAACACTTGACACCCGAAACGAATGATATGATATATGAGACAATGATATGGTAATCCATATAGACAGCTGAGGGATCAGAGAAGACCCTAAAGTGAAACGTGGTTTGTTTTTGCTGCTGCAGCACGTTAGGAAATCCTTTCCATAAACCATGCACCAGCTGTGGAATTGCTTTTTTTGGCTATAGAACGATTATTAAATGATTGGTGAAGAAGCTCTGTCAAGCGAAAGAAACCTTCTGAATACTCGAGTGCAGAATTGTGTACACACCATTGCTTGAAAGTCAAGGGCTGGTGTGATATCTAACCTGTCACCCTTCCTATCTTCTCCTTGTTTTCGATTTGGATATACTTCTCAAGTCGAATTGAACTCTTTTCATTTGACCGCTTTGTAGCTTAGATAGAGTGATGGCAAAACGGGCATCAGTAGTGCAGAAGTTAAGGGCACTCGCTTCCTGGTAAAGTGAGATGCGGTTTCGAGTTCTGCCTGGACGCAAAAAGTTTTACACATCACTCTACATCACTGAGTGTATCTCGAATCACTTGTAAAATGATCCAAAACAGCTGTATCAATTTTCTAAAGATGGATAAGTTAGGTGTCCTCCTTTCTCTTCGATAACGAGTTGCAAATATCTAGAAAAAAAACTTAAGATCTTCTTGAAAATTCTTCAACTAGCTTTAACTACAAAAAGACTGGGCTCGGTTTCAAACCTAAAAGTTAGAGGTTCATATTTTATCGATTATAACTGTTTAGGTGAATCGGAGCATGTTCTGTATTCTGCGTTCCTGATGCTCGAGTACCAACTTGTCGATTTTAAGAAGTAGGTTTTTCAAGATGACTATGGAAGATAGCGGAATACCGATGAAGTTCTGTGGCCAAGGTTGTTAACCCTTTGAAGACCGTGAACTCACCTCCTCTGCATCTCTGACCCCGAGAGTGGGAACGCACGGAATTATTTTTGTGTTGTTAAGACTGTATTATTGTTGTTGTATTCTACTTATAACAACACAATATATCTACATGTAAAAGCGCATGTGGCGCAGTGGTCAGAGGTGCCCTGCGTCGCACACGAGGTCACTAGTTCGATCTCGCGCTCATGGCTCACCAGGCTATCCATCCCTCCGGGGTCGGTAAATTGGTACCAAACAGGTCTCAGACTTGTCTGGGAGGATAAGCAGCACTGACTCGGTTCAGCGGGAAGGCCACCGCGAGTCATTGTAAAGGCCAGATGTGCATTCAATCACCTCAAACGAAGTTAAAAATTGAAGTCGAATGCATGGCGCATCCCTCAGGGATCGATCAACGCCGAGAGTTTTATTCCTTTATCCTTATATCTACATGTGACATAATATAGGAAAATCACGACAATAATACAGTTACCTTAACAAAATAATACATTCAATGCGTTTCGACGGAGGCTAGGGATGCAAAGGGATTGGGTCCACGGTTCCAAAAGGTTAATAAAAGTATTCATGCATACAATAACAATACAGCACAGTACTTATACAGTTGGCCGACGTTTCGGCGAGTTTCGCTTCTCTTGGAGAGTGGAAAGGTTAGAGTGATTCGCAAGTTGATCGGTCAAATTTTTCACAATCCCGGCAGAGACGTAATAAACAAATTATTCTACCAGAATGTTTTGAGCCTTTCTGAGGTCCGGTATGGCTTCTCAATGGTATATGTACGTTTCCTCCGTAATCGCACGCCTCATCAGTGCCACTTTATATTAGATATTTGAGCTAAGTCTCAGAGTAGTTGATAGAAGGCTTTCTTTCATATGCTCCGTAACATGCGTAAGCCATGCAACCGACAATTAATCACTCTGAGAGAACGCAACATCAGGCGAATTTTTCACTTGACGTAGAGTGATACATCTTGGGCATCGATTCCTAGTGACAGTAGGGGTTAGTTGAATGGCTTGTCGTATTGATGAAGCGTGCGAGTATCGCCGAATCGTACTCGTACCACTAGAGGTGTCGTACCAAATCTCTGAATGGCCTTAAAACATTCTGTCGGAATATATTGACTTTTTAAGCGAGGTCTCAAACTAGACGATTGGAAGGTAATAAGCAATTTGTTGGATCGCATAATAAGAACCGTCTTTATTTAACACTCACTGTTCACCTGATAATGTGGATCGCTGTGCAAAAACATTTACCTCAGCCGGGATTTGAACCCAGATCTCACTCTTCCCGAGGGCGTATGCTAGCCGTTGCACCACCGACGCGTCTCTTACGCTCCCGGAGGGAGTGAGATCTGGGTTCGAATTCCGGCTGACGCAAAAGTTTTTGTGCAGCACTCCGCATTATTGGGTAATTTAAAGATCATACCATCGCAAGAGGCGGTCAAATAAATGGATTTAGATTGATTATTGGTACTCACCGTTTAGTTTATTTCAACCTTTTCGGGCCCATAGACCCAACCCTCTCGTATCTATTCCCCAGCGATGATTGTTAGATGCAGCACGTTCCATTGTTAAACGCTATTATCAAACACAACGCGTTGGGGGACTAGAGACGCGGAGGGTTGGGCAAGCCGCGCGGAGAACAGTATAGGGAATGAAAGTGCCTTGTTCACGTCAGAGAAAATAGCCTGAGGTATGGTGCGAGGTTGCGTGTCTATATGAGGCGCTCCTCCTTGTGGTTCATTTTTGTATTATATTATCAACAACCTCGGACTGGCTAGCAAGAAAAGTACTGAACTTCTCAGTTTTTGCCAAAATCAAAAGACACTCATTTTTTTTGAAGTTCTGAGGTCTTCAAAGTCGAGATTTGTTTGACTTTTACAGATTTTGATGCATTCTGACGCCATATATTAAGCCTTTCATGAGATCTTTTATGTCACTTATGTAGCGCAAGATACGTATTTCGGCCTTTCAGCCTCATTAGTTGCATGGCGCTTTTTGGTTCAGTCAGTTCCTTGACGACATGCCCCTATAGTGTGGAAACGATGCCAAACTTTCTACTCAGCGTACGGTGAGAAGGCCCAATCTCTCAAATTAGTCGATTGAAAAGTAGTGTTACATATGCTCTGTAAGAGACGTAAGCTATGCAGTTGACAATCAATCACTCTGAGAGAGCACCATGGTAATTTTTACACCGTAAGTTAGGTGTAAAAAGTTCTGCGTCGATTTTTCTGTATGAGGGATATGCCTCGAGGAAATGACTAAACCGAAAAGCACTGGACTTTAGGCCGAAACACGTGTCTAGCATTGTTTAAGTTCCATCACAGACCTCATAAGACTTTGAATATGCTGTCAGGATTTCAAGCGAGAACTGAGAGGTAGTTTTTACAGATTTCACAAGCTGAGACGTGCACTGTTGGACGGATCGGTTTACCCAATGAAGAGTTCAACTGTAGATGTATGTCTTCGCTAATATCTTTTTTGTGATATTCTTTCCTTTATTTATTTTTCCTTGAACATTTATGATATTGATCGTAACAGAAGGATGGTCGTCGCGAATTCAATACACTCTTCATCTCAGCGGCTGAGGACATTTCCGACACCAGTGAAGTGGACATTGTGCGCATTGGACTACCAAAGCATTGGGGTAGCTCTTTTCATAGATCTTCACTGACAATATATATCCCGCGACGACAGCTGCTTTGTCTTGATTATGGCTGTGCGTTTAGTAATGTTGAGTGGCATCAATTGGGTTCTTCTTGATTAGGATGGACAAATAAACACCGATCTTATTCACTGGAGAGGGACTTTTCATAGGATGGTTAGTAACCATTCAAAGCCGAGATTTTAGGCTACAGCCCCACGTCGCCGGTTTTCTAAAAACCCCCTTTTATAACGCGGTAAAATCCTAAATAAAAATGTGTTTCTCATAATTATTATTTGAGTCAACATGTCATGTGGTCTGGTAATAGGCTCTTGTCACCTGTATCACCTGTCGCCCCGTTGATCGTCGAGTGACTCGAGCGGGTACCAACAACACTTTCATTTTTCCCTGTCGCGTGCAAGAGTACCCCAGTGGGTCCTCCTCGCTTTAGGGATTCGATGAGCATCATATCTTTTTCTATGCCTTTCCTGAAGAAATCGGAACATCGGGTCGGCGACTTTCCTGTAGAGCGTTTCATGTCCCGAGGAATCCAGTCGGTAACGGCTCTCGTCCATCGGTTGTCGTTGAGGCGCATCACGTGTCCGGCCCACCTTATTTTCGATATCCTGGCGTGTAGAACGGCGTCTTTGATCTTCGATCTTTGATGTAGGCCGGAACTTTGGATCCTTTCTCTCATTTGCGAGATACGGGACACTCCTAGCATCGACCTTTCGACTACACGTTCAATAACGCCGAGTGATCTTTCATCCTGCTTACGTAGCGACCAGTTTTCTGCTGCATACCTTAGGGCAGGGATAATCGTCGAGTTGAAAAGGTGGGCACGGAGTCGGATGTTCTTTGTCCTCTTCACTACATCTTCGATGCTCTTAAACGTTCCCCAAGCCGCTCGTTTCCTCGTGCTCAACTCTGTAGCTAGGTCGTTCATCATGCTGATTTCACGACCTAGATAGACGTAACTGGAGCATTCGGAACTTGTCGTTCCGTTGAGCGTGAATGGTGCATTCAGAAACCCATCCGTTCCTCATGAACATTGTTTTCGTTAGATTCAGTTGAAGACCGATCTTTCCACAGGCGTTATCGAAATCAGTCAACATTCGTTCCGCTTGGCTGATGTTTGGTGTTATGAGAACGATATCGTCAGCAAAGCGAAGATGGTTTAATTGTCGACCGTCATTTTTCACTCCCATTTCGTCCCATTCTAATGTTCGCATGACGTTTTGTAGGGTGGCAGTGAATAGTTTTGGCGAAATTGTATCGCCTTGTCGAACCCCTCTTCTTACGTCAATGGTGATATTGTTGTAGAATGGAGATATTTTGGTCGTGAAATCTTCATAAAGCTCACGAGGAATCATTATGTATCGAGTAAGGACGCCCTGGTTATCCAGAGCCTTATAACCCTTCTGTTTCCGCTGAATCAAAGGCTTGCTCCATGTCGATGAAAGTGAAACGTAGCGGCATTTCGTACTCTCGTAAAACTTCAGTTAGTCTTGCATGTTTCGCAAAACAGCGTGTTTTGGGAACTCAAAAAAAATTTGTTTTTTTGAAAAAGCTTCTTTGACAGCGCGCACTGCAGGAGAAAGGAAAGATTTGTGCTTGAACCTCGCCAGGCAAAGCTCTTTTTTAGACTAGTTAGTAATCATTCAATAGCGTAAGTTTCTGTGATTCGAACGCTGTGCTTATTTTCTGGAATTACGAGTTAGCAGGGCAAATCGATTGTCTTTCACTTTTTTGGCGACCTCATTAACCGGCTAGTTCAAGAGTAGGGAGGGGCGGGGCGATCGATCGCATTTGAAATATGTATTCAATTGGGCATTTCTCGACCGCATTGACAGAAACTTCAGGTAAAAAGGTATGATTCTGATACTACGAAAAATTTTCTACACGTTCATATGCTTTTCGTGCTTCCAGCGAATTATACGCGTATGGAAATGGAGCGCAGGGCGGGTTTGAAACATAATTTCTTTTTCCTGGACGCTGCATCCTCATAAAATGCTGTTTTAAGACCGGAAGCGTGGGTTTGTAGCCTCATGTCTAATCTTTCTAATGGATACTAACACTCCTATGAAAAGTCCCTGTTCAGCGAATGAGGTCGGTGCTTCATTCGTCCCCTCCTAATCAGGAAGTATCCAGAACTGTGAGCTTCTTTCGAGGGTTAAACCTGCGTCTCACCCTTCCCGGTGGCGTGTTATAACCACTCCCGACCGAGGGCTGTTGTTCTACTATCACTCTAGCTGTGATATAAGGCAGTCGGTATTGTCTATTGTCGTTTTGTTTCACTTGTTTCAAGTGTCTAATTTCAGGAACTTCTAGTGGTAACGGTCTCGAGAACCCAATCAGAAATGAAGATAACTCGAGCCCTGAGTACAGTGATGACGACTTCGGAGTATCGGACTCGAGTGGTGATGAAGTAATTGAATCTTTTTTTTTTTGGGATTTTGAAATATTTCTACAACTGACTCATCTCTTCAGGCTGCACTGGGAACTAGACCTCCTAAATCCAAATATTGCCCGAAGCGTACTGGTTTGTACTTTACGTTTGTATACATTTCTTGGATCTTTTCTGTTAGACAGTGACAAAAGACTATCCCACGCCATTTGTTGGGCAAGTATTTCTCATAGGTGTGTTAGTTGTCTTTCGAAAGCTTAAATCTTTGGCTAGAGCTGTACGTGGCCGATTTTTCAAAGCACTCTTATATGTTGTTGTAAAATCCAAAATAAATTTACGTTTTACACCCACACTCGCCTTGATTGTTCGTGCGCGTATAATTGAAGAGTTTTTTCAAAAAGCAAACATATCTTTGAATACTTTGAGACTTTTGCTGTTGAAAGAGTACTAGCAGTCTAATGAAGGAGTTTTGTCCAGCGAAATATGAGCGAATTAAGAGAAAAAAAAACGTGTGGTCATGTGGAACATAATTTTACTTTGGATTGTACAGCGTTGTAAAAGGGTGTTTTGACAAAACGGCCCCGTACTGTCCTTGTCAGAGATTTAAGCTTTCGAATGATTACTATCACTCCTATGAAAAATTATGTCCAGCGAATGTGTTCAAATATTCATTGGTCGTCATCTAACAGGAAAGCATCCATTTCTTATTATCAGCAATTATATGCCTCTCTCTGTCCACAATGATAAAGGTTGTACATCTAGAGAGCTGATGAAATTTCTAATGAAGCAAGCGTAAGTAATGAGGAGAACAAGGCCACTTGTTTTGGATTATCTCTTGTACTAGAAGAGCGGTTATGGCGCACTGGTCAGAGGTGTTCTCAAACATGCGCGGTCAACCGACCATTGGTTCGATCCCACGCTCAAGCCTCACAAGCGTCCCATCTCTGCGGAGTCGGTGAATCTGTGCAAGATTTGCTTGAGAGGATAGTAGCATGAGTTGTACTAGGTCACACGAGTCATTGTGAAGGCCGGATATGCATTAAGTCGCCTCGGGCGATCAGGAGAAGACAAATGCATAGCGCGTCCTTTGAGGGAATGATCAACGCCGAGTGCTGTAGCTTCATTCTTGTACTGTGAAAAGTATTTCGGGTCTGATGTTGTGTTGGGAGAATTTTTCTCAGACTTCTTCGTTTCGGTTGGTTTTTTATCATGCATTTGAGTTTTGTTTTACCATCGCTTAGAGCGGCTTGTTGCGGTTATTTTGGTATATAACACTTATATATTTGTTTCAACATGGAATTTTCTCGAGAACAAAAGCCGTTGTTGATGCTATATGGGTATCATGGCGTGCTAAAGCAGCTTTTGAACCTAAAAGATAATCATTTTCTGAACCACGCATGTCAGTGGTCTGCAAGGAGATCGCAAGATCGAAACACGTATATCGGGCTCCATAAGTCAGCCTTCCTTGACAGACCACTGACATGCGTGGCTCAGAAAATG